>OX465095.1:31921177-32468701 GCA_949987625.1 Chalcis sispes | reverse complement strand
ATTTTTGTTATTATTCTATTGCAAAGGTTTATATTTTCTGTTGTTAATAGTGACAAGAAAGGTCAGAGGCTGTCATTTTTGTTGCCATGCTTTTGTACGAGTATAATACATCGTATTTTATTTTGAATTTATCATTGTCCGGTAGTAATGTCTAAAAAGTGTATTCCACTTCTGAATCTATACATTGTTATTCGGAAAATTTACAAGCAGTTTTTAAGTTTAATATTATTTTGTCGTTTTTTAAGCTAACTTGTACGTATTTTTATAATAATGTAATTTTAGTTATTCCCTGTATTAAAACATTATCCTATGAACTAAAATTGTCCACATAGTATACGACTGTACATGATTTATCTTTTACAGTATCTGCAAGATCTATTCCTACTAATCTTGTCAAATTTATTTTTAAAACGGATATTGTGTGTATGTTATCATATTTTAATATTATTTTTTCGTGTATAGATTTAAACTTTTCGTGACTCATATCCTATAAGTATTCTTGTAATCTGTTTTCTGTATTACCTAGGTGGCTAAACATTCCACAATGGTATACTGTTCGTTGTATTTCTGTTTTATATTGTATTACCTTAATTGTTCTAAATTTTGCAACTTGTAGTAAATTTACCGTTACGTTTGTTATTGTGACGTTGTCTTGTACGAATTTGCATTCTCCGGAGTCTAAGAGGGAGTAGGTTTTTATTATTGGATCTGTGGATCCGCAATTATATTCAATTATTGCTTTAGTTGATGTAAAATATCATAATATGATTAATAGGATCTACAGCATATTACTTTTATATCTGAAACTGAAGAAACGTTAGTTCTTGTGTTTATGTAGTATTAATTTATTTGCATGAGCTAATTTATGGGCTGCTTTTATAATTTATGGTAATATTACTTCTCGCGTGTACTCTTAATACTTCAAAAGGATCAAATTTTTAATCTTTCTCTAATTTTCCTGGTTTCGGTTCTTTTATGAGCCATACTAAATTGCTGACTTTAAATTTTATTGAATTTATGTGCCTGCCGTAATATTTTTTTGATTTCCCTTTTAATAGTATTAAGTTTCCACGTGCTATTGTGACAGTGTCTTTCATAGTTTTTGTTAGGTTTCCGATATAATTATTAAATGTTGATAACTATTCATATGTTTTTAAGAGTTCGCATAATGTTTTTTTTTTGGATAGGCGAAAATAAGTTCATGCGTTGTAAATATGTGGCTTGAGTTCACGCTAATGTTATAATTAAATTGTGCTGATTCGAGTCAGTTAGCCCATTCTACTTCTTTGTTAGAAACATTTTTTTAATATTCATATAATGGATGATGTGCTCTTTCTAATAACCTGTTTGATTGTGGTGAAAAGGCTGTAGTTTTTATTTTTGTTAACTTAAATCTGCGTGCGATTGTTTTCATTATTTTACAAGTAAAATTTGTCCCTTTGTCTGTAAGTACTAGTTTCGGTGAACTAAAAATGTGAATGAATTTTTTTATAAAAGCGTCATCTACTACTTTACGTTTTACTTTTTGGCCTTTAAGTGATACTGTTATCAGAAATTTGGATAATTGTTCTTATATTGTTAGGATATCTTTAATATTATTTTTGGTTATGTTTTGGGGGCCAAGTATATCTAGAAAAATATTGTCGAATGTTTTTTCTACTGAGTCTATTATTATCATTGGTTTTTTATTGGTTATCTGGTTTTATTTCGTTTTAATTTATTTCTTCTGCAAATTTTATAGTTTTTTATTCTCGTTTGTCTATCTACTTTTAAAATTTCTCAAAAATATTTATTTTTAATTTTTTCGTAATTTCTGTGTATTCCTGAATGTCCTCTTACGTTAGATGAATGATGTATGTTGAAAATTCTGTCTCCGTCTCCTACTTTTATATACTGTGTGTTATTTTAGCAAAATATTATTTTAATTTCAGGGTTTTTGAATGCTTCGTGTAATATTTGCTCAATTTTATTTCACTTTACATTTAAAATGTTAATGTGTTTTAATATACTAAAAATATTGCAGTTGTTTGTGTTGAGTAATATTTTCACTAAGTTGAAATTTTTTTTTAAATTTTCTTTTATTAAGATGGATGACTTAATATTTAAGCATATTACAAATAGTTTCTTGTTACGTATTGGGTGTACAACTTTGCTTCCGCCGTTTTTTTCCGAAATTCGAGGCTTTATTGTAAAAAACTGGTTATACATTTATGATTCAAAGTATTGTCCATCGCTGGCCACTACTTTCTTCCATCTTTCGGGCAGCATACGAATCCCGCGTTGGAAAAACTGGTCATCTTTTGAATCGATACACGGATCGATCCCATGTTTTACTTCTTCATAAGACTGGAAGTGCTGGTCAGCCAGGTCGTGTGCCATTGATCGAAACAAGTGATAGTCCGAGGGAGCAACGTCTGGAGAATACGGCGGGTGGGATAGGACTTCCCATTTCAAAGTTTCCAAGTATGTCTTGACCACTTTCGCAACATGGGGTCAAGCATTGTCATGCTGTAAAATCACTTTATCATGTCTCTCGTTGTATTGCGGCCGTTTGTCTTTCAATGCTCGGCTCAAACGCATTAATTGCGTATGACAACGATTGCCTGTGATTGTTTCAGTCGGTTTCAACAACTCATAATACACTACGCCGAGCTGGTCCCACCAAATACTGAGCATGACCTTGGAACCGTGAATATTCGGTTTGGCCGTCGACGTGGAAGCATGGCTGGGATATCCCCATGATTTTCTGCGCTTGGGATTATCGTAGTTAACCCATTTTTCGTCCCCAGTCACAATGCGATGCAGAAATCCCTTCCGTCATTGCCTTGCAGGCAGCTGTTCACGAACACACAAACGCCGTTTAACATCTCTCGGCTTCAACTCATACGGCACCCAATTTCCTTGTTTCTGAATCATTTCCATGACTTTCAGGCGTTTTGAAATGGCTTGTTGCGTCACTCCCAATGATCCTGCCGATTCTTGTTGCGTTTGACACGAGTCTTGATCAAGTAATGCCTCCAATTCTGCATCTTCTAAAACCTTCTTTCTTCCACCGCCATGCTGGTCTTCGACGTTAAAATCGCTGTTCTTGAAGCGTTGAAACTACTTTCGGCACGTTCTTTTACTAATAGCGGCCTCACCATAGGTATTTAAGAGCATTCGATGAGTCTGAGTCGCAGATTTCTTCAAATTAAAGCAGAAAATTAAAACCTCCCGCAAATGACGAGAATCCGGCTCGTAAGCTGACATGTTTAATCGAGAATAACTTAATGATGCAGACACAAATCGACTAATATTTCGATGGCGTTATGTTTGAAAATACCTAAGCTTATTGTATGACATCTATGATCTATTTATTTCAACTACCACTTACCGCTACAGCCATCTATTGCAAAACGGCGAAAGCAAAGTTGTACACCCGATATTTTTATTATTTTTATTTCAGTTTTGTTTCATTGTTATCTATTCTAATGTTTTTAGCTTTTATTTAGAAATCTATTGGTTTGTCTAGAGGTGTTTTTTCTGTAGTGACAAGATACTATATATTATACTATATTGTCTTTTCAATATTCTATGGCGGTTATGGAATATATGATTGTTTATGTTTTATCTGTTATAGTTTCTTGATTTACGGTATTTTTCACTATTTCTATTTTACTATCGCTTATTCTTCGTACTTTTTGGTCAGCATTTACTCTTAATTTGTATGCGATCTTTATTTAAAATTAGGATTTTTATTTTACTTGATGGTATTTCTGTTAGTTTATTATGCAGTGTCGATTGTCGTTGCTTGGCATGTACTCTTGTCAGTATGTAAATTTGATATTTGTTTATCAAGTTTCTTGATAATGCATCGCTATTTATGTTCGTTCCCACACGGCACGAAAGATTTCGAAAGATTTTAGTGAAAGATTTCATGTAAGGTTTCAGTGAGGACTTGTTGAAAGGTTATAATAAAACCTTGCAGAAATTTTTCAAAGAAACGTAACATTGAAACATCGTCTTAAGATAATAAAAACATTACATTGAAATCTTACAAAAAAATCTTGCATCAACCTTGCTGGAACATTTCATAAACATTTTAAAAAAGATTCCTGTACGGTTTTTTACAACATATAGTTGAAAGATTTTAAAAAGATCGCTGCTAAATTTCGTATAAATATTTCAAGAAAACCTTGAAGCAAACTTGCTACAACATTTTACAAAATATTTCAAGAAAGATTCCTGCGAAGTTTTTTAAACATACAGTTAAAACATTTCGAAAAGACCGCTGCAAGATTTCGAATAAAGGTTTTAACAAAACCTTAAAACAAACTTGCTATAAAATTCACAAAACATTTCAAGAAAGTGTAACCTGTCGAATATCACGTTATAACGAATTAACATTAACGCATGCTAAATCATTTGTTATTTTAATATTTTTTAAATGTGCACGCTCGAGTGCTGAACCCCGATTTATCGACTATTACTGTGTGTAAGCATGTGTGTGTTATCTTGAATAATTTAAAAAGTTTTTGTTCTAACGTATATCTATTATTAACCATCATACTACTTGTGAATATACAGTCTGTCAAGTAAGAGCGTCGTCGATTTCACTGACAAGTAATGAAAGATTTTGCTCTGGTTCCTTCGCAAGCCAATAGAAGAAAGCTGTGTCCTTGATGCATTATTAACAAAGATTTAGTTGTCTTTGATCTTTTAAAAGAGAGTCACGTTAAACGCCATGAGTGCTAAGTACGCGTCGTGCTACGAGGCTGTGTTCCTTTGCATCCACCCGAAAGGTCCCAAAATGTCGCAATCAGCGGCTGCTAAATATATGAGAAAGTCGAAGGCATTTGTACAAAAGTGGATACAGCGATATAAAGTGGCTAAAAATGTCGATGATTTACCAGAACGTGGCTCGATAGGAAAAGTGAACAAAAAAGATAAAAAAAGAATAGTGAATCTGTTTTCGCGGAATCCTGCTTTAACACTGCGGCAAGGACAAGCAAAATTAATGGCAAAAGGTTTAGATATATCCTACGAAAGTATCCGAACCTATCTTCGTACTCATCATCTGAAATGGCGCAACACAATGAAAAAGCCTCTGTTGACTGAAAAACATGTGACAAAGCAACTCGCTTGGGCGCATGAGAATATTGATAGAGATTTTGAAAATGTCATTTTTACTGATGAATGTTCTACATGGGCACGTTCTGTCCTCACGCGAGCCTGGTCAACTTCCACCAACAGGCTTGTTTAGCGGACCGTAAAACATGGAATAAAGGTGCATCTTTGGGGCTGCTTCTCAAAGCAGGGATTCGGCACTTTGCACCTCTTTACTGACAACCTAAATGCCGAGAAAATGATAAAAATCTACAAAAAGGCTTTACTGCCATCTGCCAAACGATGGTTCATCACAAAAAATGAAGATTGGATTCTGCAGGAGGACAACGATCCTAAATACCGCAGCAAGCTCTGTACTCAGTGGAAGACTCAATCTGGCATCGTTACATTGGATTGGCCGTCGCAGTCGCCCGATGCAAACCCTATTGAAAATGTGTGGGCATATATTAAACGGAAGCTTCGTGGAAAACGCGCATACACTTTGAAGCAGTTGTCTTACGAAATTCGTCGGATCTGGAGATCCTTGCCACTAGAATACGCCGCTAAATTAGTAGAAAGCATGCCTCGGAGATGCCAGGCAATTATCGACGCCGGCGGTGACTGGGCACATTATTGACCGAATTGCATCATTGTTTGTAATGTGTACAATGTATATATAAATATAAAAGTTTTATCAAATAAATTTTTATATAAATTAACACGACCACGCTCTTACTTGACAGACTGTAACAGTATTCATTCTGTCGATTTAATTTCGACTTTCGTAAATTTTCTACGTTCAAAAGTTGTTTCTTACAATAATACAAATTTGTCAAACATACGCTAATATGTGACGTCTTAAATAGAGACACGACTATGGTCGTTGACTTACCAATGTTTATGTTTAGCATTAAAAGGCTTTTAAATTCAAGTATAGCTATACATATGTACTTGCTAGCGACTGCAGTATCGTAGCATACTGATACATAGGTGTTAAACCAAACACACTAATTCGATAGTAGAGATCGTGTGCGGTTTATTTTAATTTTTGAATTTTATTTTTTAAATTTTAAATTTTGGATTTATTTGAATATTTTTACATTTATTCTAAGAAACTCTCAATTTTCGACTGTCGTCTCTAAGTGTCTGAAATCAAGTGGAGTCTGCTTGGACGAGCTCAGCTTTATATACTCTCGCCGACCCTTGGTTGAGGCAAAGTTTTATTAACAATAACAACACTAAGCTTCTATTAACAATTACTTAATAAATCACAATGTTCTTAAAGATGTGTTTTTCTTGTCTTCTAGCTGGGATGGGGTTATGTATTTACATGTATTTAAATGTCGCCATTTTCGACAATTTCGAGCTGTTTTATCGCTTAACAAGTTTTTTAACTCTTTTGGTTCGCTTTATATGTACAAATAATTTATTTTATTGATTGTTTCTATAGTTACTTTTTATCTACTTTCTTTATTTACGTATTTATGTAAAATTAATTGTTATTCTAATTTTTATTTATCCCGTAACCTTGGTGAAAATTTATAGAATTTTAACTTTCTCGGGCCACTGACTTTCTATGAGCTTCTATTAACAATAACTTTTTTAAGAATGTGTCATTAATTTTTCTATATAAAATGATTTCGGTGCTCGCATTTTTTCTTTTACTTTTTTTATGCTTAGATTTTACTTAGATTTCTTATTCCAATAAATAATATTACATAAAAGATACAATGATTATTTAGATTTTTGAGTTTAATGCCCCTGCCGTTTCATGGATTTGAACCTCCTTCGTCTATTTTCTTTCGTTCGTGAACATATTCGTAATTTATTTAATTTTTGATATTGTCTTTTCTTAATTTATTTCAATTCCTTAATCCTTTTTATTTTTATTTATACCTGATCCTATTGCTATATTTCATATTGATCTTTACTTCTAATAATATTTTTATCGTTAACAATTTATATAAGTTTATTCATTTATTTATTTATTTACTTATTAACTTTTTACATTGATATACTGAAGTTCCATTGCCTCCCAAAAAAAAATTTCAAATTGATTTATAATTTAATTATTTAAATTGATTTTAAAATTTTATTTCACTTCTTTCGTGTTTATTACAATTATACTTTGTGTCCTTCTCTGCTACTTAATCCTATGTTTCAAAATTTTCGCTTTTATATATTATTCATTTTTACTTTTATTTACATAGATTTAAACTTAACACGTTCGCGACGGGTTGTACCACCGGCGGTACATTCTTGTCTGTCCCATGGGACGGGATGAGCCAACGGTGGTACATGCAGAATTGTCCCATCGAGTACGAAAAACAGCGCCGCCCCACGGTGTGGCTGGTGAATTCAGGCCCGATCGTGAACGTGTTAATTAAATACAAACTCGACAAAGGTTTCATAGCATGTATTTGTCAAAATCGACATATAATAAGATAATTATATGGAACGAAAATTATGTCTTTACGGGTACTCAAACATTATTTAAAAATCTGAGAAGTCGCTCCTTATCATTTTTTCTTTTTTTTTTATTTTTGTTTATTTTATTCTTATTAATTATTTATTATAAATTGTGAAAAGTTCTCTCTTTTTTTTTTTTATTTTTTTATTTTTTTTGTTTTTTTTTAAATAAGGGTGGTTGCGAATAATGCACAAGAGGTTAATGGATGATAATAGATATTTATTTTAACTTTGAGTCTAAGTTACACAAAAAATCAAAATTTTATACACTTATAAATCTACAATATCTTTACAACTTAATTTTATTTTGCACTATTTGACACTTAGATCTTAATTTAATGTCTTTTTATTTATTTATTTTTTTTTTTCAATTTCAATTTTTGTAACTTTCACACATTTATAATTCTTACTGGCTGTCTGGCTCGGGCATTCCTTGAAATTGTATGTTTAGCTCTTCCTCTAGCCACTTCTCAAGGGTCTGTTGTTCTGCCACCTCATAATGTCTTCCTTTTTTTTTTCTTCTACTATTTGTTGAATTTTCTTTGCTAGTTCTGCAATCGCCGATCTTGTAACCTGCTCTTCCTCTTCCGCCTTCTTTATCCATTCTAGGTGTTCTTTCATTTTTTTTTTGTGTGTGTCTTAGTTATTCGTTAATTTCGTAATCGGTGTCGGCTGGCAAGTACTCTTTGACTCTGTGGTACGGTGCCAGCTGAATATTTTTTTGTTTTTTTCAATTCTGGTGCTTTTAACCGTCTGCGACTATTTGTTGTTTGTTCTTACGCGTTCTGTTTGAGTGGACATCCCCGGCTGGTAGCGTTTGTACCGCGGTGCTGGTACGTACCGTGATGTCCCTCCGATTATTTGTTTCTTCCAGTAGAGTCTCTGAGGATGATGTACGGCTGCTTCATCAGTTTGTAACGCAGTCTCGCTCTTGGCAAGTTTTTCATAGTACGTAGACTGCTCCATTTACGAGGGTAGTTCCAAAAGTACCCAACCTGACTTATGAATGCAGGTAGTCTTAAAAAAACAATTACTGTGATTGAAAATACCACCTTTCAACAACTTAATGTAAAAAATTCATAACGGTACGTTTATTATTATTTTTTTTACAGACATCTAAAGTGAACGCTCTCATTGAATTTGTAAATATGGAAAAAATCGGGCATCGTTATGTGATACAATACTTTCATTTGAAAAGTCTAAGTCCAACCGATATCAAAGCCGAGTTGAATTCTACTCTGGGGAAGTCTGCTCCTTCGTTTAGAACGGTCAAATATTGGGTAGCTGAGTTTAAGCGAGGTCGTACGAGCTGCCAAGATGAACACCGCAGTGGTCGACCAAGTGAGGTCACGACGTCAGAAAATATGAAGAAAATCCACAAAATGGTATTGAATGACCGTCAACTAAAAGTGCGCGAGATAGCAGACATAGCAGGCATTTCAGAAAGTGCTGTGCATCGCATTTTGACCAAAAATTTGGACATGAGAAAGCTGTGCGCAAGATGGGTGCCGCGTTTGCTCACAAAGGAGCACAAACAGCAGCGTGAGGATGTTTCCATCGAGTGTTTGACAATGTTTCGCAGCAATAAAGCCGTGTTTTTGCGTCGATCCATAACCATGGACGAAACATGGGTCCATCATTTTACACCTGAGATCAAGGAGCAGTCAAAGCAGTGGACTAAAAAGGGAGAACCAGCTCCAAAGAAAGCAAAGACAGTTTAGTCAGCTGGCAAGGTCATGGCATCGGTTTTCTGGGATGTGCGTGGAATAATATTTATTGATTATCTTAAAAAAGAAAAAACAATCAACGGCGCATATTATGCAGCCTTATTGCAGCGTTTAAGTGATGAAATCAAGAAAAAACGGCCCCATCTGACGAAAAAAAAGTGTCGTTTCATCACGACAACGCACCAGTCCACACGTGCGTCATTGCGATGGCTAAAATCAATGAGTTGAAGTTCGAATTGCTTTCTTACGCACCCTTTTCGCCAGATCTGGCTCCGTCGGATTATTTTCTTTTTCCAAATTTAAAAAAATGGCTCGGCGGCAAAAGATTTGCGAACAATGAAGAGGTAGAGTCTGCGGTTAATAGATATTTTGAGGAGCTTAACGGTTCCTACTATAAAGCGGGTAGCGAAGCTATTGAACATCGTTGGGAAAAGTGTAACAAACTGAAAGGAGAATATGTTGAAAAATAAAAAACATTTTTGCAATGTTTTTATTGTTTTCTTGGTCAGGTCGGGTACTTTTGGGACTGCCCTCGTATATGACTAGTGGCGTTATTTTTATTCGAGTAATTAGCGTATTGTCATAGGATGGGCCGTTGTTGCCTTTATATATCCTCGCGCTATTGTTTTGATGCGTATCATTTATGTCATCAGGAGCAAGGTAGGGTTTTATGTTGCTCAAATAAAACATACTCTTTTCCTTTTTATCTTCTTGTGCTAGAATGTATGTATTTCTAGCAAAGACTTTGATGACTTTGTGTGGACCTTCATACACAGTGGAAAACTTTGCAATTTGCTTATTCTCGGCTTTTGTTTTGTTAATTGCTTTTACGAGTACTTTGACTTGAGCTTAAGTGCAGAGCTCTGACAAAGCTGCCTGGTACGAGGACGGGGAGTTGAAAAAAAAAAAATATTTGGGAAAGAGAAAATAAGTGGACACAACACAAAGAGTCAGATTTATGTCGCGTCTATAGGGGTGTGTATGTCTGCGAGATGTGCGAGTGTGCGTGGATGTGTGTGAGTGTATGATAGAGTGTGAGAGAGTGAGTGTATGATAGAGAAAGAGCAAGTGAATATAAAAAGAAAAACGATAAGGTGCGATAGCGAACGGATAACGGCAAGGAGTCGTTAGAGCCTCGTAGGTGTCCCGCAAGGCGGGACGAGATCAGTGGTTCGCGCCAGGCGCGGTGTTCACTAGTCTCCGGGACTACAGCGTTTAGCGTGTGAACGCGAATCGCTAGCCCGCACATAGGTGCTTAGGACGCCCTGGCCGTTGAAGGGAAGTGGTTTGTCGAACTTGTGTTCGATCACGGTTGGTGTACAGTGCTAGGCGCAAGATCGCTCGTGAGCCGGAAATATTCGCGGCGATTGCCGGAATACGAGGAAGAACGTGGAGGGATTAGACAAACGCTTAATAAGTCTGCGGGGCAGCGCGAGGTGCTAAGTTCGCATTGACCTAGAGCGGGTATGTGGTAGGAGCAGGATCGCTTCCAGGAGGCGGAGGTGACTACTCGAGGCAGTCGCCGAAGCGTAAGTGTCGAGCTCGAGGAGCGGGTCTGAGCTGAGGCCTTACGGGAGAGTGCCTCTCGCGGTCGCGAGAGGTAGCGTGTGGGTGGAGAGGGAGAACATCTCCCACGCAGTGGCACAAGTCGTCCGACTATGTGTGCGCCACCTCCCGTAGGCGGTCGGAAGTAGGAATGGCAAGAGAGGGGTGAGGAAAGAGTCGAGACTCTCTACGCACGTACACGTCAACTTGGTCGTCGATTTTAAATTGAAAATGCGTGATTTATTGATTTCTTCTTTTTGCTCGTGATCTTTATTTTCTTTTCATTTTTTCTGTTGCAATATATAGCTTTACTTGGTGATTTTTTCTCGTTCCTTCATTTTCCGTGTGGATCCATTTTTTCCATAATTTTTGTGGTTGTTTATTTAAGTGTAACTCTATTGGTGTTTGCTCTATTGTTTCATAATATGTCTTGTTCATAATTGTTTGAATTTTTTCAAGATATTCAGTCCACGTGCTACGTTGATTTTTTACTAGCGTTTGAAAGAATCTTCCCAGCTCTCGATGTATTCTTTCAACAATGTGGCTTTGCAGATGGCGACTGGATGAGAAAACTAGTTGTATTTTTTCTTCGTCTAATTTTTTCTTCTATGCTTTGCTGGTGAACTGTGTGCCATGGTCGCACATAATTTTCTTTGGTTTTCCACATTTAGGTACATAATTTTTAAATATTCCATTTATTGTCGTTGTTGTTGTGGCTTTTCTTATCGGATACATCACTACGTATTTGCTAAAGGCGTCTATTGATATAAGTATGTATTTTTGCACCTCCTTTTGACGTTGGCAATGGTCCATAAAAATCAATTGACAACAACTCATTTGATTTAGGTGTCAATATTGGTGTCATTTTACTATCCAGTTTTTTAGTAAAATACTTATCTTTTTGGCAAGTGTCGCATGTTGAAATTTTCTTATTAATCAACTTTTTTAATTTATATACCGTGAAATCATATCTTACGAGGGTAGTCCCAAAAGTACCCGACCTGACTTATGAATACAGGTAGTTTTTAAAAAACAATTACTGCGATTGACCATACCACCTTCTAACAACTTAATGTGAAAAATTCATAACGGTGCGTTTATTCTTTTTTTTACAGGCATCCAAAATGAACGCTCTCAGTAAATTTTGTAAACATGGAAAAAATCGGGCATCGTTATGTGATACAATACTTTCATTTGAAACGTCTAAGTCCAACCGATATCAAAGCCGAGTTGGATTCTACTCTGAAAAAGTCTGCTTCTTCGTTTACAACGGTCAAATATTGGGTGACTGAGTTTAAGCGAGGTCGTACGAGCTGCCAAGATAAACACTGCAGTGGTCGACCAAGTAAGGTCACTACGTCAGAAAATGTGAAGAAAATCCACTAAATGGTATTGGATGACCGTCGACTAAAAGTGCGCGAGATAGCAAACATGGCAGGCATTTGAAAAAGTGCTGTGCATCGCATTTTGACCGAAAATTTGGACATGAGAAAGCTGTGCGCAAGATGGGTGCCGCGTTTGCTCACAATGAAGCACAAACAGCAACGTAAGGATGTTACCATCGAGTGTTTGACAATGTTTCGCAGCAATAAAGCCAAGTTTTTGCGTTGATTCATAACCACTGACGAAACATGGGTCCATCGTTTTACACCTGAGACCAAGGAGCAGTGAAAGCAGTGTACTAAAAAGGTAGAACTAGCTCCAAAGAAGGCGAAGACAGTTTAGTCAGCTGGCGAGGTCATGGCATCCGTTTTCTGGGATGCGCGTAGAATAATATTTATTGATTATTTCGAAAAAGAAAAAATAATCAGCGGCGGATATGATGCAGCCTTTTTGCAGCGTTTGAGTGATGAAATCAAGAAAAAACGGCCTCATCTGACGAAAAAAAAAGTGTTGTTTCATCACAACAACGCACTAGTTCACACATGCGTCATTGCGATGGCTAAAATTAATGAGTTGAAGTTCAAATTGCTTCGTCACGCACCTAATTCGCCAGATCTGGCTCCCTCAGATTATTTTCTTTTTCCGAATTTGAAAAAATGGCTCGGCGGCAAAAGATTTGCCAACAATGAAAAGGTAGAGTCTGCGGTTACTAGGTATTTTGAGGAGCATGACGGTTCCTACTATAAAGCGGGTATCGAAGCTATTAAACATCGTTTGGAAAAGGGTATCGAACTAAAAGGAAAATATGTTGAAAAATAAAAAACATTTACGCAATTTTTTTACTGTTTTTTTTGCTGGGTCGTGTACTTTTAGGACTGCCCTCGTATCATTTCGTAGATTTTTCTACAGTCTGTCAAGTAAGAGCGTGGTCGTGTTAATTTATAAAAAAATTTATTTGATAAAACTTTTCTATTTATATATACATTGTACACATTACAAACAATGATGCAATTTGGTCAATAATGTGTCCAGTCACCACCGGCGTCGATAATTACCTGGCATCTCCGAGGCATGCTTTCTACTAATTTGACGGCGTATTCTAGTGGCAAGGATCTCCAGATCCGACGAATTTCGTAAGACAACTGCTTCAAAGTGTATGTGCGTCTTCCACGAAGCTTCCGTTTAATATATGCCCACACATTTTTAATAGGGTTTGCATCGGGCGACTGCGACGGCCAATCCAATGTAACGATGCCAGATTGAGCCTTCCACTGAGTACAGAGCTTGCTGCGGTGTTTAGGATCGTTTTCCTCCTGCAGAATCCAATATTGATTTTTTATGATGAACCATTGTTTGGCAGATGCCTTTTTATAGATTTTTATCAATTTTTCGGCATTTAGGTTGTCAGTAAAGAGGTGCAAAGTGCCGAATCCCTGCTTTGAGAAGCAGCCCCAAAGATGCACCTTTATTCCATGTTTTACGGTCCGCTGAACAAGCCTATTGGTGGAAGTTGACCAGGCTTGCGCGAGGACAGAACGTGCCCATATAGAACATTCATCAGTAAAAATGACATTTTCAAAATCTCTATCAATATTCTCATGCGCCCAAGCGAGTCGCTTTGTCACATGTTTTTCAGTCAACAGAGGCTTTTTCATTGTGTTGCGCCATTTTAGATGATGAGTACGGAGATGGGTTCAGATAGTTTCGTAGGATATATCTTAACCTTTTGCCATTAATTTTGCTTGTCCTTGCCGCAGTGTTAAAGCAGGATTCCGCGAAAACAGATTCACTATTCTTTTTTCATCTTTTTTGTTCACTTTTTCTATCGAGCCACGTTCTGGTAAATCATCGACATTTATAGCCTCTTTATATCGCTGTATTCACTTCTGTACAAATGCCTGCGACTTTTTTATATATTTAGCAGCCGCTGATTGCGACATTTTGGGACCTTTCGGGTGGATGCGAAGGAACACAGCCTCGTAGCGCGACGCGTACTTAGCACTCATGGCGTTTAACGTGATTCTCTTCTAAAAGATCAACGACAACTGAGTCTTTGTTAACAATGCATTAAGAACAAAGCTTTTTTCTATCGGCTCGCAAAGAAATTAGAGCAAAATCTCCTATTACCTGTCGGTGAAGTCGACCACGCTCTTAGTTGACAAACTGTAGCTCGAATAGGAGCGTAAATTTCATGCATTTCTGTTATTATTTTGTTTACAAGGTCGCTCTCAAGCATAACTTTATACGAGTTATCGTGAGCCTTTTTGTATAATATATTATTTAGGATCATGTAAACGTAGTTCGATTTATTTCTATTGTCTCTTAATTCCCATTTAACTTTGTTTAGTTGGTTGTCGTCTTCTTGATACTTGTGTTATTTTGAGAAAATATCTTTTAGTGCTTGATTTAATTGTATTTCTTGCAATTTTGCGATTTTTATTTCATTTTTATTATTAGGCTCGAAGCTACGACTAAGCATGTCCGCTACGATTTTTTTTTTCCAGGTAAATATTGTAATTCAATATTGAAATCTGGAATTGCTAAATTCCATCGTCGTAATCTTGCATTACCAAAACGACAGCTTTTCAAAAATATTAGTGCTTCGTGGTTAGTTCGTAGTATAATTTTTTTCGCACCTCTTAAGTAAGTGTCAAGTTTATTGAGTGCTGACACTACAGCCAGCATTTTTTTCTCTGTTGTAAAATAATATATTTCAGATCCTTTTAGTGTGCGTTATATAAAGCTTATTACTTTCTCGTCACCCTTGGTATTCATTTGCGATAGCACGGCCCCAAGCGCGTGTTCGCTTGCATCTGTCGTTAAAATGAACGGTTGATCTTGTTTTGCAAATTTCAACATAATATTTTCTTCGAATAACGATTTTATTTTTTTGAATGCGTCCTCTTTTTCTTGCCTCCAAGAGTCCGGTGTTTCTTTTTTTAATAATTTAAACAATGGTATTGTTTCTTTTGTGTAATTTTTTGTAAACTTAGTATAGAAGTTTACAAACCCTACGAAGCTTTGTAGTTCTTATACATCTCTTTGTGTTTTAAAATTTCTTATTATTTCGAGTTTCTCTGGATGTGGTTTGATACCATTCGTTGTCAAAACATAGCCTCAGAAAGTCACTTCTTTTTTCAAAAAGTGTGATTTTTTGAAGCTTAGCGTAAAATTACACTCCACAGCTTTTTTAAACAACGCTTCGAGATGTTGGAGGTGTCCTTCGTAATTTTCGGATATGCATGATGAGTCGTCTACAAACGGTATAATGGAGTTTCTCAGCTTGCCAATGGCAATGTCCAATCCTCGTATAAGAGCTGCTCTGCTCGTCGACAAACCAAAAAGCACGACATTTAATTCCATGACTTTGTTGTCGATAATAAATGCAGTGTATTTTTTGCTTTCTTCGCTTAACGGTACTTGTCAAAAGCTGCTAACGAGATCCATCGTCGATATTTATTCTGAGCATTTATAATTTAGAAAAATTTCCTCTATACCGGGTAGCGCTTCATAATCATGTATAAGTTTTTTGTTGAGCTTTCGTGCATCTAGACATAAACGCACGCCTCCATCATTTTTTATTACTACAACTATGGGGTTTATGTACGGGCTCGTAGATCGGCGTATAATTACCATTTTCGTCCTTTTTTCAATCTCATTTCTAACCTTCTCGCGATAGCCCATTGGTATCGAATACGGCTTGATAAAAAATGGTCGATCGTTTTTTAACTTTAATATATGCTTGTATATTTTTATACGTCTTGGTTCTTTGCGAAAAATACTTTTATATTTATTGATTGAGGTTTTTAATGCATTTTTTTGTCCGAATGTTAATTCATGATATTCTGCTAGTTTTTCATTAATTTTTTTTGTTGTTATCTGTAGTGTGTCCTCCGTTTCTTTTACGTTTAGGCTTGTTTTAATGTTTTGTCTTTCTTCGCATCCATTTAGTTCGATTTTTAAGCTCTCATATTCATGGTTTTCCAGGATCACGTAATTGTATTTGACGATCTCACCCTTGCCATCTATTCGGTGTACAACTTTGCTTCCTCCGTTTTTTTCCGAAATTCGAGGCTTTATTGTAAAAAACTAGTTATACATTTATGATTCAAAGTATTGTCCATCGCTGGCCACTACTTTTTCCCATCTATCGGGCAGCATACGAATCCCGCGTTGAAAAAACTGGTCATCTTTTGAATCGATCCACGAATCGATCCAATTTTTTACTTCTTCATAAGACCGGAAGTGCTGGTCAGCCAGGCCGTGTGCCATTGATCAAAACAAGTGATAGTCCGAGCGAGCAACGTCTGGAGAATACGGCGGGTGGGGTAGGACTTCCCATTTCAAAGTTTCCAAGTATGTCTTGACCACTTTCGCAACATGGGGTCGAACATTGTCTTGCTGTAAGATCACTTTATCATGTCTCTCGTTGTATTGCGGCCGTTTGTCTTTCAATGCTCGGCTCAAACGCATTAATTGCGCTCGATAACAATCGCCTGTGATTGTTTCAGTCAGTCTTGAAAACTCATAATACACTACGCCGAGCTGGTCCCACCAAATACTGAGCATGACCTTGGAACCGTGAATATTCGGTTTGGCCGTCGACGTGGAAGCATGGCCGGGATATCCCCATGATTTTCTGCGCTTGGGATTATCGTAGTTAACCCATTTTTTGTCCCCAGTCACAATGCGATGCAGAAATCCCTTCCGTCATTGCCTTGCAGGCAGCTGTTCACAAACACACAAACGCCGTTCAACATCTCTCGGCTTCAACTCATACAGCATCCAATTTCCTTGTTTCTGAATCATTTCCATGACTTTCAGGCGTTTTGAAATGGCTTGTTGCGTCACTCCCAATGATCCTGCCAATTCTTGTTGCGTTTGACACGAGTCTTGATCAAGTAATGCCTCCAATTCTGCATCTTCTAAAACCTTCTTTCTTCTACCGCCATGCTGGTCTTCGACGTTAAAATCGCTGTTCTTGAAGCGTTGAAACCACTTTCGGCACGTTCTTTTACTAATAGCGGCCTCACCATAGGTATTTAAGAGCATTCGATGAGTCTGAGTCGCAGATTTCTTTATATTAAAGCAAAAAATTAAAACCTCCCGCAAATGACGAGAATTTGGCTCGTAAACTGACATGTTTAATCAAGAATAACTTTATGATGCAGACACAAATTGACTAATATTTCGATGGCGTTATGTTTGCAAATACCTAAGCTTATTGTATGACATCTATGATCTATTTATTTCAACTACCACTTACCGCTACAGCCATCTTTTGCAAAACGGCGGAAGCAAAGTTGTACTCCTAATGTATTATGTTATTTTATTCCTGAAGTAACTGGAAATTGCAAAAAACTGGATGTAAATACGTTAACAACAAAATAAATAACGAAAATCCAAAAAAATCGAGGTGGTAACGTGGTTTACCACCATACTTCAAAGAGTTAGAAGATGCAGCTTACAAAGTAATTTTTAGCCAATGCATATCATGCAACTATAATTTGTCTTCTAAAGAGATTTGCAAAAATTGAACAGACAAATTGAGTTCTAGTTGTAAAATATACTATTGCCCTAATCACATCTCATCAACGTATTCTAGATGCCAACGCGTAAAATATTAAATATGCTTTTATCCTTATCAGAGCACAGATCTAGCAAAAAGCAAATTTTGCAAAAAAAAGAACCATAGCAAACATTTTGTATTACTTTAACGATATCTCACATAGTTGAATTCATTTGTTTATTTAAATTTTACTAATAAGCGATTAACGTTTTTATAATTTACTATAAATGTTTTCTACATAATTTTTTCCGTAGAATTGACTGCTGCTATCAGAAAAATTCACTTTTGCGATAATTTGTTCAAATAATTTGTTGAATAGCAATGAAAAGATTAAAAAAAAGAAGACGTATCTCTTGATTTTGGTCCATGGCAAACATCCAATCGTTAGTTTAGCTCTATCTTTACAGCTGTAGCTCTAGGCTTTAATGGGTTAAACCAATAAAAATTGATCAATTAATGAGTAAAAAATAAAATTGTTTAATAAATGAAGTTTTAAGTAATCTAGTGAAATACATAAATTAAATTAATATTCTGCTAATTACAATTAATTAAAATATAATTCTAAATCAGATGTTTCTTATAAAAAAATTTAATGTGTAACGGGTTTGCGTTTCTACAGGAGGCTAGAAGGCAAAGAAGCTATAAAATATTTATATTTTAAATCTTTAGTGTGAAAATTTCAATAATAATTTTGTAATTAAATAAAGTAAATGCTCCCGCCGGATAGCATCTGAGGGGTTACGGTCGACATGACAATGATACATTCACATAAATAATTGAATAATATATAATAAATAAAATTATTTATATATATTTTTATCAATTCTCTAATTATAAAAAATTTCATGTATTTTATGCCGCTGTACCCTGGTTTTATTGATTATCTTTAGCGCTTGCAATTAAAATTTATTCTACGCCTAATTCTAATTCATTGACGTCGCTTTATGGTTCTCTATATTTATTGCAATTTTCTAACTTACCTATTGCTATTCGTCTATTTTCTAATTATTTATAACTCACAATGTGCCGCTAACTATCATTTACCGGATGTCTCCGTGCTGCCGCTGGTTGCACCATCTAAAGCAGCTTCTGGCCATCCTCATCGTCGATACGCTTTGGATCTACTGAAATGTTGCGCCACGTACACAATTTTTATTTCCAAAATGTCTCGCATTGCAATAAATTTATTACACATTTTATAAAAATCAAAGATAATACTCCGCTTATTTTCTCTTCCGCGATAACAATTAATCTATTAGTAACTTAATAATATTAATCTTATTAGTAACTTACTTAATTTTACTTACTTAAATTTATTTTCTAATCAATTAAAATTTATTTCTGCAATTTATGATACTATTCAATTTCAATTTAATTTAATACAATTTCATTTTAATTAAAAATTTAGTAATCAAAATTTATAACTATCAAATTCCGTCTAATATGAGGTCTGGCTATTGTGTAAATAACGAGACTGGTTACGAAAAAGGGTTTTATTATAAAAATTATTCTACATTCGAATGCTCCCCTTTAATATACTCTCCTTCCCTCGCTACACAGCTTTTCATACGTTTTTTCCATTGATCGAAGCAGTGCTGGAAGACTTCTTTGGTGAGGGTCTTTAGGAGCTCTGATGTTTTTTGCATTATCGCTTCCATCGACTCAAATCGGGTCCCTTTTAAAGCAGATTTTATCTTCGGAAACAAAAAAAAGTCGCACGGTGCCAAATCTGGCGAGTACGGCGCGTGTTCAAGCACTGAAGTGCGCTTACCGGCCAAATACTGCTTCACAGATAGCGCGTTATTGGCAGGTGCATTGTCCTGGTGCAAAATCCACGAGTTGTTCTTTCACAACTCGGGCCGTTTCTTACGAACTCGTTCTTGCAGTGTTGCCAAAACTAACAAATAGTAAGTCTGGTTGACAGTCTGACCCTCTGTAACCCATTTAGTCATTACGATACCGTTAATGTCAAAAAAAACGATCAATATTGCCTTGAATTTTGATTTGGACATCCTTGCTTTTTTGATTCTGGGCGATTCAGGCATCTTCCAATGCATCGATTGCCGCTTTGTTTTAACATCGTATTGAAAAATCCACGTTTCGTCGCAAGTAATAATGTTTTTTATCAGTTCGGAATCTTTTTTTAACCTTTCAAGGAAATCTGAGCAGACCTTCTGACGCAAGAGTTTTTGGTCAGGAGTCAGGTTTTTTGGCATCAACTGCGCACAGACTTTTGTTATGTGTAATTCCTCGTGTAAAATTTGTCTAACCGTTTCTTTATCGGCGTTTACAGCCTCGGCAATCATCCGGATACTCATTCGACGATCTGCAGGCACAATTTGGTGGATTTTGGTCACTGTTTTCGGAGTTGAAACAGTGACAGGGCGACCTGGGCGTTGGTCATCTTTAGTGCTCACTCGGCTCTCACTGAAGCGCTTACACGACTTAAAACCACGCGCACGAGATAGAGAATTGTCCCCATAGGCCTCTTGCAACAATTTACAGCACTTAGTTGGAGTTTTTTTCAATTTAACGAGAAATTCAAGATTGATACATTGCTCCTGTTTTTCGTCACACATGGTTTTCGGCACGAGAAAAAAACACGTTTGTTTCAAACCACTACTGCACAAATACAATAATAGTGACGAGAACGTGTTTTGATACGTGCATAGACAAGATATCTAGATACATAACGCACTACTCGTTTTTTCCCTTACCCCTCTACGGCGCCCTCTAGGCGCGCAGTCTCGTTATTTAATAGCCAGACCTCGTATCAACTAATTCGATTACTTATCTATATTTAATTAATTGATAAACGAGACTTTACGTCACGTAATCCCTATTCAGCAATGTTTGTGAAATTTCGGTTCATAGTTCAGGCTTCGAATTAATCTTCGTTGCTTAGAGAGTAAGTGTATGACTGCTCTTTTTCTCCGCAAACTAATATTCTGCTTTACGGCAACACGAACGCTCTGCCGCTTTACTCGCTACAGTTAAACCAGCATTATGGAGAGATGCTATTCTTACTGCGTAAATTTTTGCGTTACACCCTTTGCCTTTTTGTAAAAGCGTTAGATGCTGTTTTGAATACGTTCAAGAAAAATGCTACTTTATGTTATGTCGGAGTGTTAAAAATAAATGCAGCTTTGGCCTTTTCTTTTAAGCGTGAACACTAAAGTGCATGGGCTTGGGTTGGTCGAAGGAATAACAGAGTAGCAAAAATAAATTTTTTATGGATAGATGTGAATTTCGGGATTAAAAATGCGGCAAGCCACTACAGGCTTATTAACTCCCGGTAGAGGACCTAATAAATAGTGTGCTGAGGTAAAAAGTCGAAAAATACTTTGGTTTCAGTCCAGCGACTTTTCGGAGGAGATAGATGATTGTAAAAAAAAGAATTTAAGTTGAAATTAACCTTTATTATATAAATTTATATTTTCTTTATTCACTTTAAAAAAAAAAAAAAAAAATTCTTCTTGGCCTCTCTCTTTCTCTTTCTCAATAAGTTGGTAAATTAGCTTGATGCCGTGCCGGGGCGCGGTCGGCTCGTGGTGGTCCGAATCGGGCTCTGCCTGCTGGGATCTTACGATGTCTTTCGGCCCGGGCCGCAGTCGGCTCGTTTTGATCCAGCAAAGTACTCCAAGTCTTTAACTTCTTGTTGGCAGTCCGTACGAAGGGCTGTGTCGGTGATCCTTGGCTGATTGTAGTTGACTGAGTAGAAAAATTACGGCAAAAGAGCGTCTCCGCAGATTGATCCTACCTTTTTATACACTCGTACAGGGATGACTCTGTACCAATCCGATCGCTCAAAATTAGCACGCGGTGGACGCTACTGCTTATCGCAAAAGCGTTTCTATTGGGAGGGGGAGCGAGAATCAGAGAGAAAAAGAGAGAGAGAGAGAGAGAGAAATAGAGAGAGAGAGACAGATAGATAGATAGATAGATAGATAGATTGTTTATTCGTATATACATTCAGTCAAAAACGTACCGGGAATTGTCGATTTAAATCTGGCGGGGCAATTTAGGCAGGTAAAATTTTTTTTTCTAGGTTGGTACAATTGTCCTTAATGACTATGCCAAGTTTAAGCAGAATCTATCAACGAGTGTGTTTACAGTAGCTGGTTAAGTCAGTGGCCTTGAGCTCACGCGCCGAATTTTGTTTTATGGCTTTAATCGACTGAAAACGGGTGCCACGGAGCGGCAATTTTAGTTTTGGGAAGAGGAAGAAGTCACAGGAAGCCAAATCCGGCGAATACGGTGGTTGTTCAAGCGTGTTCGTTGAGTTTTTGGCAAGAAAGTCGGTCACAATCGTAGCTCGGTGAGACGGCGCGTTATCGTATCTTGCGGTTACCTTTCTCATGCCTAAAATATCAATTAAAATCGTACGTGTGGACTTGTGGGATATCTCAAGTTCATGTTCTATTTCTCTCAAGCTGGTATGACGGTTTTGAAGCACCAATTCCTTAATTTTATTGACGTTATCTGCGGTCGAAGCCGTCGATGGGCGTCCGGACCGAGGCAAGTCTTCGACGACTTCACGACCCTCCTTGAAGGCTTTGTACCACTCATACGCAAGGGTTTTCGATAGTGCTTTATCACCAAAAGCCTTTTGCAACATTTTTAATGCATCGGCACACGAAATTTCATTTGCAAGACAAAATTTTAGACAAATTCTTTGTTCAACGTAATCACCCATTGTAAAAAATCGGCACGCACTATTGACATCGACTGACTTAACCAGGTACTGTAAACACACTCGTTGACAGATTCCGCTCAAACTTGGCATAGTCATTAAGGACAGTTGTACTAACCTAGAAAAAAAAATTTTACCTGCATAAATTGCCCCGCCAGATTTTAATCGATAATTTCCGGTACTTTTTTGACAGAATGTATATACAAAATTAATACGAAATTTTTAAATATTTGTAAAAAAAAAAAATATTGCACGTGATATCACAGTCAAGAAAATTAAAAACTAATAGAGCTGAAATGAATCTTTTCAATAAAACAAGTGATATCACAGATAGTTAAATACGAACAAATACAAATACAATTCCACTTAAATACAAACATACAACGCACATAAATAAATAAATAAATTAACTTAATAAATAAATTAATTAACTCAAATAAATTAACATGAATAAAATAACACAGAGACGCTACTGATTGAGTTCGAGGTAGTGTCTTTTGACCGCTTTTTTAAACCTACCGAGAGACGAGATGTTTCGTATGTCAGTAGGCAGAGAGTTCCATAAATGCGCACCTTGAACTTGGAAAGAGCGCTTTCTAGTCTCAGTGCCCATCAGAGGAGCAACGAGTTTTTTAGTTTCACCTCTAAGAGGTCCCCTAAGCACAAATCTAGAGGAGAGACTCTCTAGATAGTCAGGAACGCGCATGCGTATGATTTTGTACCTTAGTACAGCCATAAAATAGTGTCTCTTCATATCAGTACGCAGCCAACCCAGAGAGTCCCAAAGAAGAGAAACATGGTCGTCTCCCCTTAGACCCTTCACGTATCGAACACAGGAATTTTGTAAAACTTGCAGTCGATTACGTTGTTCTTGAGAAGCATCCAGCGAGACCATCGAACAGTTGTCTAGGTGAGGAAATAGCAGCGCCTCAACAAGCATCTTACGCAGCTCTTGGGAGGTATATTTCTAAAAGAAATGAAGATTACATAACACTCGATTCAATTTTTTTGTTAAATTATCAACATGGGGTTTCCATGATAATCTTAAGTCTAAAATCATCCCAAGGCTGGTTACAGTGTCGGAAAAGGGGATGCAGACGCCATCTCCAAGATCAATAAAAATTAGCTTTTCACAAAGTTCGT
This sequence comes from Chalcis sispes, assembly GCA_949987625.1. Classification (NCBI taxonomy): domain Eukaryota; kingdom Metazoa; phylum Arthropoda; class Insecta; order Hymenoptera; family Chalcididae; genus Chalcis; species Chalcis sispes. The sequence goes on along the minus strand of OX465095.1, from coordinate 32,445,087 downwards.
TAACGAATCTTTGGCAGCCAAAATAAATAGCCTTAGTTTTACTTGTATTGAGTCTTAACGGGTTACCCCCACTTGCGACTTTGAAAAAATCGATTTTTTGTTAATTGCATTTTTTTGAAGTATTAGTATTTGAGAATATGATCTGAAAATTTCAAGTCGATCCGAACAAAATTGACTGAGATATGAGCGTTGAAAGAGAAGAATCCATTGTGTAAACAACCGGCAATTAAAACTTTAAACGCGTTTTTCTTGAAATGGCATTTCTGAAATCGGTGACCAAGATTACTCAAACACTAATAAACCGATCTCCTTGAAATTTTGCAGACGTATTTAATACATAAAAATGTAGTCTTTAATCGTTCGATTTATTTCGAAAAAAAATGGCTGTTTTATAGCCAAAAAACGGCCGTTTCGTTTCGTTAAAATCGAAGCATTAACTTTCACTGTCCGCCATTTTGTAAGAAATGAATATTTTTTTAAATTCTTGAATTAAAAACTAGTTTATACTTATATTTAACTAAATCTATCCACATTTTTTGTTTTAAATGATCCACTCTGCCGCAATGTTGGTCACCGCAAACCATATAAATAAAAACACTATTTCATTGGCGGCCATTTGCCACTTAACAATGTAATATTTTGCAATAAAAAAATTACTGAAAGTTCTTCAAGATGTATTCTTTAAGATGATATAATAATCGTTAAGAAAAGTTTTGTAGTTTTCTTTAAAAAAATTCATGAAAAAGGCCTTTTTTGTTGAGCTGCAACTGGGGGTAACCCCTTAAAGAGGCATCCACGGCCCAATCCGAAACTGCTTTGGCTGCCCGACGAAGCTCCGATATCCCCCCATTAAGACAGTCTAAAGAAGTTTGATTATAAATTTGAAGGTCATCTACATACAATATGTGCTAAATGCTTTTAGTGTCAGGTGCGTCACGTATGTCGTTAATGTATAAGCAGAACAAAAGGGGTCCCAAAACAGATCCACACCACTCTTTAGCCTCTTGTTTTGATTCAGGATCATAGTCATAGACCTAAGTCTCATCCATAGTGATGAATCGACGCACAAAATCCACTTTATTCTTTCGAAAACACTCTAAATGTTTCTGAGAAAGTCGCATTTAAATGTGTTTTTGTTTCATTGTTAGCGAATGCGGCATCTATTGTGCACACAGCTTTCTAAAACCCAATTCTTCAGTCAAAATATTGCTTGCACTGCCCAATGAGATGCCTTGGGCTTATACTAAATTTCTTTCAGTCACTCGACGATTTTTCAATACAATATCCTGTATTTTTTCTACGATTTCTGGTGTTGTTGCTGTTTTTGGACGTCCTTGACGTGGATCGTCTTCAAGGCTTGTACGACCACGTTTAAATTAAGCAACCCATCTTTCAACTACTAATTAAAGGCGAAGAGTCCTTATTCACTTTCAACATTCGTTCATAAATTTCTTTTGCTTTTAAACCTTCCGAAAATAAAAATTGAATCACTGCACGATACTTGATTTTTTCCATTGTAAAAAAATACTGTGACACGTCGATACTAAATAGCTTGTAAACGAAGAATGAATTGACAGATTGAAATGAAACCACATACGTTTATATGAAGAGTGTACTAACATAACAACAACAAAATTTAGGCTAGTAGTAACACCCTCTCTTATCGAACCGCAAAACTTATTGAACAGCCTGGTATGCGTGGATTTGATGCAACGCTAACAGGTTGCTGCCTTTTTGAGCCTAAGCAGCCAAGCTTGCGGACTCAGGACGGCAGTGGCGTGTAGGAGCTTTACTTATTTTTCCTTGTTAGAAGTCAGTGGTGAAATACGGGTCTGAGCGAACGTCTAGGCCGAAACTCAAGCCAGCTACGCCGCTCTGGATAAGGACCTAACCAGTGACTATTGAAAAAAGGTTGTTAGCCGAAACTCAGGCTAACTCTACCTTCTGGAGAATTTTTTTGAAATAGAAGAGAAGATGTAGTATAGATAAAAAAATATACTATACAAAAATTAAGTTCAAAACTTATTTTTTATTTGATGATTGAACTTCTGTGCAACTAAACCCTCTCTCTCTCTCTCTCTCTCCTTAGTCCGCTGGAGTCCTCGACGTCTTCTTCTTTCTTCATACTTAAACAACGAATAGTTTTTTTTATTTTTAAAAGAATATATACATGTGTTTCCGTGGGTACTCGAACGCTTGGTCCAATTGCTATGGCTCTGGATGTTCTCCGAAATCTGCTCGTCTAGAAGTCCGTAGCTGCTTCCTTGTAGCTGTGTAGAAATGGTTCCCTTGAGTGCTGTTTGAGGTCTGCTCGTCTAGATGATCGTAGCATTTCCAAGTTGTTGCATTTCCCTCGAGTGCTACCTGAGGTCTGCTGCTTAGGGAAAATTTTGCGCCGTATTTAAACACAATGGTAAAGCTATCCCGCAATTTTCCTATTAGCCGGAAAATTTTGAGAACGTGCAAGTTTTTGGGGCCCGCTCTTCCCGGCGGGCCTCTCGGTTTGAGGGAGGGAGACGGCGTTAAGAGCCTCTGTGAAGGTGTGTTGTCTTGATGGTGGAGAGAGAGAGAGAGAGAGAGAGATCAAGAGGGGCTGTCTATTTTAACAAAATATTTTATAAACTTAACTAATATTAATATTATTTTATTTTATGAGTCTTTATTTCTATGTTAATTTATGCAAAATTTTAACTAGATAACGAGAAAGAATCAATTTCGTAGCTTAATTTTAACCATAATTACAATTAGTTATTACATTTTTATTATATTATTTAGTTTTATAAAATATTTTTTTTTTTCGATTATTATGTGCATTATAATGCTTAAAATTTCTTCTTTTTTTTGATTTTACTATTATGTTAGCAACTACGAGGTCTGTCTATTAAATAACGAGACTGGTTACAAAAAAGGGTTTTATTATAAAAATTATTCTACATTCGAATGCTCCCCTTTAATATACTCTCCTTCCCTCGCTACACAGCTTTTCATACGTTTTTTCCATTGATCGAAGCAGTGCTGGAAGACTTCTTTGGTGAGGGTCTTTAGGAGCTCTGATGTTTTTTGCATTATCGCTTCCATCGACTCAAATCGGGTCCCTTTTGAAGCAGATTTTATCTTCGGAAACAAAAAAAAGTCGCACGGTGCCAAATCTGGCGAGTACGGCGCGTGTTCAAGCACTGAAGTGCGCTTACCGGCCAAATACTGCTTCACAGATAGCGCGTTATTGGCAGGTGCATTGTCCTGGTGCAAAATCCACGAGTTGTTCTTTCACAACTCGGGCCGTTTCTTACGAACTCGTTCTTGCAGTGTTGCCAAAACTAACAAATAGTAAGTCTGGTTGACAGTCTGACCCTCTGTAACCCATTTAGTCATTACGATACCGTTAATGTCAAAAAAAACGATCAATATTGCCTTGAATTTTGATTTGGACATCCTTGCTTTTTTGATTCTGGGCGATTCAGGCATCTTCCAATGCATCGATTGCCGCTTTGTTTTAACATCGTATTGAAAAATCCACGTTTCGTCGCAAGTAATAATGTTTTTTATCAGTTCGGAATCTTTTTTTAACCTTTCAAGGAAATCTGAGCAGACCTTCTGACGCAAGAGTTTTTGGTCAGGAGTCAGGTTTTTTGGCATCAACTGCGCACAGACTTTTGTTATGTGTAATTCCTCGTGTAAAATTTGTCTAACCGTTTCTTTATCGGCGTTTACAGCCTCGGCAATCATCCGGATACTCATTCGACGATCTGCAGGCACAATTTGGTGGATTTTGGTCACTGTTTTCGGAGTTGAAACAGTGACAGAGCGACCTGGGCGTTGGTCATCTTTAGTGCTCACTCGGCTCTCACTGAAGCGCTTACACGACTTGAAACCACGCGCACGAGATAGAGAATTGTCCCCATAGGCCTCTTGCAACAATTTACAGCACTTAGTTGGAGTTTTTTTCAATTTAACGAGAAATTTAAGATTGATACATTGCTCCTGTTTTTCGTCACACATGGTTTTCGGCACGAGAAAAAAACACGTTCGTTTTAAACCGATACTGCACAAATACAATAATAGTGACGAGAACGTGTTTTGGTACGTGCATAGACAAGATATCTAGATACATAACGCACTACTCGTTTTTTCCCTTACCCCTCTACGGCGCCCTCTAGGCGCGCAGTCTCGTTATTCAATAGCCAGACCTCGTACATAATATTATTATTTTTTTACAAAGAGTTTGATTTAAATATACGTTGAAAATTGTCTATAGCTTATAAGTAATAATGATAATTGTCATGTTCTTTTTGTTGAATTAATACAAAATAAATTTTAAGCAAAATATCTTAGTAATAATTCAGTGAGTGTATTGTATTTAAATATTTTTAACTTTATGTTTAAGGTATAATTCGATTTTAAATTTAAATTATTATCACATAAAATCTAGACAATTATAGAAACAACTTATAATTTAAATCTTATTGCTTAACTCTAAATATAGTCTTGATTATTAATTTTAAAACATAATTAAAAATAATTTTTAAACTAATTAACTTTAAATTAAAAATTTTAAGCTGGCCAATTTTGAAATATAGTCTTAAAATAATTTTAAAATAATTAGTTCTAATATAAATTTAAATCTAAATATAATTTTATCTTGAAGGTAAACAGAAAAAAAAATATCATTCTTACTAGGAGTTTTAATTCCAATTATTTGTGACATTTTTTTATAAAAATTCACATTTAAAAATAAATGCGAAAAACAGAAACCTTAGGTGCTATTTAGTATTTAAGAATGATAACTTTTTTAGAAATATAAAGAAAAAACGCGAGAAATCGCTGTTATAAAAAAAATTCAACATTTTCGTTAATGCTAGTTGTTAGTAAAAGAAATTTATAATGTTTATATGCTTATTAGTAATCTTAGTCTTACAAAACATTTTGTTTTTATATTAATTGTAAAATTCTGGAACGTTTTAATTTAATTATTATTATGCATCATTGCGTTATATATAATATTTTTTGTATTCACGATTACATTTTACTCGTACATAAAAACGATTTATTACATATATTTTCATGCATGTTTTTCATAAGCTTAAAATCTAACGCTTGCGTTTACTTAACTAGATTAATCTTTTTGTATTAAATCACTATCTCGATTATAGAAACATAAAATAACTTATTCGTAATTTTAAATCATATTAAATACATATGTATAAATGAACTTTTTGCAGCGAAAATTATTACATTGTGCTTTATTTTTTTTTATTACGAAAGAAAGATAGAAAAATTCGTTATACATTTTGTCATTTTATTTTAATATTCTAATAGTCGAAAAGAACATAGTCAGGCCAATTGCAATTTTTAACTTCTTAAGTGTTACATCCTAGGGGATGACGCAACGACAAAAAAACTTATTTCACTAAGTTTTAAATTTAAAATAAAAAGGTTAAAATTCCCTATTTCGGTCAACCGTAGCTGCCGAGGACGGTAAGCAATACATAGAATAATATATACTAGCGCAGGTAGAAAGAGAGAGACAGAGAACTGGAGTCAGCGAGCGTTCTGATGAGACGAGAGCGAGATATATATATGTATGCCACATCGTTCAATAAGTCCCAAAACTAACAACGAAAACAACATTTTTTTTCAAAAATCATTTTTATTTATCAATATAATCTCCTTTTAGAGTGATACAATCTTTCCAACGCCTTTCTAACACTTCTATACCATGTTTATAGAAGGATTTATCTTTTGCTTCAAAATAGGCTTCAGTTTCGGTAATGACCTCCTCATTCGAGCCAAATTTTTTTCCCTGGAGCATTTTTTTGAGATCAGCGAAGAGCCAATAGTCGCTTGGGGCTAAATCTGGCGAATACGAGGGGTGGGGAAGCTAATCAAAGCCCAATTCGTTCAATTTTGCCATTGTTTTCATTGACTTGTGGCATGGTGCGTTGTCTTGGTGAAAAAGGATTTTTTTCTACATCATGTGCGGTCGTTTTGCTGCGATCTCCTCCTTCAAACGTACCAACAAGTCAATATAATAATCACTGTTGATCGATTAACCTTTTTCCAGGTAGTCAATGAAAATCACGCCATGTGTATCCGAAAAAACAGACGCCATGACTTTGCCAGCAGACTTCTCCGTTTTTGGACGCTTTAGGCGGCTTTCACCAGCCATGCGCCACTCAGATGATTGCCGATTCGACTCCAGAGTGAAATGATGTATCCATGTTTTATCCATGGTCACGTATTGACGCAGGAAATCCTTTATATTGTGAGTAAATAGCGATAAACAGCTCTCTGAATCGTCGACTCGTTGCTGTTTTTATTCTACTAAAAGCAATCGTGGCACCCACTTGGAAAAAACCTTTTTCATGCTCAATTTTTCATGAAGGATTGTAAATACGCTTCCAGATGATATCTGTGTTATTTCTGCAATCTCACGGACCTTCACTTTGCGATTTTTCATTACAATTTTTAACACTTCACTCACATTTTCCTGTGTAACGGCTTCCAATGGCCTACCCGAACGTTCCGCATCGTTGGTGTCCGTACGACCACGTTTAAACTCAGCATACCAACGACAAATCGTTGGTTTGGATAGAGAGGAGTCCGGGTAATGTTTTTCAAGCTATTGCTGGGCTTCTACGGTGTTTCTACCCATTAAAAAACAATGTTTTATCAACACGCGAAACTCGCTTTTTTCCATTTTACAAACAAATTACAAAGCGACTTTACTCTAACCTCGATAACTCTGCTGTCTGTGATCCGATCGACGTGAAATTTTTACACGTTTCATGTAAAGGTTCGCACTCTATGAGAACATGGCCAGTTTGGTACTACTAGCACCATATCTGGGTTAGTCTCGGGACTTATTAAACAATGTGTTACATTCATTCATAGATACCGCACGGCTTGGCTTAGAGTTTTGTACCTGCTTTCGGCCGTCGAGCGGTCGTTGCCTTTTTGTCTCGTTGTACGTTAGAAGTCTCTCTTGTTCTCTATCTATACTCGTATTGCTCTCGGTTGCTTACTTTTCCTTTCTTCCCTGCACCTACAATGTGTTGGCCACGTTGAATTTCTTTATTAATGAAATTTTATTTTGACCGACTTTTGGGCTATCATTTTTATAGCTGACTTTTGTATTAAATTTTGAAAAAAATTCGTTTTCCAATAATTGTTCTTGGATTGGAAACTCATTCGAAACTAAGTGAAATTCAATATTGAACTTGGGAAACAATGGTTAATTTTTTCTAGTCTGGAAATGCTTTCACTTGTTATACCTTTTAATTCTAAAATTTTTTTAGTGTTGGTTCGTTATATTTACTAATGTTTATAATTTTTAATAAATTTGGTCCTGCTCCTGAGTCTTAAATAAATGTTATTGCTCTTTCGCGCCTTGCGTCAAAGAGCGCGATGGTCAGAGAAATAGCGTTTTTGTTTAATCGTACATATTTTTGGATGATTGAGGTACCTGCGTACTTGTCGATGGGCGCAGTGCGTACTTAGCATCCTTCTCTGCGCCCTGGCAAGAGGAGTTATTCAAGTTTTCCTGTTTTTTATTATTAAATTCACGCGTCCTGCAATGTTCTAGAATACGCCCTTCATTTTTGCAATATCTGTATGTTACAGGCTCGTATCTTTTGTTATGTTAATTAAAAAAGGTTGCATTCTGCCTTCTAAAATATTGATGCTCTCTTTGTTTTTTATTATCCGTGAGTGAGTCACGAGGCCATCTTTGCGCTCCATGCGAGTTTTGTGGCCCCGCCCAGGGTCTGCTTGTGCGTGGCTCGGGCCTTATCGTCAAGACTATTGTCCTTTGCTGACGTCATTTTCAACAATCTTGAGCTGTGTGATTGAATTTATCACACAACTAGCATTTTTGGTTACTGGATATATATTTAATTTGTATTGTTTCTTTTGTAGTTAATTTTTCCAACATTCTTTTTACAGTCTGTCAAGTAAGAGCGTGGTTGACTTCACCGACAGGTTATAAAAGATTTTGCTCTAATTTCTTTGCAAGCAAATAGAAGGAAGCTTTGTGCTTGATGCATTGTCAACAAAGATTCAGTTGTCGTTGATCTTTTGCAAGAGAATTACGTTAAACGCCATGAGTGCTAAGTACGCGTCGCGCTACGAGGCTGTGTTCCTTTGCATCCACCCGAAAGGTCCCAAAATGTCGCAATTAGCGGCTGCTAAATATATGAGAAAGTCGAAGGCATTTATACAGAAGTGGATACAGCGATATTAAGTAGCTAAAAATGTCGATGATTTACCAGAACGTGGCTCGATAGGAAAAGTGAACAAAAAAGATAAAAAAAGAATAGTAAATCTGTTTTCGCGGAATCCTGCTTTAACACTGCGGCAAGGACAAGCAAAATTAATAGCAAAAGGTTTGGATATATCCTACGAAACTATCCGAACTTATCTTCGTACTCATCATCTGAAATGGCGAAACACAATGAAGAAGCCTCTGTTGACTGAAAAACATGTGACAAAGCGACTCGCTTGGGCGCGTGAGAATATTGATAGAGATTTTGAAAATGTCATTTTTACCGATGAATGTTCTATATAGGCACGTTCTGTCTTCACGCGAGCCTGCTCAACTTCCACCAATAGGCTTGTTCAGTGAACCGTAAAACATGGAATAAAGGTGCATCTTTGGGGCTGCTTCTCAAAGCAGGGATTTGGCACTTTGCACCTCTTTACTGACAACCTTAATGCCGAGAAAATGATAAAAATTTACAAAAAGGCTTTACTGCCATCTGCCAAACGATGGTTCATCACAAAAAATGAAGATTGGATTCTGCAGGAGGACAACGATCGTAAACACCGCAGCAAGCTCTGTACTTAGTGGAAGACTTAATCTGGCATCGTTACATTGGATTGGCCGTCGCAGTCGCCCGATGCAAACCCTATTGGAAATGTGTGGGCATATATTAAACGGAAGCTTCGTGGAAGACGCAAATACACTTTAAAGCAGTTGTCTTACGAAATTCGTCGGATCTGGAGATCCTTGCCACTAGAATACGCCGCTAAATCAGTAGAAAGCATGCCTCGGAGATGCTAGACAATTATTGACGCCGATGGTGACTGGACACATTATTTACCAAATTGCATCATTGTTTGTAATGTGTACAATGTATATATAAATATGAAAGTTTCATCAAATAAATTTTTTTATCAATTAACACGACCACGCTCTTACTTGATAGACTGTATTTCAGAAATTTCATCAGTCACTCTGTAGTCATATTCCTTTTTCTATTTCGATCGCCTTTTCTGTCGCTACTTCTAGGTTGCGAGCCATGCTCATGTGCATTCTAATTTCCGCGCGTAATGCTTTGGAAAAATATTTCACAATATCTCTTTCTAGTTGTTCTTGAAAACCCAACATGTTTTTTCCTTCACGTCATGCTGCTTCGAGGATTTCTTTTTGTAAGGATTGCACTCTATTTGCGTATGAAATTATTTTTTCTTCTATTTTTTATCTGAGATTTGCTAATTCGCCGAGTAACGCATGATACCATTTGTTTGAGCTGAACCTTTTTAAAAAAAACTCAACATCCTCATCGATTGTTAAGAAATTTTTACTTTTATAAATTTTTACGGCTTCTCCTAAAAGACGCATTTTCAAAAGCTTAGCGACGTCTGCTCCGTAAGCTAAAGGTAATAAATCGCATGCTTAACGGCACTCGTCGAGAAGTACATTTACAGGCATATTAGAACCATCGTATCTTGGTATGAGTTCAAGCGCGTTCTTAATTGATAGCGGTCTTACCTAATTTAGTGTAGAATTCATTGTATAATTCTGTGTTCGTGTGCGTTGTGTATTTTGGTTATTATTATTGATTTTTCTAGGTGGGAATTGGAAAGCCAGTGTACTATGTAAATTAAAATTTGAATTTTGAGGTGCAGCGGTATGTTAGAAAAATTCGTATACGCGCTCTGGCTTCGTTTTATTACTGCCGACGGTTGCTTGAAAGAGAAGAAGGTCGTTTTATCTTCCGTGATGTCTGCGTTCAACTCTTAATTATTTATTTTATTATTCGATAATGTTTCGCGTTTACCGAGTATGAAGCTAATAATATATGACTGGTCTATTCTTTGTTATAATAGATCGCCAAGCGCATTGGCCGCTTGTTTATCCGTACAAAATTCTTCTACGTTATGCGGATCGACAATATTTTTTAATATTACCATGCAAGATTTTATGATATCCTGAGATGCTCCGTCACCGGTATTTATCGCTTTTTCGTGCCTTTTTTGAAAAAAGACTAAAACTTCTTGGATATATAGTCGCGTCACGTTGACAGGCTCGTTAGGAAGGTCGCATTCTCCGACTTCTACTAGCGACACTGTGGTTATATTTAGGTGCCAAAACCCCTAATCATAACCTGTCATTGCATGGACTTGGCTTATTAAGAAAAATAAGAAAAAATTTCCTGGATTCATCTGTAAGCAAACCAATATTAGTTTGTTGGTAAAGGTTAAAGTTTTAATTTTTTGATATTCTATAACAACTTATTGTTTTTTTACCCCTTTTTCTTATTTACACATATTATAGTTTAAGTTTTTTCTTAGCTTTATATTTTGTTATCAATGATATATCCATGCATGTATTTTTATTCATACTTATTTTTTCTAAATAACTTAATTGATTATTTGTTTTAAAGTTACGTGGATTATAAAATAAAATTAATTGCTATCAAAAGGTACAGGCTTTTTTTTAATTTCACGCGTGGCTTAATATCGCTACTTATGTGTGATATTCTTAATCGGTTAGCGCGTACTATTTTACTCGATTTCTTAAATTGAATTTTTATATTATTTTTCTTTAATATCTCTAGAATTTTATGAGGGCCTGAATAATGATCTCCAAATTTGCCAACTTTCGGGCCTGAGACCAAGAAAACTAAATCTCCAATCTTGAAATTTTCTCTGGTTTTTTGTCTTATATTTTTTATTTTAAAATTTCAACTGCACTCAATTATCATGAGCTAGTCTTTGAATTTGGTTAAGACGAGTAAGTAATTCGGTTATGTAACCACGATACGTGAGTTGCATATCTCTGATTTTTAAGAGATCGCTTGATGGTAGCCGTGCTAATTTGCCGTATATTACTTCGTAAGGTGTATGCTTAGTGCTCTCTTGCAAGCCAGTTTTATAATTTAGCATTGCAATTTCAATCCATTTATACCATTCGTTTTTTGCATCTATATATTGCTTTAGAAATTCTCTCAAAGCATGATGCCATCGCTCGAGCAATCCATTTGAATGCGGATGGAAAAATGCCGTTTGCAACTTTTTGATTCTAAGACGTTTAGCCATCTTGGTTATTACAGAACTTGAAATATTTTTCTTTTGATCCGTCAGGATAGATTTGGGTACACCAAAAATACATATAAATTTTTTTATTGAAGCGTCGGCTATTGTCGTGGCTAAGGTATTTGTCAAAGGTACTGCTATATAAAATTTAGATAATTGATCTTGTACGAGTACAGTGAGTATGTACTCGTTCCCCCTTTTTGTTGGCTTAATTGAGCCTACAATAACCATTGCAGTTTTATTAAAGATGCTTCACAGAGTGTCTGTTATCATCATTGGCTGCTTGGTTTTTAGTCGCACCAATTTCTTTAATTGGCAATCGGAGCGTTGTTGAATTCACCTCTGAATGTCGTCTTTCAAGTTCTCCCAATAATACGTTCGCCGAATCCGATTATATGTGTTTGACACTCCTCGGTGTCCTCCTATTGGTGAATTATGCAATTCGTGAAAAACCTTGTTGCGCTTGTCAACCGGCACATAACGAAGCGTTCCTTCACATATGATCACCGTGATTGGAGAATTATTAAGGGGAGTTTCTACCTTGTTGGGCTGGGAAAATCGGTCTTTTTTTTTTTTTTGATATTCTGAAAGGTTAATATGTAAAAAATACATCGTGAAAATTTCATATCGAAACTCGCAAAACTGACCGAGTTATGACGTGGAAAGCAGTAGCGCGTCAGGTACAATTTCGATAGTCGTCAGGGTCGTTTTATTTAATTTTGGTAGGAGATTTCTGTACACTATAAATTTAGTACGTTTTAAAAGCACTACAGCAGCATCAAAGGAGGCTCGATCTGCTCGCCTGCAAGAATGGCAAAGGAGAAGTTATTCGAGGAAGAAGAAGGAGAAATATATAGTCGTGGATAGCATAGTAGATGTAAGTTCTCAAAAATCTTTAAAACCGTTTATCTTAAAACTACGTTTATTATGTTGTTTATAAAAAAAAAACGCAAAATTTTTTCTGCGAAAATACATTTTTTACTTTGGGTCATCATAGCGTGCTTAAATATTTATGAATGTTTATTCTAATGTGGCTTATGCGGACACATCTGCAAATTATAAGACTGCATAAATTTTTTATTTCAGACCATTTTTGCAACAGTGAGAGCTTCCGATATGAGAAATGATATCCGAGACAAGGCGTTCCACGTGGGCTTCATCCCACCCCTTCCATGGCATACAATAAGTTGAAAATTTTTTAAATAATTAAACATATGATTGAAATCGACGCTAAGACTTATCTTTCTATCTTTATTTTTTCCTTTCCAAAAAAAAAATTTTTAATTCACCACCCTATTCCTGTCGACTAGGTAGAAACTTCCTTTAAATACACAAAGCGAGATAACGCTTCACAATGTTCGAAGAATGAGCAGGCGCATTGTCATCCAGCAAACTCCACGATCCCGGTTCCTTGCACCAGGGTACTAAACACACGTTCACTCAAGCACGTCTATCTCGTTAACTAATGAACGGATACTGGTGAAAAAATTCTCAGACACTCCAGAGGGATGTAGCAACATAGTACCGGTGTCGTCTAAGAGGTGGCGCCACTCGTACAAGCGCTACAAAATAATTTCGAGAACTTTTCCGACATACTGTGTATGTTCTTAATCGTATACTCTATTTCTGTCCAAGTTAAATTTCCTATTGCACTACTTTTGGAAATATCTATATTTTTTTGTTTTTGTATTATGGAAATTTTCGTTAAAGTCGATAATGCATTGGTTATTTCTTCTTTAACTTTGGAAAGAGATTCTTGTTGTTTACCTCGAATATATACAGCGAAGAAGTAACGGTTGCCTTTCCTTTTTATTTGCTTTATCTGTCCCACCTCGAGATCTTAAATAGGCGAAATCTACTTAAACTCTATCAATTTTCTTGCGCCATCGTCGCAAGGAGTGCCGTCTGAAGTAATGAAGTAAGCTATATTATCTATTCGTGTATGTATAGGTTCGCGAGTGTGTTTTACAGTACTATTAACAGCTTCGTTGTTACGTAACATTTCATCTTCCAAATTTGCTAAACTAGAGTCGGAATCTGTAGAACTATGGTCGAAAGTTGGTAAGTCTACATTGCTTGTTTTCTTCTTGATCGTTGATTCAAAGGTTTGTTTATTTTTGGTTGTTTTAGTTTGTAAAAAGGGTGCCGTGGTAGCCTGTTCTGTTTTGTCAGAATCTAAGTAGCTTGCGTAATAGTCTTTGACCTCTCATATACTTCGTTATTTGTTTCTGCTCCGCAAAGTATGCGTGAAGTGTAAGCTATCGGTAGATCTTTTCTGAGCTTGCCTTGTGACAAAATGCCACCTTCAGCGAATCCTGATGCGTCGGATGTTATAAGAAATGGCTTTTCTAAGCGTGGAAATTGTTGTAATGATACTTAGCATAATAAATTTTTCAATCTATTAAACGATTCTTCTGTTTTTTCGTCCCATTTAAATTCCATATCCTTTTTTCAAAGTTTTGTTAATGGTTTTGGAATATATACAAAATCTTTGATAAAATCACTGTAATACCCTGCCAGTCCGAGAAACTGTCTTACATTTTTTACATTTTTAAGCGTCGGGAAGTTTTTAACGGCTTTCAGCTTTTTCGGATCTGGTCTTCACCCTTCGCCGCTTAACATATGACCTAAATAAATGACTTCTCTTTTTAAAAATGCACAATTATCGGTCTACAACTTTATCCCTATGTTTCTCAATCTGTCGAATAATAGTGTCAATTTTTCTCAATGTTCTAAGAGGATATTCAAATAAATTACTATATCGTCTAAGTAAACGAATAATATCTTGCAAACCTTTCAATAACTTATCCATCAACCTTTGAAAGGTAGCTGGAGCATTCTTTAAGCCGAACAACATTCACACGAATTCGTAATGTCCAAATGGTGTGCTAAAAGCCGTTTTATATGCATATTTTTGGTGCATTTTTATTTGATAAGATCCTGAAGCTAAATCAAGCATGGTGTAGTATCAAGCACATTCTACTTGGTTTAATATTTCTTTAATATTCGGAAGTGGATATGAGTCGCCAATAGTTTTTTTGTTTAACACTCTGAAATCTAACACCATGCGTCATCTAGGTCGTCCTTGTGAGTCAGGCTTCTTTGGTACGACCAGACCGGTGTATTTGTCAAAGATGTAGAATCTTCAATTATTCCAGCCTGTGTAACTCTTCTACTTGACGATTAATCTCATTCTTGAGCAAGTGTAGAAATCTATATTGCTTCGCATTGACTGGTTCTACGTCTGTCGTTGGGATTTCATGCATAATTAGGTCAGTGCCCGGTAGTTCGTCTCCAGATAAGAAAAATACGTCTCTGTTTTTCTACACTTATTCAAATACATGTGATTCTTCTTCTTTATTAAGATGGTTGGTGGATAACAGGTTTTGTACGTTTATATCGCCATTTTCTGTTGCCGGCGCTACGGCTTCGACGAGTCATTCGTGAGGCTCAATTTCATCATCAAGTTATTGTGCAGTATAAACTTCATTAATTTGATATAAAAGTTTCATTCCTGTACTAGAATCTTCTTCGGAAGGGTGAATTCATCTATAAATTCGGGGGTCTCAAGCGCTTCTTTGCTTGTATACGAGGAAAAAAGCGTTGAAGAAGCATTATTTTTCACGGTGGCGATTTTTATTTCGTTTATACGAGGGATTCGTAAGGCTGAGTTTTCAAGGAATATTTTTTTGTTTTGTGCGTTAATACTGATGGTTTCGTTTCTAAAATCGATAATTGATTGGCTTTTTTGGAAAAATTCAGAGCCTAATATCTCAAGGGTCGAAAAAGGAACGTTATCGTGAATAATTTGAAAAGTCGTTGGATGATTTCGTATTGTGATTACGATAAAGCTTAGGGTAGGCGTATATCCCTTCCTTATACCGCTTAAAAAATATTTCTCTGAAAAATTGATTTTATTTGCTTTTGGCAATAACTGTAACTTTATTAGATTTAACTCCGATCTAGTGTCAATTAAATTTTTCTTTTTGATTCGTGCAAGAATTAGAGACCTCTGTACAATATAACCCTTCGTTTGGCGTAGATAAAACATTTGAAAATATTTTGTTATTATTATCTTTATCGTTCCAAAAGAAAGGTATTTCGTGAGTATTTTTAATCAAAAAGTTTTTTCGAAAATCTAATTTTGCTTTCGGAATCATTAAATAATTTAGGGAGTACTACATACGAGGTCTGGCTATTAAATAACGTGACTGCGCGCCTAGAGGGCGCCGTAAGAGGGTGGGGAAAAAAACGAGTAGTGCGTTGGGTATCTAGATATCTTGTCTATGCACGTACCAAAATACGTTCTCGTCACTATTATTGTATATGTGCAGTAGCGGTTTGAAACGAACGTGTTTTTTTCTCGTGCCAAAAACCATGTGTGACAAAAAACAGGAGCAACGTATCAATCTTAAATTTCTCGTTAAATGGAAAAAAACTCCGACTGAGTGCTGTAAATTGTTGCAAGAGGCCTATGGAGACAATTCTCTATCTCGTGCGCGTGTTTTTGAGTGGCGTAAGCGCTTCAGTGAGGGCCGAGTGAACACTGAAGATGACCAACGCCCAGGTCGCCTATTTACTGTTACGACTCCGGAAACAGTGACCAAAATCAACCAAATTGTGCGTGCAGATCGTCGAATGAGCATCCGGATGATTGCCGAGGCTGTAAACGCCGATAAAGAAACGGTTAGACTAATTTCACACGAGGAATTACACATGACAAAAGTCTGTGCGAAGTTGGTGCCAAAAAACCTGACTCCTGACCAAAAGCTCTTGCGTCAACAGGTCTGCTCAGATTTCCTTGAAAGGTTAAAAAAAGATTCCGGACTGATGAAAAACATTATTACTTGCAATAAAACGTGGATTTTTTAAAACGATGTTGAAACAAAGCGGCAATCGATGCATTGGAAGACTCCCGAATCGCCCAGAATTAAAAAAGCAAGGATGTCTAAATCAAAATTCAAGGCAATGTTGATCGTTTTTTTCGACATTACCGGTATCGTGATGACTGAATGGGTTCCAGAGGGTTAGACTGTCAACGAGACTTACTATTTGTCAGCTTTGGCAACACTGCGAGAACGAGTTCGTAAGAAACGGCCCGAGTTGTGGAAGAACAACCCATGGATTTTGCACCTGGACAACGCATCTATCTATAACGCGCTATCTATGAAGCAGTATTTGGCCGGTAAGCGCACTCCAGTGCTCGAACACGCGCCGTACTCGCCAGGTTTGGCACCGTGCAACTTTTTTTTGTTTTCGAAGATAAAATCTGCTTTGAAAGAGACCCGATTTGAGTTGATGGAAGCGGTAAAGCAAAAAACGGCAGAGCTCCTAAAGGCCCTCACCAAAGAAGACTTCCAGCACTGCTTCGATCAATGGAAAAAACGTATGGAAAGGTGTGTGGCGAGGAAAGAGGAGTATATTAAAGGGGAGCATTCGAATGTAAAATAATTTTCATAATAAAACCCTTTTTCGTAACCAGTCTCGTTATTTAATAGCCAGACCTCGTATTTGAGATTTAACGGTAGGAAATTCATGAAACTCGGCAGAAAGTAAGATATACAGCTAAAACTAACACAGTAAAAATTTTATACTTCGAGGATACTTTATAAAATAGTTATCAACGTTTAAATTTTTCCATTTCTAACACGGCGTTTCATGGGAAATGATGAATTTTTAAGATTGAATTATATATTTCTTTGCAGTTAACGGTAAGAATGTAATGAAACTTTTTTCACTAACAAATAATTATACATGGATTACGTACTATTCGTTTAATCAACCGGAGGATACTTGTGAAGAAAGTAATTAATTTGCACGCGTGCATTAGCCGCGCTATTTGAAAGATCACGCATAACCATTCGGACTTAAAAAATTTTACTGTGCTATTCTAGCTAAAATAAAATGATAAAATAATATTACATTATAAAGTATGCATAATTTTATATAATATGTAATAAATAGGAGACAAATAATTTAACTGATTTTCATATTTATTTTAATAAATTTAAGTATATTTTATAATATTAATTAACAATACGAATAACATTATATATAATTGCTTTTTAGTATCTTTGTTCGGTGAACACAATACTTTAAATAGACTTCTCGAGCATATACAAAATACATTGCTGATTATTATTAACAAAATAAAATAAGTTATTAAATCTAATTAATTATTAATAATCTTATTGATTAACAGTCTTTTTTATTTGCTTCTTTTTTGTAATCTTCTTTGGTTTTTCTTCTAAACAGTCGCAAATATCTTGAACTATATTTTTTGATTGAGTAACTTTAACAATACCATTGTCGTCTTTGCCAAGTAAATTTTGAACTCCTATAAATTTATACTTATTAAACTCAGTTGCTATACATTCATACTTAACACTAGGCTTACGGACGTTTCTTATATACCTATCGCTACGAACACGCGTGAACGAATACATATGACAACACTTAGAAGGCAATGTAATTATATACTATAAGAAAAAAATGAAAATATAAAATGTATATTTATGAAAAGTTTTTATTATTCAATAATTTTATTGTACATTATTTCAATATTCCACATTTATTTCACGCATCTTTTACACAAATACTCAATTTTGTTTGTACACTTTCCGCAAACAACTTTTTTACATATTTTACAGGTGTTATTGCTCCTGTTTCTTTTACAAAAGCCAATTTGGCAAGTCTTGCGTTCTCCTGAAGTACTAGGTGGCAAATGATTATAATCTATGTTTTTGTATTTTTTCTTTTCTCCTCCTGCAAGTTCTTTGGCCAACTGAAATAGAAAATCCTTTCTGGATAATATTGACCCAGTACACTCTGTGTATAAGATCCATGCGTTTATTGCCGCTTAATCTAGAATGTTGAAGAACACCTAGAGAGGCCATCAAAAAGATGCTGATTTGGTGGTATATTTGCGAGCCATTTGATCTACTACGTCGACTCCAAACTTTGTCTCATTGTAATATGCTATTGTTTCTGGGGTATGTTTTTTATGGTCTTATATTGTTATAAAAGTATGCTTAGTTATTAGTAGCAGCACCTTTAGATTTGACTTACTTTTATATTAGGTGTAGTAAAAAGTAATCCATTATTTTGCCAATAGAGGGCTTTAGTAGTCTGTATCTCCCGTTGTAGAAATGCGATCGGGTTACACTAGATGGCGTTAGAAAGACAAGATTTCGTACTAAAAAAACTTCTGATACAGTTTTGTGATTGCTTGTCTCAGTATTTTTTTAGCACGCGTCAAAGATGGACACCAACAAAGAGAAAATACGCCATATTTTACAGTTTTTCTTCGATAAAGGCGGAAACGCAAGCCAGGCAGCTGAAAATGTGAATAGTGTTTATAGTCCTGATACTGTAAAAGCCAATCACGCGCAATTTTGGTTTCGTCGATTCCATTCCGGTAATTTGGACGTCAAAGATGCATCACGCTCTGGAAGGCCAATTCTCGAAAATGTCGATAAAATAATGGAAATCGTCGAATCCGACCGTCACGCAAGCACTGTTTTGATTGCCCAGGAGCTAAATATTGCACAAAAAATCGTTTAAAACCACTTAAATAAGGCTGGATACAAAAAGAAGTTCGATGTATGGGTGCCACACGAGTTATCGCAAAGAAACCTCATGGACCGAATTTCCATCTGCGAATCGCTGCTGAATCGCAACAATATCGATCCATTTCTAAAGCAAATGGTTACTGGTGATGAAAAGTGGGTCACTTACGATAACGTCAAGCGACAACGGTCGTGGTCAAATCGCGGTGAGCCGGCGCAAACGGTGGCCAAGCCAGGATTGACAGTCAGGAATGTTTTGCTGTGTGTTTGGTGGGACTGGCCGGGAATCATCTACTATGAGCTGCTCCCCTACGGCCGAACTCTTAATTCAGACCTGTACTGTCAACAATTGGACCGTCTGAAAGAAGCAATCGCCCAGAAGCGGCGAGCTTTGGCCAATAAGAGAGGAATTGTGTTTTATTAGGACAACGCCAGGCCGCATACATCGATAGTGACTCGCCAGAAGCTCCGACAGCTAGGTTGGAAAGTTCTTATGCATCCACCTTATAGTCCGGACCTGGCACCAAATGATTACCACCTGTTCCTGTCTGAGACAAATGATTTCGCAGGTGAAAAATCCGCCTCAAGAGAAGATTGTGAAAATTGACTGTCCCAGTTTTTTGACAATAGAGACAAGGGTTTCTACGAGAGAATTCTCGTATTTAGTGCTGCAAGTAATTTATTTAGATATGTGCTTTCTATGCCTGAATTTAAAACAGCTTCAAAATATTTGGAGTGAAAATTAATTCGGTCCGTTTTCTTGCGTTCAAAAATGCATTTATTTCAAAATAAGAATTAAAAGATTAATCAAAGTATCGTCCATCGCTAGTTACTACTTTTTCCCACCTCTTAAACAATTTTTGAATTCCATCTCGAAAAAATGTCTTGTCTTTTGAGGTGATACAAGAAGGAGCAATGTTCGGAGAATATGTCAGGTGCGGTAAAATATCCCACTTAAGCGTTTCCAAATATTTTTTCACGACTTTTGCGACATGAGACCGAGCGTTGTCATGCAGAAAAATAACTTTGTCACGTTTTTCCTTGTATTTCGGCCGTTTTTCTCGCAATGCACAATTCAAACGAATTAATTGCAGGCTATACCGATCGGCTGTTATGGTATTGCCAGGTTGTAGCAGCTCATAGTACACAACACCCTTGCGGTCCCACCAGATAAACAACATGATCTTCGAACTATGAATATTTGGCTTTGGTGTTGACGTTGCGGTCGATGGCAACGATTGACCGAGCATAACGTTGTATTTTTTCTTTTTGAGGTTAACATAGAATATCCATTTTACATCCCCAGTAATAACTCTACGTAAAAAACTCTTTCTTTGTTGTCTTTGTATTAGCTGCTTGCAACAGAAAAATTGCTTGTCAATGTCTCTTGGTTCCAGGCTTGGTTTATAAGGCACCCAATTGCCTTGCTTTTAAATCATCTTTATAGATTTCAATTATACAGAAACTGCTTGTTAAGTCACTTCCAATGATTCTGCAAGCTCCTCTTGCATTTGACTCGGATCTTCATCGAGTAATGCCTCCAACTTTTTGTCTTCGAATTTTTTTGGCTGACCAGAGTGAGGCTTGTCTTGAACGCTGCAATCTCCATTCTTGAAACGTCGAAACCATTTTCTACAAGATTTATTCGATAGAGCATTGTCACCATAAATTTCCACAGGCATTCGATGAGCTTCAGCAACACTTTTCTTTCAATTAAAACAGAAAACTAAAATCTTCCGGAAATGCTGCTTAGTTAACACAAAATGGGACATATTTAACACAGTTAAAAACAAGATTTTTTACGAAACTTGAAGAGATATAAACTGAATATTATTGAAAGATGTCTAACCTCTCTGAAACTACCAATTTTAGCTGTTACTATTAAATATTCATAATAGCCGGAGCCATCTTTTGAAAACGGACCGAACTAATTTTTACTCGCAATAAATAAACATTTAAATACATATTATATAAATTTATTTAAAAATACTTATTTGACGTTTAAAACATTGTTTACCAATGACAACTTTTGTATTGGAATCAAAACGTTTTGTATTATTTGCAGAAGTATGCTGAGAATCAGTTGCGACGGAAGTAACAGACATACACTTTTTATCGCGGCACTTGACGGCGAAAATTGATGCCAAACCATGTTTTTCTTTATGTATGATATCTCCTAAAGACAGTATCTTTTGATAATCGTTGCAAAACATTTCTTTTGCCAACGTTCTTATATCAACGATTCTTCGACCTTCTATGACTAAACTTGTTTGGTTAGCATTTACTAGGTTTGATTTTAACTTTGCGCTACCATAAATTTTTCGTATATTCTTTGCTAGTTCTCTAGCTTTTTTTTTTTTTTATATAATTCTTCTGTCACGCGTTTTTCATTCCAGAAAAGACATTTTTTATTTTTCATTCTGCGTTTTTAATTAATTACTTAATTACTAATACGATATTATGTAAACATGCCAATGGCAGCTGTCATTTCGCACGTGTTTTTTTAAATACCTGTATATTTAAATTTAGTGCGACGTTGCCAGATCAAATAACTACTTTAGCTAAACACAAGACTTTAAGCTCATGACTTACTCCGTACGTGTAGTACTTCCTTAACACCAAGTACTCCTGCAAAAGGGATAGGAAAAGCATTGGGCACAACCAGGAATTCAAGTGTTTCTCCTAGTATTTCCATTTGCGTTTTCCCGATTACATTTACTGCTTGTGGGCCTATATCTTGTAGTACGCAGTTGGTTTTAGAGTTTATAAAATCTACTCAATGGATCGAATGTATCTTAATTACGTTAACTCCAAATTCACTATCGATTAAAAAGAGGTGCGAAGGGACGTCTTGCTGTAATTTGATCCGTATACATGGCAGATGCTTAAAGATTTTGAATTAGTTCGCCCATGCAGTCTCCTATTTCTATCACATTCTGAGAGCGCGGTTCTGCTTGAGGAGTTTTCTTGGCGGCGCTCAGCAGAAAGAGACGTTGCTTGTTTTTTTGATGGGTTTGCAATTTTCTGCAGTCTTGTTGGGTATGACCGCTGATTTTGCAATATGAGCAGGTAGGTATAGGGCGACCATTTTTTTTAATTTAACAAATTTTGCAGAATGTCCAACCTTCTTACAGATTTGGCATGTTAAGTTGGACGCGGGATGATTTGTTGTCAGTTGTCGGCGGCGGCAGTTTTTTGCAGCATGTCTGGGCTTTTCGCAAATTTGACAGAAAATATTGCGTTTTAGATCGCCCGTGCAGTGAGCGACTGTGTGCCCTTGTTGATTACAAAGCTGGCAAATTTTTCTCGCTTTGAAAAAACAATGCTCTTCGATGTGACCGGGACGTTTAGAGTACATGATTTTTTCCTACAAGAGTTGACGTCGTTGTCTATACCTTTGCAGTTCTGGCAAAAGTACATGTTCCTTTATGGTTTTTGATATAAGTATTCGCCCCTTCTAAGTTGTTTCATTCCCTCTAGTTCGTTTTCTATTAAAATGGCGCTTTTTACGACGTTGCTAATGTCGTCCAATATTTTTAACTGAATATAAATTTCATATTGTAGCTCTCTTTCGAAACACTTAATAAAACTTGTTTTATACGTGCTTTTGCAGCGTTATCGATTAATCCGTTGGCCTTTTTGTAGGCTGCAGAGAGAGCTGTTCCGATATCTCTTATTCTTTTTGCAAACGCCAGTACGCTTTCGTCTCTTCTTTGGTATTCGCGCCTCAATTGTCCGTATAACGCTTCTACGAAAGTCTTTGATCCACACATATCCTTTAAAAAATTTTTCTAAGCCGCCTGGCTTGTGAATTGTTTCCTGTAAAGCAACGATCTGATTTGTCCTTTGGTCTTACCTTTTATCATGGTAGCCAGAACTGGTTCAGCTGCTAGATCCTCGACGCTAAGCGCTCCACTGCAGCAATCGATAAAATGTTCAAGGAGAATATTCTTTCCATCGAATTCTGCGATTAATTTTAGTGCGTCCGTCACGCTTACGTATGCCGTCATGGTATATTTTTTGTGTTTGGGTTTGGGGCTATAATGTATCTCGCTATCTAAATCAATTATCGGCTTTCGCATGCGTAGTATGATTGTTTTTTCGGCCAACTCTTTTTCGGAGGTAGTCAAATCGTACTGCGACCCGCAAGAACTCACCAATGTTGGAGGGAGATGGGTTTAAAATGCGGAAGAAGAATCTTCGTCTTTTCCTATTCGTAGTTAGAATAAGGAAAGGTTTGTTGCGACGAAGACGGTTGATTTGGATCAATAAGAGCGTATGCTTCTGTTTCGTCTTGAATCTCAGCGTTTTTACTTGCTCTTGTACGAATAGTTTGTTTTGGAGGCATATAGAACTCTTTGAACAAATATTTTTTTTTTTTTTAATTGATAAAAGAAAATTTAATGACTTTTTTTTTATCTTATTTAATATACAATATTATTAAAAATTTTATTGTTTGAAATAACAATAACTTATTAATATTTGTGTTGGGCTTGTGAGGTAAAAAAAAAATTTTTAACTTATTTTTTTAGTATTATTATTAATTATCTTTATTGATACAAAAAGATTATTGCAAAAGGAAAAATATCATTTCTTTTGTACAGTCAGGTTCTTTGATATTTTAAAATTGTTTAATAATTTCTGAACACATATGAGGCATCTATCTGGTTCTTCGTCGTGCTCTCACCGGTTATTTATCCTTTCCAGTCTCTTATCAAGAGATTCTCTTTTTTTAATTTCGTTATTCCTGATTTTGTTTTGATAATCTTTGATACATTGTTTTTTTTCCTTTATTGCTTTGGAGAATTCTTTCTAGAACAGCCAGGTCTTGCCTAGACTCTCTTTTGATTGTTGGAAGAATTTTCGGCTTTGACGAAGATTGGCATTCTTCTTCAGGGGGAATTCAGATGTATAACCGTTTTACGCGTTCACTGAGAAAGTAATATTTTTTTGTCGTTATTCATCTTTATTTTTGGTTATGTATTATTGGATTACCTTCTCAAAGGGCTCCAATGGAACATATACAAATATATTGTAACGGGGTTCTTATCGGAGGCACGTGCAGGGCTCTCCCACACACGTGCGCACTGCTGCAGTCGCAACTATCCGTCGGTGCGACTTTGAGTACCGACGGACGTTAGTCATCATGATATGGCACTCGCGTACAATGTCGTTCCTCTTACAACGTTGGATCCTTCTCGGATCCTACTTTTTATTACGTGTGAGGGGCTTTACCCTAAGGCCTGGCTGCCAGTGCTGCTCCTATCGGGCTTGGCTACTTAGTTCGCGTGCCAACAGTAGATTTCAAGCCTGCGGAGGCGGCGGTATTCAGGACAGGAACGCTAGGAAGGAAAAGGGAGTATATCATGCGCAACCGTTTTGCGCCCACAACTTTATTATTACGACAAAATATTAAAACTAATTACAAAAGTGATTATTTACTTAAGAGATACCCTTTGCTGGGGGTCACAATTACATTTTTGACACGCGCAATAATCTTACGCGAGATACGCACTGTGTATGCGCGCTGTCCGATCGCCTTGCTGTATTCACGCAGCAGGCGTGTGTGCCAGTCCTAATACTCGCGAGCTGATCTCAGACGTGTGCGCCGGCCTTAACTTTTTGCGGGCAGGCTGACGTTTGAACGCGGCCTGTCGCGGCCAACCGTGCGACTACGCACGTGTAGTCTCGCACATGTCCCCATGTACACACACACTCTATTATTATTATTCTACAAGTGGCCACTAACTTCTATTGGGACGTTAGTTTTCAACTTCGAAAAATCGTTCGCTCGCTCTGAAGATATTTCGCGTTGCTTGACACGTGTTCACTGCATAACGGGCAAGAAGAAAAGAAGGATCCCCTCTTGCCCGTATTGCGTCGAGCCTCTCACTTTTTCCCGCGCAGCGCTATTGATTGCTTGATCGATGGCACCACGTGTAGTTGCGCTGCAAACTCTTGCGCCTTTTTTCGCATCGCACCATCGATCGTTTGATCAATGACGCCATGTGTAGTCATGTCGAGAACTCTTATTCGCACCGCATGGCAGGTGGCTGAACCTCGACGGGCCACCTCTCACAATATACACAGTATGTCGGAAAAGTTTCCGAACTTATTTTGTAGCGCTTGTACGAGTGGCGCCACCTCTTGGACGCACCGGTATTATGTTGCTACGTCCCTCTGGAGTGTCTGAGAATTTTTTCACCAGTATCCGTTCATTAGTTGCCGAGATAGACGTGCTTGAGTGAACGTGTGTTAAGTACCCCGGTGCAAGCTCAAGGGATCGTGGAGTTTGCTGGATGACAATGCGCCTGCTCATTCTTCGAACATTGTAAAGCGTTATCTCACCGAAAATCACATCCCACGCATCAATCACTCCCTATACTCGCCAGATCTGGCTCCAGTCAACTTTTTCCTATTTCCTAAGCTAAAAATGGCCTTGAAAGGACGATTTTTTGAAGATGTATATACCGAGCATTCAAGCGGCTTGCACCGAGCGTCTTATAGCGATAACTTTAGAGGAGTACCAAAGAGCCTTCGAATCACTCATGGAGCGCTCAAATGAGTGTATATCTAGAGAAGGGGACTATGTTGAAAGTTAACTGGAATAAATTTCTTTAGATGTAATTTTCGATTCTTTATTTCAAAAGTTCGGGAACTTTTCCGACATACTGTGTATATAAGCTGTGTTCAGAAAAAAATAGGAATTTTTAAATTACGTGAGATTGGAGAGTCCAATTGTCAACATTTTTTTTTATAATGTTGGTACACATATCCCTGAAGTATAATACAATTTTCAGCTGTATTTATCGTTTACTTTGTCAGTCATCAACAACCGATGAAAAAATGGGAAAACTGAAAGTAATGATTTTGAACGATCACTGAATAACAATCAGAAAAGTTGCTGATGATGTTGGCATATCGATTGGCTGATGCCACGAAAATTTTTTGAATGTTTTGAGTATGAAACGCGTGGCGGCAAAATTTGTTCCAAAATTGTTGAATTTTAAACATGGAAGGCGAGGAGGTAAGCGAGACCCTCCACGCCGTAAGTTTAAGGCCAGAGGGACCATGAATGGTCAAACTGGCCCGCATGAGTAATTAGCTACTGGAATATTTCACAGCAGCCGATTTTAAACAGAAGGATGCCAGGGCAGATGAGGCTGTCCAGGCAGCGAGAGCTCAAGCGAAGTAAAGCTTCGTGCTCCACGCTTGCCAGGAGAGGGCAAGCACCACAGCGGGGTCAGCGGATCACAATCGAGAAGAGCCGCATCCGCTGACTACATTGTTAGAGGACAGGCCGGACCACCCGTTCCTAACAGAAGAAAGAGAAGAAGTAATGGCGGGCGAGGAAGACCCGCCACCAACTAGGAGGGAGCTCTTCATGCAGGAGCCCATCGAGAGCTTAACGAAGACCATAAACAAGGTGTTCACGTGCATCAGGTCGATGCAAACAGAGATTTAAGATTTGCGAGCCAAAAGGAAAGCCGCAAATCCGAGACCGAGTGCCTCTTCAACGCAGATAGAGGGCACGCCCAGCCCGGCCAATCCGCCACATCGAGAGACCGCGGGGCCAGCTCTCTCGCCACAGGCTCAGCGTTGGAGCTAAGTGCTAAGCTACGTAGCCTTCCAGGACACGCTCACATGCAATTATGTATCCACACACAGCAGCCCCCGCGAATATGAGGATAGGCAAGGGACTGCATCGAGCCCGCCATCTCCCAAACCCGGCCTTAATGGAGCCTGGAGGAGGGAGGAGTGCAAAACCAATGCGCAGGGCAACAGCGCGTGGTGCAACACTGGAATGGCGGGCACGCAGGACATAGAAAGGATAGTCGGTCGGTGGAACATTTCGTCCCAGGGTATACCGACCGACAACATTGATGTATTCTTTCGCAAGGTCGAAGAGGCGAGAAAAGCATCGGGACTTAGCGATCCAGAGATGCTGGCGTCGCTGCTCGCACTGCTTAATGGCGTCGCAGAGGGGTGGTACGCGGGCCACAAGCAAAAATGGCAGACGTGAGAGACGTTCTGCCAAGCAGCAAAGACGCGTTGGGGGTCGAAGGCCAACCTCCAAGAAAGATTAAAAGACAGGGCCAGCCACTGCCTCCAACAGGCCGACGAGCCCGCGTGCATGTACATTACATGCCTTGAAGCGATATTGTTGAGGATATGGCCTGCAATGAGCAAGGAGCAGATGGTGAATAGACTCTACGACAATCTGCTCCCGCAATTAAAACAAATCATCACTCAGATGGATTGTCGTACGATCGACGAGCTGATAGACCGTGCGGCAAGGGCCGAGCTGACGCTCGAGAGGAAACGTGGCAACAGAACGCCCGTTCCTCCAAGTTACGCGGTAGTGTCAAAGGAGGCCTATCGCCCGCTGACTGCGGCAGAACGCACGCAGCGGAAGGTCAGCACGAAAGTAGGCATGGCCGAAGTAGCAAAGGTCGATCGGCCGGTATTCCTGGTCGACTAAAAGGTAAAGGCATTAACGCAGGCCCTAGCAGCCTTCGCGAAACACAACGGCCTCACGGCGCGCCACAAGAGCCATAACGGAAAGCGGAGCCCGCTAAAAAATACAAGTCCCACAAGGCAGCAGAGATCACACTCTAGACCGAGTAGTATTTTCGGTCCAAGTTCCCCGAAAAGGGGGAGAAGAAAGAAAAAACGGGCAAGAAGACTAAGCAGCCGAAGCAGACTAAAGAGTTTAGCCGCCATGGCTGCGGCAGACCCAATATGATCAAGATGCTTTGCCTGGACTGCTCGAGAAACGACTAGGAAATAGCGTAGACGAGAACCCAATGCCCTTTTCCACCGAGTCTAGGATTCGAGTCCCCGAAGGGACCACCGAAGAGCTCGTGAGCGCCGAGCCCGCGCTCTAGCCGGCGCCAGATTAACCACAATAGTGTGCTCCAAAAGGTGCTAAATGGTGGTTGCCAGTGCGCGTCGAAGGGTACACTCTACGCATGCTATACAACTTGGACGCGTCATACACTGTAATAAGCGCCATGGACCCACAAATAACCATATCGTGTGGACGTGTGGTCACGCCAAGCCGAGGGAAGGGAACAATGGTGGCAAATGCTATTACGCTTCCATAGTAGGATTTGTCCAACTGCCCTTTGAGGTGGCCGGAGTGACGAAAGACATTAAGGTGGAAATTCTGCCTGGTTTGCTAGCAAATTGTTACCTCGGTGTAAACTTCATTCGGTTATTTAAGACTATCCTCGATCCAGCGAGGAACCAGCTCTTTATACAAGAAGCCAGAAGCGAGCTGGCTTTTTATGTGGCTTCGCTGAAGACTGCTGGCAATCCTGCAGTGTCAGCCACACTTCCGTTTTCTGGGAGTGCTACGACGACCCTACGGCAGGGAGCCTGGGTCGCTAGAAAACGCCCTCCAGGGTCACGCGGCACTACTACTGGCCTAATATGGCAGACCATGTGGCAGACTACGTGCGTAGTTGCCAAGTCTGCTAACAATGTAAGGTGGAGCAAGAAGCTCCGGCCAGCTTAATGGGCAGGAGTTTCGTTAAGCGGTCATGGCAGGTAGTAGCGGCCGACGTGATAGAACCATTCGTCCAGAGCCGAATATATCCTGGGCTTTCGTGATTTATTCACCCGGTGGGTCGAATGCGTCGAATTGCAAAAGGCAAGGGCCTAAGCCGTGCTCAAGGCCCTGGTCAAGCGTGTCGTGCTCCGATTCGGTTCGCCAAAAGTGCTCCTGACCGACAACTGTAAAGAGTTTAAGAACTCAACCGTCGATGGGTACCTGGAGCAACATGGTATCCATCACTTCACGACATCGGCCTATCAGCCACAAACGAATCCTGTCAGGTGGGCCAACAATAACAATAATAGTTTCTACTATAATATTTAGGCAAATAAATTCAAAGTTATATAATGTAACTTTGGTGCATGACCTCCGTTTTTTTTTGTGTTTGGTCAGCCGAAAAGTTTTTTCCTATCTTCCCTAACACAATACAAGGGTGGTCTGAACAGTTTCCGACTTAACATAGACACAAGACATTTTTTCTTAATTTTTTTTTTTATTTATTAACATAGTCTCCTTGCAATTCTACACACTTCTCCCAACGATTCTCGTATCTCTTTAACCCATCCAAATAGTACTCGGCGTTTTTCTCTGCAAAATGACTGTTCACGAAGGTGATTACCTCCTCATTTGACGAAAATCTCTGTCTTCCAAGTGCAATTTTCAGATAAGGGAACAAAACAAAGTCGCTTGGGGCTAGATCTGGTGAGTAGAGCGGATGGTCAAGCAGCTGAAACCGTAATTCGTGGATTTTCGCCATGGCAACCGCTGAGGTGTGAGACGGCGCGTTGTCTTGGTAAAATAGGATTTTCTTTTTTTGCAAATGTGGACGTTTTTCCGCAAGTTCTGCCTTTAGCTTGTCAAGTAATGACGCGTAGTATGGTCCTAAAATGGTTTTTCCTTTTTGAAGATAATCGATTAGAATAACTTCATGACTATCCCAAAAAACACTCGCCATCACTTTCACAGCCGAGAAAACAGTTTTTGCTTTTTTTGGAGCCGATTCCCCCTTTGCAGTCCACTGCTTTTACTGTATTTTTGTTTTAAGCGTATAATGGTGTATCCAAGTTTCATCTACAGTAATTAATCGGCACCAAAACTCGAATTTATTGCGTCTAAACTGCGCCAATAGAGCGTCGGAATAGTTCATTCGAACACGTTTTTGGTCTTACGTGAGCAAACGCGGCACCCAACGTGCGGACAGTTTTCTCATGCCTGAATCTTGATATAATACGTAGCAAATACGTTTTTTGGACATGTTTATAACCTCTGCTATCTCTCTCACTTTAATTCGGCGGTCGTCTAGCACCATTTGGTGAACTTTGGCGATGTTATCGTCAGTGGTTGCAGTTTTTGGACATCCCGAACGTTCATTGTCTCCCAAGCTCTCACAGCCACGTTCTAATTCAGCTGCCTAAAATTTCACCGTGGTAAATGATGGTGCAGAGTCCCCATACACAGAATTTAACTTATTTTTGATTTGCGTAGACGTATTGCCTTTCAAAAACAAAAATTTAATGACAGCTCGATACTCAATTTTGTCCATTTTCACAACACTCACATTGACTCACTCAAACGACTGTCAACTAACAACTGCGCGTATAAAATGGCTGAAACTTTGGTGAGCAACTGTCAACAGATAAACAACGAAATTCGCTAGCTTTTATTGACGAGTGCTGCTATCTTCACGTTGAGGTCGGAAACTTTTCAGACCACCCTCGTAATCCCCTCTACAACCTACTCGTTGCACTCGCCACTGACGTAAACCATTGGGAAACTCAACTAAAGCTAAACCAAGAGTTAAATAGCCACTCTCGTTCAACTCAGTTTTACTAAGATGCAATTTTTACAAACAATCGCACACCTGTCGTTATAAAATAAAATTCTTCCTTCTAAGTGAGAAAATAACTAGATCGCAAAGTGGGTCAATACAAATTTCATTGACGTTCGACATACAAATTCTTGCAAGGTTGTCATTCTCATAGCGTAATTTGGAACATCGCGCAATAATCTGGAATGTCCTAAATTCTTGTAATACACTTCAAATAATTTTTTTTAAAATGAATAAATAATTAATTAAATAACAATTTTTAAATAAGTAATTAATTAATTAAACGAATTAAAATAAATAATTAATTCAAATTAGCTGCAATAGGCCAACGTTCAACTGTTATTAATTCCTCTAGTTTAATTTTTAATTTCAGCGACAATACAACGATCCTAATTATTACTATTTCACTATTTGATAGAATGAAACAATAGTCTGCAACCAGCTACATTATTTTATTTTTATAAGCAAAACTGTACAAAAAGAAATTGCATTAATAATTACATTTTGTAATCAAAATGATTATTAGTAGTAAAAAGTTCAATATAAATCATACTAGCAAATATTTACTAAATAACTTTTTGAAAATAAAGATAATCAAACAAGTAATTCTCCAACAGTCCTTCACAAATAATAAGAGATTAATTAAAAATAATTATTCAAGCTATTATCTTACTTTTATTTCCTACTAGAAACTTAAGGATATTATTCGTATCCATGGTAGCAATCTTTTTTTTTTATTATTTAAGCAGTCATTTTTTATTTAAAAATCACTATATAAATTAATCCCTTAAAATGCGACAAAAAACTTCATACTTTTTATAAAATGCGTTAAATTCTAAATAGAACACGATTGTACAATTTAAATTAATGTAATTTTATTGTAAATAGTAAATAATAAACCTATGTGAAAATTCCGCACAAATGAATTATCTCTCTCTCTAATTCTTACTCTCCCTCTCTCTAATTCTCACTCTCCCTCACTCTAACTGAGAAGCCTGCCAGAAAGAGGGGGCCCGAAAAACTTGGCCACTCCCCAAATTTCCCGGCTAAAGAAGGAATTCGCTGAGTAGTTTCTCTGACGCATTTAAACGAGCAGACTTTAGGCACTATTTGAGGAAACAAGTTGCATTACTAAGGAACAAGTAACATTACTAAGGAACAAGTAACACTACTACGCAAAATACTACTAAGGAAATACTGAAGGAAGCAAGGAAGAGAGAGATAGAGAAAAAGAGAGATTTTTCTTTTTTTTTTTCACCTACTTCATACTCAATAAAGAGTAAGTTTTTTTAAGATTTTGTATTTTTCTTTTCTACTTCCAAAGAGGTAGTATAAGCCAGAATCGGCTAAATATCTCTATCCTCGAACCACTTTGTAGGCTTTTTTCCAGGGCAGCATATAGGCCAACGTCGGCCTACACTGTTGTCCATTCCCGATATTCATGACTTTTTCCTAAATATCTCGCAAATTTTATTCCTCCACCGTCACGAGCCCATAAATTTCAGTACTAAGGCTCATAAAGGCGAAAAGCAGCCCGCGTTATTTTTAACGCAATTGAAACGTCACCACCGACGTTACATATACTGTCTGTCAAAAAAGTACCGGGAATTTTAAATTAAAACATTTTTACGTTTAATAATCAAAATTTATTGGGTCGCCTTCAAAATAGGCTCTATTTCTCCGATACATCTATGCCAATGGCACTTCCAATCATCGAAACATTTTTTATAGGCGCTTTCCGGGATGGCCTTCAGCTAGCGCACCAAATTTCTTTTTATGGCTTCAATCGACTGGAAACGTGTGCCACGAAGCAGCAATTTAAGTTTTGGGAAGAGAAAAGAGTCACAGGGAGCCAAATCCGGGGAATACGGTGGTTTTTTAAGCGTGTTCATTGAGTTTTTGGCAAGAAAGTCGGTCACAATCGTAGCTCGGTGAGACGGAGCGTTATCGTCGTGCAAAATCCACGAGTTGTTCACTCACAAATTTGGCCACTTCTTACGGATACGCTTACGCAAACGTTTCATAACGCCAAGGTAATACTCTTTGTTTACCGTCTTACCCTCTGGAATGAATTCGTAGTGCACCACGCCACAGGTATCGAAGAAAACAAGGAGCATCATCTTCACTTTTGAGCGGCTTTGGCGTGGTTTTTTCGGTTTCGGCTCATTTTTCCCACCCATTTCGATGCTTCCTGGCTTGTTTGCATATCGTACTCGTACACTTACGTTTCGTCAGCAGTTATGATGCATTCCATGAAGTGGGATCGGAATTGGCGCGATCCAGCATGTCCGAAGCGACCTGTTCGCGATAGCGTTTTTGAAGAAAATTAAGCTCTTTTGGAACGAGTCTTGCGGCCACCTTACTCATGCCCAAAATATCAATCAAAATCGTACATGTGGACTCATGGGATATCTCAAGTTCATGTGCTATCTCTCTTAAGCTGGTATGACGGTTTTCAAGCACCATTTCCTTAATTTTATCAACGTTATCTGCGGTCGAAGCCGTCGATGGGCGTCCGGAACGAGGCAAGTCTTCACGACCCTCCTTGAAGGCTTTGTACCACTCATACGCACGAGTTTTTGATAGTGCTTTATCACCAAAAGCCTTTTGCAACATTTTCAATGCATCGGCACACGAAATTTCATTCGCAACACAAAATTCTTTGTTTAACGTAATCACCCATTGTAAAAAATCGGCACGCACTAATGACATCGATTGACTTAACCAGCTACTGTAAACACACTCGTTGACAGATTCCGCTCAAACTTGGCATAGTCATTAAGGACAGTTGTACTAACCTAGAAAAAAAAATTTTACCTGCCTAAATTGCCCCGCCAGATTCAAATCAACAATTCCCGGTACTTTTTTGACACAATGTAGTCTCAGATTTTGAAAATTCAAAATGGCGGTTTGAATATGTGGGATGAAAATTTGATAAATATCGTCAATCGAATCGTAAACCCTCTAAATTGATTGATAAATAAAAGAGGCTTTAGCAAGTAATTTTCTGTTGTAGTTTTATTAGGTTTGTTCTTGAACAAACTTCTTCTTCAAAATTCTTTGTTTAACGTAATCACCCATTGTAAAAAATCGGCACGCACTAATGACATCGATTGACTTAACCAGCTACTGTAAACACACTCGTTGACAGATTCCGCTCAAACTTGGCATAGTCATTAAGGACAGTTGTACCAACCTAGAAAAAAAACTTTTACCTGCCTAAATTGCCCCGCCAGATTTAAATCGACAATTCCCGGTACTTTTTTGACTGAATGTAACGAAAATTTTTTTTTAAGTTACACAATTATTATACAAAGTTATTATATAAAAATAAC
The DNA here is from genome assembly GCA_949987625.1 of Chalcis sispes. Classification (NCBI taxonomy): domain Eukaryota; kingdom Metazoa; phylum Arthropoda; class Insecta; order Hymenoptera; family Chalcididae; genus Chalcis; species Chalcis sispes. The sequence goes on along the minus strand of OX465095.1, from coordinate 32,411,481 downwards.
AATATTTATTATTATTTGTTTATTATCGACAGAAGAATGGATTTAAAGTCTTAAAGCTTATTTACCCGTGTATCACTGCGGTGAGTTTTTAAAAATTGTGCATATATTCTTTCTCTTTCCAAAATATCGTGCGTATTAATACATATTTTAACCTTATCGAAATCAAATTAAAATTAGATTAAGTGTAATTCGAAAATGAAACTTTTCTAATTGTTTAATTTTTTGATTTGTATTTATTTTCCGAAGTCGGAGGCTTTATTTTAATAAAAAACGAGTATCAATCATATAATTATCAATTATATAAATAATCATATGATTTATCTAGCTAAATATAAAGTTTGAAATAGTGAATAATAAAATAAGAGATTTTAAGCAAACAAACGTAGCACAAGATTTTGTACGTACGGTTATTTTAACGGGAAAATATAAAGCATTCGTGGTCAAAATACATCAAAGTATTTTATAATAATTAATGATTACGTTCCGCAATATTCTTTAGTTTTTTTTTGTAAATTAGAAATAGAATATGAATTTGTAATTGCAGAAAGAAAATAAAATAAGGGTATAACAATAAATCATATCTTAAATTCATATTTTATTTCATTGGTGCATGCGACAGCGAAAAATTCGCTGGCTTCAGCCCTTTTGATATCAATTCAAATTAACTATCAAATTCATGTACAGAAATTTTTACTACTAGTGTACCGTAAAAATATTACTCGGCATTCTAAGTGAGAACGGAAACGCTGTTATCTCGCGACGTTTCAAATCATGCCGTAGATGCTCATTCTCCGATCTCTTAAGTAAAAGCTAGCTTTCAAGAATATGAATGTTATATTTTTTCATTATATCTTAACGTTAGTTATTTAGAATTTACAGAACTCAAATAAAATAAAGGTTTTTAAAAAAAGGAAAAGGTCTCCGGGGAGGATCTATTCCTTTTTTTTTTTTTAGTGCCTCAGTGTCGCGCACGTGTCCGTCAAGAGCAACTTGCATTGTCAGACATTCCTTTTTTAAGAAGCATAATCTATTAATTTAATTTAATTTTTTTTACATTTATTAATCAAAGATATTTGGTTCAAGCTTGAGCTTAAAATTCGTGTCCTAGGGTTTTGTAAGCAAGGAAATTCTTTTTTTTTGAGTTTAGACTGATCTTCTTTACCCGCATGTTAAAAGAGAGAGTAGGTAATAGGAAACGGAAATCGGTAGGGCGGCTTGATCGATCGGTTTTAAGGCATGTGATTTAAATGTGTTGCGGTTGTATGCGTATAGGTGGCGAAAGAAAAAGAGGGGAAAAAAGATGTAAGTCTTATAAATGTCAAAACGCTGTACCAACGTTACATAAAATTTTTGATTGCATACACCCTTATTTTAATCTAGCAACTTATCCTTGTAACGTGATAACTATTTGTTAATATCGTTATTTTAGTATCAAAATTTAAATTCGGTACTTGCGATTACTTATAAATTAAATAATTAAGCCGGATTCGAATAATCGGTTGCAGATACATCAAATTCTAATGGAATAATACTTATACTTATTATTACTGATATTATTATGAATTATCATCAAAGTTAGCACTTGGGACTAATTAATAATAATAATATAATAGAGAACAGCCGGACTTGGTCAACGAGCCACACACAGGTTAGTTCTTATTGCATAATGTTAACCATTATTCATGTTGACTTACAATTAATACAGGTTAAAAAAAAAATTGTCTATACATTTGACCAGACCCATCTATCTACATGTATTTTGACGCGCTAAATCCGAACTTAAAGTCATTTTTGCTTGTACATTCTCAAAATTTTGAGTAAATTGCGAAAAACCGCTAGAAATGGTAAAAAATTGCAATTTTCAATCGACTTGATTTAGAATTGATATTTTCATATAATTTAGGAAACATCATGATCAGTTCATTGCTTTACATAAGAACAAATCTACTCGTATTATTTGCTTTTTTCTCGCTACCTTTTACTGTTTCTAGCAAATATAGTCATGATGAAAAACAATAGTCTCAAAATTCGGATTCAACGTATCACAATACATATAAAAGCATACTTAACATACTCTAGGTCAATAAAATTTTTTTTATACTCTACTGGTAACTGTAAGAAATAAACTGACACTAAATTTGGATGCAGCGCGTCGAAAAACCAGGCTATTCAATAAGTTTTGCGGTTCGATAAGAAAAAACACAATTTTATAGTTTGAAATACACTTTATTATTCAGTATAGTCTCCCTGAAGATCAATACACTTGTTCCAACGAGACTCCAATTTGTGAATTCCATCCCTGAAGTGAGAATCTGGAAGGGCTGCAAAATACGATTCCACATCTGTTATGACCTCATCATTTCACGAAAAACGCTTTCCACGCATGAATTTATCAGGTCTGGAAACAGATGAAAGTCGCTAGGGGCCAAATCTAGTAAATACGGTAGATGATCCAACGATTCAAACTTTAATTCATGAATTTTAGCCATTGTCCAAATGCTCTTGTGACACGGTGCATTGTCCTAATGAAAAAGGATTTCTTTTTCTGCAAACAGGGTCTTTTTTCACAAATTTCTTCCTTCAGCTGGTCTAAAAGGTTACAATATTATTTAGAATTTATTGTTCTACCAGTTTCCAAGTAATCCACAAACAAAATTCCTTTCGCATCCCAAAAAACTGATGCAAACACCTTCATGGCTGATTTCTGGACACGAACTCGTTTCGGAGCTGAAGAACCAGGTTCACACCTCTCTGTAACTTCTTGTTTTGATTTAGGATCATAGTGATAGACCCAAGTCTCATCCATAGTGATGAATCAATGCACAAAATCCGCTTTGTCCTTTCAAAAACGCTCTAAATGTTGCTGAGAGAGTCGCATTTGAATGTGTTTTTGTTCCATTGTTAGCGAATGCGGCACCCATTGTGCACACAGCTTTCTGAAACCTAATAATTTAGTCAAAATATTGCTTACACTGCCCAATGAGAGTCTTAGGGCTTCTACTAAATCTCTTTTAGTCACTCGACGATTTTTCAATAAAATATCCTGTATTTTTTTTACGATTTCTGGTGTTGTTGCTGTTTTTGGACGTCCCTGACGTGAATCGTCATCAAGGCTTGTACGACCACGTTAAAATTCAGCAACCCATATTTTAACTGTACTAATTGAAGGCGACAAGTTTTTATACACTTTCAACATTCGTTCATAAATTTCCTTTGCTTTTACACCTTCCAGAAATAAAAATTCAATCTCTACACGATACTTGATTTTTTCCATTGTAAAAAAATACTGTGAAACCTCGATAGTAAATAGCTTGTAAACAAAGAATGAATTGACAGATGATAATAAAACTTTACATACGTTCATATAAAGAGTGTACCAACATAACAAAAAAAAATTTAGGCTAGCAGCAACACCCTCTCTTATCAAACTGCAAAACTTATTTAATAGCCTGTTACATGTAGCTAAATGAGCCTGATCAAAGATACCGACTACTTTCTTTTGTACGCCGGTGTAATTAATACTAAATTAGTTATATTAAAATTGATAAAGTTTTCAGGGACAATAAGAGTGACATTCTTATTTCATTTAAAAGTTTCATTGCTTAAAACAAAGAAATGGTTCACGAGATCGATTTGTAACATCACTAGGTTTTTATGGGTATATTGGGCTGTAGAAGTAACGTTTATTACTAGTTTTACAATGAATATTTGTAATCAAACAGCTGATTTTCAGAAAAACCATAAATTACCCTCTTTGTAGTATTTTTTCCAGTTCGTGTCAAGGAAAAAAACAAATTCTTTTCCCTAAAAGTCTCAGCAGTTTATTGCAGGAAATTTATTCCAGTTTGCGAATTTTTTATAATTAATATGTTTATAATCATACTTATTTCTTTGTTATTTATTTTCTCTTTAAAAATTTTTTCGATATTTATTCCTATTAAAAATTAGATTATTAAAAAATTATAGAATTTTTATCAATTACATAATCAAAAATTTTTTTTTCTGATTTGGAGATAGGACATATACTTAAGTATTCTGACCTGCTGAATCCAAATCGACAGTCTGAACAGCGTTATCAGGTCATGATCAAGATTATTTCAAGGTTCAATTTAGAAAGAACTGTTTGAACAGAATCAATTATCATATATAAAGGTTTCAGAAATCGCTGAATCTAAATCGGTGGCCAGTTTTACTCAACTAGGTCAAGATCAAGATCATTTTAAAGTCAACATGGGAAAAAAATCATTAAAGCGCAGTAAATTACCATATTTTTAGGTTTTTTGGGATCTCTGAAGCTAAATCGACGGTCAGTTACACTCTATCAGGTCAGGATCAAGGTCATTAAAGAAATAACATGAGAAAAAATCGTTTAGGCGCAGTAAAGCTTGTGACGTGGTGTTTTGCACCAGTCACATGAGGAGGCCAAAGCATAGCTTATGCGCCTCTTCGTAGCTGAAATATCCCCCTTTTACAATCTTGGCAGTCTCGCAGGACTGCCACGCTTACCCTAACTGACAGCCACGCAGGGCTGTACAAACTGTACTTTCCCAAGGTACAGGGGCTTCCCGCTCAAGTAAAAGCTCTAGCGAGGAGCTAGTCTCAGGAGCCCTGGCTAGTCGAGGCAGTGCTCGCGCACACTGCAGCAAGGTTCCTCTCCATGCTCCTTCCTGTCCTTGTAGTGGTCCCGTACCTGTAACCTCCCAGACAGTAATTAAATAAAGAAAAAAATAGTAGAAGCAGCTGCACCTTGGGAAGGAAATACAAGCTGCCACACAACGTCATAGGAAAGCGAAAGAGGAGGTTAGAAGGCAGGCAACACATAGAAGCACAGCATTTGAGTACAAGTAAATACGCACCTGGAGGTGTCTGATAGTGTTGCCTCGCTGCCGCTGCAAGCAGGCTATCGCTGTCCCCGACACCGCTGCTTCGCTTTCTTAACCGCTCATCGTCCTAGCCGGAGCTGTTGACCCGCAGTACGGCCGCACCTGAAACAGAAAGAAGATAGACAAATTAGTCGACGCCTACCAGCTATGGAACGCGTCGACTTACCTTGATCCTCCGTACATCTGAGGTAGATTCTCGCCGCTCCAGGGAATACCTCAACGCGCGCTGCTGGCGAGCAGTAATATCAACTGCCGACAGCGCTGAGCGCGCGCGGCGGCTGCGTCGCGTAATGTACTTTACACGTACGTTGCGCTGGCGCAGAACGATCATCAAAAAGCCGCGCTCGCGAAGTGCCACGCAATAAGCTTATCGTTCACTCCGTTCGGGATAATCGAAGCCAGCAGTCGCGAACTAAAAAACTTTTGTAAAACGATCGAGCGAGCGTCCGTATAGTATCCATAAGCGTGTTGGAGTATCTAATGAGTGCCAAGGTGCAGTGGCAGCTGCCAGGAGGCACAGCTTCCCCGAATCGTCCCCGTATCCTTGCCGGCTGCGTGTGTGCGACTGCGTCGCGTGTTACGCGCGATTTTCGGCCGTTGTGTATGCTGTACGCCCGCGACTGCTCTAACCATGAGTTAGCCGCGCAACGTATTTGCCGCGCAAGAAACTGCGCTACACGATTGTAGCTGGCGCCCTGGGCTCGCGTTAAAACGTGATAAATTATTGTATTTTCTAAGCTTAGTTTAAATAAACGTATTTTTTTGTGTGCTTATTTTAAATCGGTAGTTTTACCTTGCACTAGCAAGCAACCAACCCGCTTCCCCCCCTTCCCCCCCCTTTACATTTGTACGCCACCCTGATCCCCGTGGCGTTACAAATTGACGCCGACAACGTGGGGCCGATACAAATCACGCTGATTTGTGAAAATTTTCGGGATTGCGCAATCGTGTGTATGTGTGAGGACAGTGAAATTGAGTATAATAAAGCAGAGACCGTGAAGTGTGAGATATAAAGTGCATGTATGGTAGTCGCAGTCGTAAGCGAATACCGCATTCTCGAACTCGCCGTTCACCGCCATTTTTCGCGCGTCGTAGAAGCACACGCGGCTGGACGAGGACGAGGAGGGGAGAAGGCCAGTGGGCGGCCATCTTGATCGACCATGCGAGAAAGCCACGCAGTAGCGCTGGCGCTCGCATACGCCACGTCGGAGGTTGGTAAGCTAATTCGAATGTGCGCATCCAGCGGTAAGATCGAGACTACTCGCGATAATTTCATAACAAATTGTTTTGAAGAACGTTTGCGAGAGTCAATTAAAATTTTAACTTGTTTTTTTTTCTTCCTTTCTCGCACAATTCAATTAGAAATTATTTGAATATTTTAATTTTTTTTTCTCATAATATTTTTTTTTACGACAAAAGCAATAATTTTTTTTTCTGATAAATAATTTAATTTTTTATGTTTTTTTCTATTTTACGTTGTTTTTGCTGCGCTTGGCTTGCTGCCTACCGGTAAAATTTTTTCTTAATAACAAGTCAAAAAATTATCTTGCATGCAATTGATTTAAATAAAAATTTTTTGTGTGATTGCTGGCGTACTGCCGCTATTATCCCCACCGCGGGTGTTAGAGTGAGTACCTATCTGTCGTAAAGCTGTAACATCAGCTTGATAGCTGCGAGTGTAGCGCCGCGCTTAAACGCGTATTAACTGGCGCGCGCCTAACTACAGAGGTTAGCACGACGCAAGTTACGTCGTATATTCGACTGGCGCTACGGAGCGGTTAAAATAATCATTTTTTTTTTGTTTTTTCTTTCTTTTTGGCAACTCAAATATTATTTTTTGTGTTTTCTGTAGTAATTTATAGACAATAAATTTTTCTTATTAATAATAATAATTTTTTTATTAATTTTTCTAAATTAAATAATAATTTATTCTATTAAAAATTTTTTTTTAACTAAATAAAAATTTTTTTAAAAAAATTTTTTTTTAATTAAATAAAATTTGTTTTTTTTTAAATTTTTTTTGTTGAGTATTAAAACTTTTTTTTTCTCTCCTTTACCATTTTTTTCAATAATTTTTTTTTTTAAATTAAATTATTTCTTTTTCATAAAATTTTTTTTGAGTAATTATTTTTTTTCCTCATTTACTACCTCTTTTTCAATAGTTTTCGATATTCTCGAGGAATTATTTTTTTTTTGCCTGTATTTTCGCTACCGGCAGGGTGCGCCATCGCCGCTACCTCGTCTCGCAAGAAGACGAATATCCCGCCGCTCACTCTGACACCACTAATAAAATTATTTTTTTTTGCTGTTTTCGTTTCGTTTTTTTGCACGCTGACCCCGCACCGTGCTGCAAATAGCAGTCACAAATATTTAATTGTATTAATTGTAATGTGGCATGCTGTGAATTTAAATTATATCTAATTTATATATATTTTTCTTATATTTTGGCGAAAATCTATTTTTTTGTTGTCTCGTATCCCTCGGAATTATTTTCGGTTATAGCACCGTTTGCTTACATAGTGGCCATTTTTCTGCACTCGGACTTCGCTCGCGCGCATTTCCCCGCTACTTTCCGACCGTTTGTTTTGCATAGCTTGTCGCGGACCACGACTGTCCCCGCTAGCCTAACTTCCTCCCGCCTGGCACCATACTATAGCACATTTACCGGATGAAGCACGTTACATTACGCACCCCGCGCCGACGCATGCGAGCAAATTATTAGTTTTTTTTCTAGTTTTTAGCTTCGCTTGAGTTCGTGGATTCGGCCGTTGCAGTCAGAAAGCAGTTCAACGTAAGTTCAGCAACGATTTGCGAGCTAGTGTGCTCGAGTTGATTTTGTAGTCGTGTTCGTTTTTTTCGTTTGCGTAGCAGCAGCTGTCTAGGTAGAAGTTAACTCCCTCAGCAGAGCTAACCGAGCACGTACTCGAGCTATTCGTCCCAGTTTTGGAATTTGCGTTGAGCCGACTATACTAAGCGTGATATTCCGCTCGTTTCGCCGTAACGTCACGTGTCATTATTGTACGTCATCGCTCCCGTCGTTGCAACTATTTTGTTTCTCGCGGTTTAGTTTTTATTATTAGTGTCGCAGAATGGAGTCGGATCGCGCCGCCAATCGTAATATAATATTGCTGGAGCCTGAGATTCTCATGAGTTCCATTCGGTATGCTATTTATACCGCGACCGACGGACGCGTGTTCGAAAACGCACAACGAAGCGGACTCAACATCGATTGCGATACATACGTAGTGCGAGAGCGGCTGGAAAGGTATGAGCTTCGTCGCCTGCTAGGAGCCGATGCTGCTCCATGGAACCCCGCGCAGGATGAGCGCGCGACTCACAACCGTCTTCCGTAGCTTGAAGCGGAACCAATTATACCACGCAGTTTAAGCCCGAACTTCAATTCTCCCGCGTGTCCACAAGCGCCTAATATTTCGTTTTTCTCGCAGCTGGCCGCATGCGCATAGGATAGCACATCGTCGGAAGCGGCCCAGACGCCGCAGGGCGAGCCTGATATCCGCACACCGCGAGTGCGTATCGCCGATACCGAGCCGGGGAGAGCTCGTGCGACGGAGACCCCTCCGCCGCCCCGTGCGCAGTCTACGTGGCTACACCAGACGGTTGGCCGGCTCGCCGATGAAATTAACGGACCCCGTAAAGCGTACGTTCTACGAAGCAGCCTCCAGCTACTGCGTACCACCAGTGATAGGCCCTACGGCTGCCCTCGAAGAATTCGACCCGTTCTGGGCGTACACAGTATGTCGGAAAAGTTCCCGAACTTTTGAAATAAAAAATCGAAAATTACATCTAAAGAAATTTATTCCAGTTAACTTTCAACATAGTCCCCTTCCCTAGATATACACTTATTTGAGCGCTTCATGAGTGACTCGAAAGCTCTCTGGTACTCCTCTAAGGTTATCGCTGTGAGACGCTCGGTGCAAGCCGCTTGAATGCTCGGTACATCTTCAAAAAATCGTTCTTTCAAGGCCATTTTTAGTTTGGGAAATAGGAAAAAGTCTGCTGGAGCCAGATCTGGCGAGTATGGGGACGTAATTGATGCGCGGGATCTGATTTTCGGCGAGATAACGCTTCACAATGTTCGAAGAATGAGCAGGCGCATTGTCATCCAGCAAACTCCACGATCCCGGTTCCATGTACTCGGGCCTGATGCGATTAATCCGGCGCTTCAGACGTTTTAACACCTCTACGTAATACGCAGTATTCACGGTGGTATTTGGGGGCGCAAATTCTTTGTGTATCAGCCTCGTTTTCTTAGGCAACAGCTGTTGACGACCGGCCGCTTCTCTCGTCATCTTCTAACGACTCTCTACCCTTCTCAAACCGACTAAACCACGTGTAAACAGTTGTACGCGACACTACACTTTCGCCGTAAGCCGAATTAATCATTTTTTTCGTTTCCGCGAAAGTTTTTTTAAGTTTATAGCAGAATTTAATTGCGCCACGATGTTCAAATTTCTCATCCATCGTAGAGCTTGCACCGGGGTACTAAACACACGTTCACTAAAGCACGTCTATCTCAGCAACTAATGAACGGATACTGGTGAAAAAATTCTCAGACACTCCAGAGGGATGTAGCAACATAGTACTGGTGTCTTCTAAGAGGTGGCGCCACACGTAAAAGCGCTACAAAATAAGTTCGGGAACTTTTCCGACATACTGTGTACGTGGTTAAGAGCCAGCGGCCGACGGAAGACCGAAGGACCGCGGCAACGTATCCGGAGCCAGCATAGGACGCTTCACGAGAACAGCCAAGGCACGAAGCACCGTTTTTCGAAGCAGCGCACGCAACCGCCCCGTTCGGAAGTCCGACGGCCGACTCGACTGGCACCGCCGCCGCCTCCGCGTCCCGCAGAGTTTAACCGCCAGCAGCCGTACAGAGCGGAGAGGTACTACGCACCTCTAAGACCTCCGCTTAAAGCCTCAGCGCCTTGGCACGCGCAAACGAATGCCACGCAGCTTATTCTCGACAATTTTACGTTTCTGCGCGAAAAGCAAACGTGCGAAATACTGGAGAAGTGGCGCATTTCTTTTAAAGGGAGGCAGAAGCAAGACCCTGAGGGATTCCTGACCAACTTGAATCAGTGTCGGGAGACATACGGCTTGACTCTCGAAGATATTGTTAAAGCTCTGTCGGCGGGCCTCGACGAAGAGGCATGGTACTGGTTTTGCCGCGAACACAACCACTGGCAAACTTACACTGATTTTGTGGACGCGTTTCGGTTGCAGTATTGCGCCGACAATCTGCAAGACCGCTTGCGCCAGGAGATCGGCAGGCGGGCACAAGGCCCGCAAAAAGATATATTTACGTTCCTGCTCAAATTCCAATCCAATTCCAAAGCAATCGTGGCACCCACTTGGAAAAAACCTTTTTCATGCTCAATTTTTCATAAAAGATTGTAAATACGCTTCCAGATGATATCTGTGTCATTTCTGCAATCTCACGGACCTTCACTTTGCAATTTTTCATTACAATTTTTAACACTTTACTCACATTTTCCTGTGTAATGGCTTCAAATGGCCTACCCGAACATTCCGCATCGTTTGTGTCCGTACGACCACATTTAAACTAAGCATACCAACGACAAATCGTTGGTTAAGATGAAGAGGAGTCCGGGTAATGTTTTTCAATCCATTGCTGGGCTTCTACGGTATTTTTACCCATTAAAAAACAATGTTTTATCAACACGCGAAACTCGCTTTTTTCCATTTTTCAAACAAATTACAAAGTGACTTTACTCTAACCTCGATAACTCTGCTGTCTGTGATCCGATCGACGTGAAATTTTTACACGTTTCATGTAAAGGTTCGTACTCTATGGAAACGCGGCCAGTTTGGTACTATTAGCACTATCTCTGGGTTAGTCTCGGGACTTATTGAACGATGTGTTAGCACGCGCACTCCGGTGGAAATGCGACCACCCGCCGAGCACGGCACCTGGCGACGGGGTTGTTGGAACTGTGGCGGCAACGGCCACAGTTTTAACGCATGTCCACAACCCCGGAGAGTATTTTGCGTATTTTGCGGCACCTCTGGAGTGCCGCTTCCGGAATGCCCGCGCGGCGCCTGCTGGCGGGAATATGAGCGCCGCATGGATTGGCGCATTGAGGCGCACTTGCGCCGGGAACGCGAGGCTGAGAAATAACCATTTTTTTTGTAATTCTAGTTTAGTTTTTTTTGTTAGTAATAAGTCTAGTTGTAAATTACAAAATAAGTTAATGGTTAGTTAGCGCAAGCAAACGAGTTTCAATTGGAAAAATTTTTTTTTGTTTTGTTGTTTAGTTTTACCACCGCTGCACCGCCCGGTTTCCTCGAAAGATTTTTTTTTGTTATTTTTAGAAAAGTTCTGTTTACCATATCGCACCGCTATTACAACAAATTTTTGTTTGCGTATATTTTCTAATTAATATAGTTTATATTTAGCAGATTAGTGTGCTTTATTAACCCTGTTGCCTATCCCGCTTATCCCGCCAGTATACTGCATGCTATTTTTTTTTGTTTGTTTCCCTGCTCCCTCTGTTTTTTTTTGGTTTTTTTTTCTAATTTGGTTCTTTTTTTTCATTATTTTGTTTCGTTCTTTTCCCTTTTGTTTTGGTTTGCCGCAAAGCACCCCAAGCCAGCAGAGCATTATTTTTTTCATTTTTGCTATTTCTTCTTTATTCCTATTTATTATTTTCTTATGTTTTTTTTTGTGTTTGCTTCCACCCTTTTATTTTTGCCATTATTATTACCCGCGTTGGCGCGAGCCGCTCGTGCCACCAACGAGCCACAGCTGCATGTCGCACTCGCATCCCGCTACGTGCCACTCTCTGACAAAGCAACGAGTAAATTCAGCATGTTCACCATAACCGCTCACTGGCAGTGGGCCATCAAGGTAACCAATTTGTTTTTTTTATTAATCGAACAGCAATCCGGCTATCGAATAGTACTGTTACTGCACCAGGTAAGCACGGTATAAGTAAAATTATTGGCTATTTTATTGACATGCTCTTTTTATTTAAATCATGCGTGTATTAATATTAAGTATTTTATTTCTTTCAGTATGAGTGGTATTGAATGTTGGAGCAGGTTATGAGAGACCACGTTGTTAGGACAACTTGCGAACGATAATTGTTTTTTTTTACTTTTGTTTTTTTTGTATTTCTGCCCAAGGGTCAAGCCAGTCGCGTACATAACCGACAAGCTAGATTGTTCGTTCAGACTCGAGTTCACCTAGTGATTCCGCGTGCACCCATACACCGCGTACACTTTAGCTAGAACACCAATGCAGATGAGCCACGCGGCAGAAGGCGATGTCCGCACTACAACGTTCTGCCGCACACCTACACCGTTGCAGGTGAGACCGCTCACCTTAGGCTAAGTGCAACCGCTCGGTGAAAGTAACCATGTTCGATCCCAGTTAAGACTGAACAGTGAATATGGAGTCGTTTCACTTCCCCCATATTCACAGTTTGGCGGGGGGGAGTTGTGACGTGGTGTTTGGCACCAGTAACATGAGGAGGCCAAAGCATAGCTTATGCGCCTCCTCGTAGCTGAAATATCCCCCTTTTACAATCTTGGCAGCCTCGCAGGACTGCCACGCTTACCCTAACTGACAGCCACGCAGGGCTGTACAAACTGTACTTTCCCAAGGTACAGGGGCTTCCCGCTCGAGTAAAAGCTCTAGCGAGGAGCTAGTCTCAGGAGCCCTGGCTAGTCGAGGCAGTGCTCGCGCACACTGCAGCAAGGTTGCTCTCCATGCTCCTTCCTGTCCTTGTAGTGGTCCCGTACCTGTAACCTCCCAGACAGTAATTAAATAAAGAAGAAAATAGTAGTAGCAGCTGCACCTTAGGAAGAAAGTACAAGCTGCCACACAACGTCATAGGAAAGCGAAAGAGGAGGTTAGAAGGCAGGCAACACATAGAAGCACAGCATTTGAGTGCAAGTAAATACGCACCTGAAGGTGTCTGATAGTGTTGCCTCGCTGCCACTGCAAGCAGGCTATCGCTGTCCCCGACACCGCTGCTTCGCTTTCTCAACTGCTCATTGTCCGAGCCGGAGCTGTTGACCCGCAGTACGGCCGCACCTGGAACAGAAAGAAGATAGACAAATTAGTCGACACCTACCAGCTATGGAACGCGTCGACTTACCTTGATCCTTCGTACATCTGAGGTAGATTCTCGCCGCTCAAGGGAATACACAACAATTTAATTAATTTTTAATTTCTACAAATAATTTTGCGTTCTCTATTTTGTAATATTATGTACTTAACTAAATATATTACACTAAATATTATTTTGATATTTTCTTTATGCTGTTCTCTTTAACAACTACGACAACTTCAATAAGCTGTACTATTGCCATATCAGGGGATTTGATTAAGAGTGATAAAATTTATTTTTTACATACGTTAAATTATATTTAATAGTAGCATTTTTGTTCTAATTGTATAACGTATATTGCGTTCAAACACATTTATATCTTTGTAATATTTATGCACACATTTTTACACAGAAAATTATATAGGTTTAGAAATTATTAATCGTTGTTTTAATTGTATATAAATCAATAGTAAATTATGTTTCACATCTGTCAGGTCTTCCACGCCGGCTTTATTCTCTATTTAATCATTATTTTACTTTGAAAAGATCCAAAATAAATAATTTATAGTATACTATGTAGGTCAAAAATAAATAACGTTAATAATAATGTTAAATCGAAGTTTGAGTTCAAAGGCTCAGAAATAGATGAATTACGGCCTGCGTTTTAGTCACTTTTTGCAGAGCTGATATGTTCTAATAATATTATTTTAAAATTATAATTTATCGTGATATTGCTAATATATTTTTTTTTAAATAATAAAATAATTATGAATACCTCTTGATCTTGAAGGAACACTGGACATAATCACGGTAGCCGGTACATATTTGCATTGATGATATTTTTTATCAAGAGTATGTAGAACAATTTTTATGAGCATCAAAAGTGTATTACACCATAGTTGTTGACCATAATCATACTAGAACATATTAAAGTTCAATATAAAATTTTGATACAGTGCTGTACAGTATTACCTATAATATAAATATAATAATAGCTTAATTATTTTACACATTATTTGAAATAGATAACCTTATAATAAACAGTTAAAGTATTTTCATAATTGAGTTGTTTTGAACAACAGTTTATTAATAAAAATAATAATATATTAAAACTAAATAAATTAATGTTCTATTAATTTTATAATTTAACTAAAGAACTGCTATGATGCTTTAATTTTAAAATAATGTTTTTCTATAAAAATTTGATGTTCTTATTAGAAAATAGCATTTCTCGTACATTATAGACAATATACTTATAGATATAATAGAACAAAATTACTCTAATGAAGTATGCCATGTAACTTAAATTATTTATTAAGTACAGTTCCTTATTAAAAATAATTAAGTTTATTTGGCTAATTTATTTTAAAATTTAAATGACCTTTTTTAATTTGATAATAGAGCAAGATTTTTGAAAGAAATAAAAATTATGATAGCATCTGAAAAGTTTTTTTTGTAGTTTAGGAACTGGAGAAGAATTGATACTAAAGAATTGATACTGACAAGCAATGGCATTATGGGCATATAAGGTCGTTCAATAGAGAGAAAGAAACATGAACTATTACTGAATTAGCACAATGTCTGTGTAGTCAAATATTGACAGGAGTAGTATTTTATGATTTATTGTTTGAAAAAGTATGCGCTTTTTTCATTAATCTAATATATATATATATATATATATATATATATATATATATATACAGGGTGCGTACGGTATTTGAGGACATGCATAAATGTGACTATAACTTCGCGAATTTTTTTTTTTATTTTTTTTCCTTTTCAGATAAGAAATAGCGGACTACAACATCACTCAAGAAACGAAGAGACATGCTGGCATCGTCGCTATATGTGCGAACCATACAGATTTAGGGATCTCTAATTCTCTTAACTGCGCTCGTTTATTCGTGCATAAGGTTCGCCGTGAATTGGAAGCATCAGGAGGCGATACAGAATCGGTTGCAAAACGCAAAAAGCAGGAACAACGTTCTGACACTGTTCGATCAGCAGAATTTTTAGACCAAGTGCAAGCGATCATAGACGAGGACCCTTCAAAATCAATAAGGGTCCTTGCGAGTAAGCTTCATGTTTCTGAGCGCCTTATTCGTAGAGTTGTCCACGAAGACCTTCGGTATAAGTCTTACGTGATGTGCAGAGGACAGTTCATGTCGGAACGAACACGGGAACAGAGAGTTCTTCGATCAAAACGTCTTTTAAACAAAATCAAACTTCCTGAGGCGCCCAAAATGTTATGGTTTTTTTTCCGACGGAAAAAATTTTGACCAAGATCAAAAGACCAATCGCAGAAATGAGAGATGGCTATGTTCAAATCCTACGGAGGTTCCTGTTGTAACGCACACAAAATTTCCAGCCACTGTTATGGTTTTAGGTGTTGTCAGCAACGAAGGACATATTATGCCACCACACTTTTTTACTCAAGGACTTCGAGTGAACTCTGCTGCATACATCGAGGTTTTGAAGACGGTAGTGAAACCCTGGATAGACAATGTAAGCGGAGGCAGACCATACATTTTTCAAAAAGACTCTGCTCCTCTACATAAAGCGATGGCGACACAAGATTGGATGGCCGAAAATTTTCATGACCACATAACACCGAACCTATGACCACCTAGCTCCCCAGACCTTAATCCTTTGGATTATTACGTATGGGGCGTAGTTGTGCGTGAGACCAATAAGCGTCCTCATAACACTACTTCTTCGCTGAAGACTGCTATTAATGCCGTTATGGTTAATATGAACAAGGAGCATTTGATTCGGGCATGTAATCGTTTCCGGACCCGGATCGAAGAGGTTATTGCTGCTAATGGCGATTTGATTAAATAACTTTATAGCCATATATTAATTTAACGCTGTATAAAGAATTCCTAAAATTTCATTAAATTTTATTAAAAATACAAGCTAATTAATTTTACTCTTAAGTTATCCTCAAATACCGTACGCACCCTGTATATATATAGGTTTATTTGATAATAGCTTCTGAAATTAGGATCTAATTTGGTAACGTGAAAATGTGATGCATCTACCGAAAAATCATTTCGGGAACCATCATTTAAGGAATGTTCCCGTTTACGATGGGCGTGATCACTAGTAAGTAGGTATGTTACTAAAGAGTTTCTTACAGGTATAATACTAAGTAATATGCCGAAAATATTTCTTACATTGTTTCTTTGCTTTTGACATTTATGACGCAATCTAAGATTTAGTGACCGCATTAACATGCGCAGTTTGTTTTTAACTGCATAATAATAAACTTAAAACTTCTTTACGTTTCATCACTACAAAAGAATAAGGGATAAAAACATTTAAACTCCTTGAATGGATTTAAATCTGTAAAAATGAAAATTTAGAATAAAGATAATCTTAGTTTATCAAAATATATATCATTGTTTGAAGTGCAGAAAAACTTTACAAAACATGACAGAAAAAGGTTAAAAAATGATAGATAGGTCATTTACATACATGTACATGTTGTTAATATTTATTTTTTTTCTAATTATTAGTACTTATTTTCATATTACTTCAAAAATTCTGTAGAATGAATTTAATAATTCTGTAATGTACACTACGGATCAAGATATTGCAACTAATGATGCTGCTGTTGGCATAGAAGATAAAGAAAACTTGTGAAATTCTTTGCTGAGAATTTTTTGTTGGTTTTATATTCTTTTATATTGTATATTTTATATTCTTTTATTATTATTATTTTTTTAATTTATTTTATATTCTAGTATATACATTTTTAGCAAAAATTAAAGAAGCAAAAAAAATTCTACATTTTTTGGTAATTTTTGACGGGCTGTATCTCAATGAAAAATGGTCGTATTAAGACTTTAAAAAAAGCAATTTTCAGCTCTTAGATTTTTGTTTTGAGGTCTTTTGGCCAAAATTTTTTAGAAGCTATGATTGTTAAATACTCTGAAGTAATAGCACGAAAAGAAAATTTTGCAAATTTTTTGCGATGTTCTTCTCGGTTCACGGGCTCCGGAAAATTTTCAATTAAACCATCATACAGAACTTATAGGCTTTTATTCAGCTTTTATTTCCTGTTTCCAAAATTTCCGCTACATTAGTTTCTTTCGGAGATATCCGACTTCGAATGCAAAAGGATCCTTTTGTCTTTAACGATTGATATCTCAGCCACCAATGATCAAACAGAAAATCGAAGGGCAGTTTCAGAATTCGGAATAAATTTACTAGAAAATCCCGTAGCGTTATTTAGAAAAAGAAATTTTTTTCAACCCTCATACTAACTCGGAAAAGGTTATAAGAAGTCACCTTTTCTGTTGTTTTGGAAAATCGACCGCATATTTGCTAATTTTTATGAATCTGCTAGTTTTCAAGAATTCTTTTACCTCAATGTACCCTTAATAGCTTTGTGAAGTTTCGCATCGATCTATTAAACGATTTTTCTGGACCGATTGATCAAAATTTCCGAAAAAATAAAAGAGCAAGATTTATGTTTTTAAGGACCTTGTAATCATCTTAAAAATGAAAAAGATTAGCTTTTCCAGACTTTTTCTACAGTTTCTCATCCCTCACTCTTTTCTCAATTAAAAAAAAAAAATTTTACGAAAAAAAATTTTTTCTAAAATTTTTTTTTGCTCATATTTTGATAGTTTTTGTCAACCGCCGACATTTGCATTACCCAAAGCATACCACGGGGAGGTTGCACGTTCGGAATTACGCTTCTTTTGTGCTTTCACACTGTGTGTCTGTGTCAGTTCCGCAGTATTTTATGACTCCAAACTTATTCTCTGAATGAAGTGTATATGTGTGTGTGTGTGTGTGTGTGTGAGTATGTATGTGTGTGTGTGTGAGTATGTATGTGTGTGTGTGTGTGTTTGTGCGCGCGTGTGTTAGTGTGTTTTAGTAACGAAGGTTACTGCCACGACACCGAATCACCGCTTGCAGCCTTTCACGCATATTCATGATGCAATTTTGGATCATTAACTGTGGAAGCCTCCGCCAAATTGCAATCAAAGCCTGTTCGAGTGCAGCCAAATTTTTAAATTTGAGCAATTATTTCGCAATCGACGGCCCATGATATCTCAGATGTGCTCAATCGGATTGAGATCAGGACTCATTGCAGGATGCCTCAATTGCGTTATATCATGTCTCTCAAAAAATTGTCAGGTAATGTTAGCGGTATGAGGGCGAGCATTATCCTGCATGAAAATAAGTCCTTGTGTGTTTTGTTGTCGTGGTAAGACTGCAGGCTTTAAGATCTAGACGATGTAGCGCCTAGCGTTGAGGTTTTCGCAGACAATAATTAAACCAGTTTGCCATGACTGCGAAACTCCAGCCCAAACTATCACTGACTCTCTGTTGTAAGCTGCAACGGGATGGACAAAGTTTTGCGAAAAACGCTCTCCCTGACGACGCCAAACTTGAGGTCTTCTATCGTTACTATGCAGACAAAACCGAGGGTTATCTATAAACAGGACATTACTCCATTGTCTCATGTTCCAGTTAATGTGTTGATGAGCATACGCTAATTGAGCTCTGCAATGTGCAGGTGTTAACATTGGCACACGAACAGCCCTTATCGATCTCACTCCAACTTCACGAAGACGATTACGAACCGTTCACCTTGAAATGTTTCGCAGCTGCCGTCATTGTTGCTGTCAACGATTTGAGAAGTGCTGAGAGACAACGTTCGCAGAAATAAAAGGTTCTTGACGAACACGTCGAACAATGGCACGGTCGTCCCGAGGAATCGTTACTCGGTGTCGAAATTGTCCAGGTCGTCTCACGAATCCATTAGTTTCCAGGAAACGGTTGTAGGCACGAGACACGACTGACGAACTAACGCTCAGTCTATTGCCGACCTCTCGATAATTTTACCCTTTCTGGACAAGAATCATGAGCTGCGCGACTTGCAATGCGGTTAAATGCCGCCTAAGCATAATATAAAAATTGAAAAAAAATCAAGGTTTACTAAAACTTTTGGATGATTTTTTTATAACAACGTGGAAAAAATTTTTAGATTGGAAAAAAACTGTTAGATGATTTTTTTATCAAAAGAAGATTAGTTTGAAAAAAACTGTCTTCTTTAAAGCTTGTTAGCTTTGCAGATGGAGTACACAATTTACTGCCCAGAATTTCGTAGAACGAGTACTCGGTATACCGTGGGATATCAACTCATGATTAATTCTATTGATTTTTAGTTTAAAAATTAAGATACAAAACAGATTGAGAATCTCAGAAATGAATCAGTAATTTTTTTTTTCTTAAAAAATAATTTTGGAAAAAAAAATTTTTTAGAAAAAAAATTTTTGGTTTTCAAATGTTTTTATTGAAAATTTTTTTATTTCCAAATTCTTAAAGTGAGAGATGAGGCATTGTAGAAAAAGACAAAAAGTTAATTTTTTCTATTTTTAAGAGGATTACAAGGTCCTTAAAAACTTAAATCTTGCTTTTTCATACTTTTTGAAAATTTTGATCAATCGGTCCAAAGAAACCATTCAATGGATAGATCCGCAACTTCACAAAGCTATTAGGGGTTCAATAAGGTAAAAGGATTCCTGGAAAAATTAGCGGTTTCATCAAAATCAGCAAAGATGCGGTCTGAGGATTGGTTGTTGAGACATCAATGGTTAAAGACTAAAAGATCCTTTTAAATTCAAAGTCGGATATCTCCGAAAAAAATCAATGTAGCGGAAAATTAGATAAAAGAAGATAAAGCTAAATAGCATGCTATCAGCTCTGTATGATGATTTAAAAATTTTCCTGAGCCCGTGGACCGAGAAAAACATCGCAAAAAATTTACAAAATTTTCTTTTCGTGCTATTACTTGAAAGTATTAACCAACCGTAGCTTCTATATAATTTTGGCTAAGAGATCTCAAAACTTGAATCGTAGAGCTTCAAAATGCGTAGTTTAAAGTCTCGATACGACCATTTTTCACTGAGATACAGCCCGTCAAAAATTACCAAAAAATTTAGAATTTTTTTGCTACTTTAATTTTTGCTCAAAGTGTATATATATGTATACATAGTGTCCAATTTTAATCGCCCCACGTGAATAACTCTGAAAATATGTCCTTTGAAAAAAAATATTTTTCACAAAAGCTGTAGGGTTTTAAGGGGGACATTCAATGGTGACCATTACTATGACCTTGACAATGACCTTTAAAGTCATTTAAAGGTCAAGTAAGTCTTTTCAAATGAGAACCCCTACTTTTGACTCCAGAAATAGAAAGAGGAAAATTTTACGTCTGAATACGACCTTGACCATGACGTTTCGAGTCATTTTAAGATCAAGACAGTTTTTTTAAAGGAAAACCCGGAATTGAAATGCCAGAATTGAAACGAGGCAAAACATAGGGTCCGCCCATTCAAGAGAAGTATCTAAATACCTAGCCGGTCAAGGCAAGGCATGGTGTCCTTCCAGTTAAGAAAAGACTGTTAATACGCAGCCAGTTAAGGTCAAGGCAACGAGCCCGCACAGTAAAGGGAAGACTCTTAGCACCCAGCCAGTCAAGGCAAGGCCACGAGTCCACTCAGACAAGGAAAGACTCATAGCACCTAGCTAGTCAAGGCAAGACAACGTGTCCACCCAGTCAAGGGAAGTTTCTTGGAACCTAGCCAGTCAAGACAAAGCAACGAGTCCGCTCAGTCAAGAGAAGACTCCTAGAACTTAGCCAGTTAAGACGTCTCTTAAAATAGATATTCAATTGGTCGTTAGCTTTCATGAATGCCCATATTTATTGTTTGACAGAAACTCAGACGGACCCTCTTTAATGTTTTCACCGTGATGGATTCAAAAAGTCTCTTTATTCTTTTTTTTATGTCCTCTGTGGTTATTGGAGCTTGCGCAAACACTTGCTCTTTTACAACACCTCATATACAGTCTGTCAAGTAAGAGCGTGGTCGACTTTACCGACAGGTATTAGAAGATTTTGCTCTAACTCTTTTGCAAACCGATAGAGGAAAGCTTTGCCCTTGATGCATTGTTAACAAAAATTCAGTTGTCGTTAATCTTTTAAAAGAGAATCACGTTAAACGCCATGAGTGCTAAGTACGCGTCGCGCTACAAAGCTGTGTTCCTTTGCATCCACCCGAAAGGTCCCAAAATGTCGCAATCAGCGGCTGCTAAATATATGAGAAAGTCGAAGGCATTTGTACAGAAGTGGATACAGCGATATAAAGTGGCTAAAAATGTCGATGATTTACCAGAACGTGGCTCGATAGGAAAAGTGAACAAATAAGATGAAAAAAGAATAGTGAATCTGTTTTCGCAGAATCCTGCTTTAACACTGCGGCAAGGACAAGCAAAATTAATGGCAAAAGGTTTAGATATATCTTACGAAACTATACGAACCCATCTTCGTACTCATCATCTGAAATGGCGCAACACAATGAAGAAGCCCCTGTTGACTGAAAAACATGTGACAAAGCGACTCACTTGGGCGCATGAGAATATTGATAGAGATTTTGAAAATGTCATTTTTACTGATGAATGTTCTATATGGGCACGTTCTGTCCTCACGCGAGCCTGGTCAACTTCCACCAATAGGCTTGTTCAGCGGACCGTAAAACATGGAATAAAGGTGCATCTTTGGGGCTGCTTCTCAAAGCAGGGATTCGGCACTTTGCACCTCTTTACTGACAACCTAAATGCCGAGAAAATGATAAAAATCTACAAAAAGGCTTTACTGCCATCTGCCAAACGATGGTTCATCACAAAAAATGAAGATTGGATTCTGCAGGAGGACAACGATCCTAAACATCGCAGCAAGCTCTGTACTTAGTGGAAGACTCAATCTGGCGTCGTTACATTGGATTGACCGTCGCAGTCGCCCGATGCAAACCCTATTAAAAATGTGTGGGCATATATTAAACGGCAGCTTCGTGGAAGACGCACATACACTTTGAAGCCGTTGTCTTACGAAATTCGTCGGATCTGGAGACCCTTGCCACTAGAATACGCCGTCAAATTAGTAGAAAGCATGCCTCGGAGATGCCAGGCAATTATCGACGCCGGTGGTGACTGGACACATTATTGACCGAATTGCATCATTGTTTGTAATGTGTACAATGTATATATAAATATGAAAGTTCCATCAAATAAATTTTTTTATAAATTAACACGACCACGCTCTTACTTGACAGACTTTAGAGAAATCCATCGGTGTGAGATCTATGGATATGACTGGCCATTTATGTACTTGGCTGCCAAAGCCAATCTAACCATTAGGACATGTGGTATCCAAGAATGCCTCAACTAGAAGTGTACGGGGTGATGGTGCCTAATCTTATTGAAACCACATGATTTGTCTCAAGACTAATAGGACGTCCTCAAACAATTGTGGTACTTTATTCTATAGATTATTTAAATAGAAAGAACTATTTAAATTATAAAAAAAAAAGACCTATCACATTATTTCCTATTATAACTTCCCATACATTCAATGAATATCGTCTCTGGACACGATGATCCCTTTGCCGATAAAAATTTACTCGGGAATAGTAATGGGGATTAAGAAAATTGACACCTCCCATATTGTCCAATTTCGCTTGGTCTGCAAATAAGAATTTGTCGAAATAAAAAGGATCTTGACGTATTTTATTACATGCCCGTCTACAAAAATTTAAACGCCGCTGGTCATCTCTGATTTTAAGACCATAAGTGAGGCGAACATCTTATGGATGTAATATCAAACTTTACAAAATGCGCTTAGTAGTTTTTTTTGGAACTTCATGCGTTCGACTGATTTACTGAGTAGAAATATGGGGATCATTAGCAACTGAAGCCAACACACCTAGTACGATATGTTCTCTAGAGCCAGTTTTGTGCCTTTTTTGTGTCAGATTACATTGTTTAGCTCTACTCACTAATCACTTTATAGCCTTTCTATCTGGATGTCAAAAGTCTAAATATTTTCCTGCATAACGCCTTTCTGCGGCTCTGTGATTGTCTTGAAACTTGCCAAGAAGCTTAGTCATGTTAACTATTTCCTGTAGCGTATAATCAGCTATAACGAAAAAAGATAAAAGCCCATAGATAAAATAACTCAAACACT
This sequence comes from Chalcis sispes, assembly GCA_949987625.1. Classification (NCBI taxonomy): domain Eukaryota; kingdom Metazoa; phylum Arthropoda; class Insecta; order Hymenoptera; family Chalcididae; genus Chalcis; species Chalcis sispes. The sequence goes on along the minus strand of OX465095.1, from coordinate 32,388,460 downwards.
CTTGATAAGGAAGATCAAAATTATCAGAATTTAAACTGTTTTTGTGTGGACCTTATGACAAAAAAATTTTCTAATTTTCTTCTTATTACTTATCATGATGCCATGGTTCGTTTTTATGTAGAAGAGAGTTAAAGATGCAAAACGGGGAATAAAAGATAAGAGAATTCAGTAGTTGGAACACAATGGCATTTGTTTAACTAAGCAGGAGTCATCTTCTAAACTAAACTGGCCAAGGTCATAATTCAACGTCACTTCTTTCGCACTCATTATTTCGGCATAAAAACAGAGATGTTAGGCAATGATTATTACGACCTCAATATGTTTCCGACCTTAAGGTCAAGGTCAAGATCATAAGCCGTCGCTAGATGTTCCACTCCTCTAATCTCCACGTTCAATGTAGAGTTTTCCTATTGAAAAAATTAACTTGTAGGCCTTTGAAGAACTCAAAGGTCATGGTCAAGGTCACAGTCGTATTCGGACGTAAAATTTTCCGCTCCTTCAATCTTTGCGATCAAAAGTAGTTAGTTTTGAAAAAACTTACTTAAATTCATATATATATATATATTGTATATATAATGGATATAGATTTTATATATATTGTATATATATTATAATATATATATATATATATATATATACGAGGGTAGTCTAAAAAATTTTTGACCTAACACAGATACAAGACATTTTTTCTTAAATTTTTTTTTGTTTTTAAACATAATCTTCTTGCAATTCTACACACTTCTCCTAGCGATGCTCCCATCTCTTTAACCCATTCAAATAGTACTCAGTGTTTTTCTCTGCAAAATTACTGTTTACGAAGGTGATTACCTCCTCATTTGACGAAAATCTCTGTCCTCCAAGTGCAATTTTTAGATGAGGGAACAAAAAGAAGTCGCTTGGGGCTAGGTCCGGTAAGTAAGGCGGATGGTCAAGCAGCTAAAACCGTAATACGTAGATTTTCGCCATGGCGACCGCTGAGATGTGAGACGGCGCGTTGTCTTGGTGAAACAGGATCTTCTTTTTCTGCAAATGTGGATATTTTTCCGCAAGTTCTACCTTCAGCTTGTCAAGTAATGATGCGTAGTATGCTCCTGAAATGGTTTTTTCTTTTTGAAGAAAATCGATTGAAATAACTCCATGACTATCCCAAAAAACAGTCGCTATTACTTTCCCAGCGAAAAAAAACAGTTTTTGCTTTTTTTGGAGCCGGTTCCCCCTTTGCAGTCCACTGTTTTGACTGTATTTTTGTTTCGGGCGTATATTGGTGTAACCAAGTTTCATCTACAGTAATTAATCAGCGCCAAAACTCGGATTTATTACGCCCAAACTGCGCCAATAGAGCATTGGAAATGTTCATTCAAACATGTTTTTGGTCTTACATGAGCAAACGCGGCACTTAACGTGCGGACAGCCTAAATCTTGATTTAATCTGTAACAAACACGTTCTTTGGACATGTTTATAACCTCTGCTATCTCTCTTAGTTTAATTCGGCGGTCGTCTAGCACCATTTGGTGAACTTTGGCGATGTTGTCGTTAGTGGTTGCAGTTTTTGGACGTCCCGAACGTTCATAGTCTCCCAAGCTCTCACGGCCACGTTTGAATTCAGCTGCCCAAAATTTCACTGTGGTAAATAATGGTGCAGAGTCCCCATGCACAGAGTTTAATTCATTTTTGATTTGCGTAGGCGTATTGCCTTTCAAAAATAAAAATTTAATGACAGCTCGATACTCAGTTTGGTCTATTGTCACAACAACACTTACATCTACTCACTCAAACAACTGTCAACTAACAACTGCGCATTCAAAATAGCTAAAACTTTGGTGAGCATCTGTCAACAGATTAACAACAAAATTCGCTAGCTTTTACTGACGAGTTCTGCTATCTTCACGTTGAAGTCAGAAACTTTCCAGACCGCCCTCGTATGTATATATATACATATATATATATATATATATATATATATATATATATATATATATATATATATATATATATATATATATATATTTTATATATATATATTTTATATATATATATATATATATATATATATATATATATATATATATATATATATATATATATATATATATATATATATATATATATATATATATATATATATATATATTTTGGGTGTACAAATTAGTTCGGTCCGTTTTCGAAAGATGGCTCTGGCTATTTTGAATATTCAATAGTAATAGCTGAAGTCGGTAGTTTCAGAGAGCTTAGTTATCTGTCAATAATGTTCAGTTTATATCGCTTCGAGTTTACTAAAAGAATCTTGTTTTCAACTATGTTCAATATGTTCAATTTTGTGTTAGCTAAGCAGAATTTGCAGGAGGTTTTAGTTTTCTGTTTTAATTAAAAGGAAAGTGCAGCTAAAGCGCATCTAATGCTTGTGGAAGTTCATGGTAACAATGCTTCAACTGATAAATCTTGTAGGGAATGGTTTCGACTTTTTAAGAATGGAGATTTCAGCGTTAAAGACAACCCTTGCTCTGGACAGCCGAAGAAATTCGAAGATAAAAGTTGGAGGCATTACTCGATGAAGATCCGAGTCAAGCGCAAGAGGAGCTTGCAGAATCATTGGAAGTGACTCAACAAGCAGTTTTTGTACGATTAAAATTCATGGAAATGATTTGAAAGCAATGCAATGGGGTGCCTTATGAACTGTAACCGAGAGACATCGACAGGCGATTTTTCTGTTGCGAGCAGCTGGTTCAAAGGCAACAAAGAAAGGATTTTTTACGTAGAATTGTTATTGGGGATGAAAAATGGATATTCAATGATAACCCTAAGAAGAAAAAATACAACGCCATGCCGGTCAATCATTGCCATCGGCCTTAACATCAACACCAAAGCCAAATATTCATAGTTCGAAGATCATGTTGTTTATCTTGTGGGACCAAAATTGTTTCGTTTGAATTGTGCATTACAAAAAAACGGCTGGAATACAAGGAGAAACGTGAAAAAGCTATTTTTCTGTATGACAACGCTTGGCTTCATGTCGCAAAAGTCGTAAATAAATATTTGGAAACGCTAAAGTGGGATATTTCGCCGCGTCCGTCGTATTCTCTGGACATTGCTCCTTCTGATTACTAGTTGTTCCGTAGGATGCAGCGCGATCTGAAAGGTCATCGGTTCATTTCTTTCGCAGAAATCGAAAATTGGCTCCTAACTTGGATCAACTCAAAAGACGAGACATTTTTTCAAGATGAAATTCGAAAATTGCCTAAGAGGTGGAAAAAAGTAGTAACTAGCGATGGACGATACTTTGATTATTCTTTTAATTCTTTTTATTCTAAAATAAATGCATTTTTGACCGCAAAAAAACGGTCCGAATTAATTTGTACTCCCAATATATACACACAATATATATATATATACTCGCATATAAAAGAATTTACGCCCACACACATACACACTCGCGCACACACACACACACGCACGCACGCACACACACACACACACACGCACACACACACACACACACACACACACACACACACACATACACACACACACGAAATGTGATCAAAAGGTGAGGTTACTTATTAAATTTCATGCGCTTTGTACACTCTAATTTCAAAATTTTTTTTTTATGTTGGTACATTCGTCGCGATCATATGATCTCAGTTTTGACTATATAACGTGTATAGTTTTTATGTGAGACGCATGAAGGTTAGACTCGTGTTTTCGTGCTCGGCGATTTTTTGCTGTTAAAAATAATGTAGCAGATTTACATTAACTTTTTTGTAAAAAATGGTATTAAGTGCTTAAAGGCTCTTGAAATGTTGACTGTTGCGTACGGTGAGTCAACTGTGAGCAAAAAAGTGTTTATAAGTGGTACAAGTTATTCCAAGAGGGCTGAGAAGACGATAATGATGAGCCTCGCTCCGGACGCCCCAGCACGTCAAAAACCGACGAAAATGTTAGGAAAGTGAAAAAAATTGTGTTGTAAAATCTTTGAATCACGACAAGAGAAGTAGCTAATGATCTTATCATATAGTCTGGCTCATGCCAATCGATTCGAACGGATGTTTTGGGTATGGCACATGTGCCAGCGAAATTTGTTCTAAAATTGGTTAATTTTGATCAGATCGTTGAGCGTCGCATGAACATTGCCCAAGACATGTTGAAAGACGTCAATGATGATCCTGATCTGCTCGAAAGGGTTATAACTAGTGACGAATCTTAGGTATATGGTTGTGACGTCAAAACCAAAGCCCTATTATGCCAATGGAAGAGCACAGGAGAGCCAAGACCGAAAAAGGCACGCCAAGTTTGTTCGAATGTGAAGGTTTTGCTCACAGTTTTCTTTGACTACCATAACGTTGTGCATCAAGAATTTCTACCACAAAATCGTACGGTAAATAAGAAGTATTACCTTAAGATTATGCGGCATTTGCGTGAATCAATAAGAAAAAAACGGTCGGAAGTGTGGAAAGAAAATTCATGAATTTTGCATCATGATAATGCACCTGCGCACACGTCGTAACTAGAGAGTAGTTTTTTGGCTAAAAACAATACTACCATCATGCCTTAGCTACCGTATTCACCAGACTTGGCCCTATACGACTTTTTTTTCTTCACAAAATTGAAAAGGCCCATGAAAGGACAAAGATTTGCGACGATTGAGGAGATTAAGGCTACATCACTGCAGGAGCTCAAGGCAATACCCAAAGTGCATTTCAGAAGTGTTCTGACGACTGGAAAAAGCGCTGTCACAAGTACATTGTATCAAAGGAGGATTATTTTGAAGGGAATAACATAATTTTAGATGAATAAATGAATATTTTTTATAAAAAATCAAAAGGCACCTTATTTTTTGATCACACCTCGCATATTCGGAGTGTGAATAAGTTCTCAGCGTTTTTGGGAAAATAAATCCTTAATTTGAGAAAGAATAAAAAAAAGACAATTGAATTAAAGTGGTGCATATCGCTGGAGATTATTTTCTCCCATCTTTCTGGCAGCATTTGAATTCCACGTCGAGAAAACAACACTTCTTTTGCTACTATCCACGAATTGATCTATTTATTTGTTTCTCATACGAAGTGAAAAGCTGCTTAACCAGGCTGTTAGTCATCGATCAAAATAAAGAGTAATTAAAAGGTGCAACGTCTGGAGGGTATGGCAGGTGGGATAGCGCTTTCCATCTCAGCGTTTCAAAGTATGTTTTGACCGCCCATGCGACATGCGTTATCATGAAGCAAAATCACCTTAACGTGCCTTTGCTCATATAACTACCGTTTTTCCTTTAATGCTTGGCTCAAACACATCAATTGTCGTCGATAGAGATCGTCTGTAATGGTTTGGTTGGGTTGGAGCAGCTCGTTATACACTACCCCCAGCTGATCCCACCAAATGTATAGTATAAGCTTGGAACCGTGGATATTTCGCTTTGGCGTTGATGCTACTGCCACGCCGGACTTAACCTACGATTTTTTACACTTAGAATTACTGTATTATATCCACTTTTCATCACCAGCCACAATACGATGTAAGAAACCTTTCCTTCTTGGTCGTTAAAGTAGCTGTTCGAACGTGACAAGACGCCGTACGACGTCTCTGGGCTTTAGTTCGTACAGCACCACAGATCCTTCCTTTTGTATCATTCCTAATGCTGTCAGACGATTTGAAACTGTTGTTTGATCAACTCCTAATGATTTTGCAACATCGGATTGCATCTGACATGGATCTTCAGCTAGTAATGCTTCTAATTCTTCGTTTTGTAACTTTCTTGGTGCACCACTGCGTTCTTTTGAATCATCAAACTCACTATTTTTGAATCGGTTAAACCAATCTCCGCATGTTCTTTCCGACAGAGCATGATCACGATAAGTTTCTACAAGAATTCTGTGTGCTTCAGCTGCAGTTTTTTTCTGAATAAAATAGTACAGTGAAAATCCCCGCAAAAAACGGTTTATTTGGCACGTAATTCGACATGTTAGACACTACAAAAAGAAAATGTTCTTTATAGGTTAATAGAAAGACACGTACTTATTTTAAACATAGGTTATAAAACTTTAATATAGATGTATCATCATATTAAATTATACACACAAAATTTTTGTACTGCCATCTGACGGTGAAACGACGAGAACTTATTTACACTCTCAATATACAGAGTGGGCCATTTTAATTTCCCTACCTAAATATCTCAGAATCTAAGCAAGATACGGAAAAAAGTTTTTGACAAAAGTTAAAGAAGGCAGTAGCGGTCAGATAACAGTGACCTTTAACTTGACCTTAGAGTTGACCTTTAATTTCAGGCGAAGGTTAACTTTATTTTAAGTAGAAACCCCTATTTTTTATGCCAGAATGGAAAAAACAAAAAAATTCTGCATCATATTTGTCCTAAACAGAACTTTGTTTCATGACCTCAAAGAGGTCAAAAATCAAGGTCGAATATCTTAAGCTATTTCTTGCATTTTTACTACATTACCCTGGTTTTTAGGAAAAAAACACTACTCTATTGTTAATCTAAAGCACTATCAGTACTTACCCTACTAACCCTAAGCCCGACCTTTACATAATACTCCCCCCCCCCTCCCCGACAACCCCATACAACCCTCTTCTTCTTAAGATTAACTGTTGAATCTCAAGTTTCATCCTCCAAATCCCTATTTTTGATGCTAGAATCAAACTAAACGAAAAATTCTACATTATTTTTGTCCTAGAGAAAATTTTTTTTTGTGACCTCCGAGAGATCAAAAACCAAGGTCAAATACCTTGAAAGGCGTTTTCATGCTAACGTGACTTTTAGGAATAATAAGATGAAAATTTTGAACACGTGTTTGAATTCGAATTTTTTAGCGAAAAAAACAGTTTTTGATTTTAAAACGGTTTAATTTAGAAAAAATAAAATTTGCGAAAACCCCTATAAAAGCTACTAGATAAACATGTTTTGAACATATTTACACACAAACTAGGCCATTAGATCGCGTGGTATAATTGGGAAACTTCCCACCAAAATTCATTTTTTTTTAAGGCGCTATGAAAGATCAGCTATCACACCGCCATTTTGTTTTTAAATGTCATGAGGGAAACATACATACATTTATTTCCTCTGCAACACCCTTTCACCTCATTGATCTCAAATACTATTTATCTCAACGCTGCCTACCTAAAGTTTTTCTCGTACGTAGGGAGAGGTGAGTTGGGCATTCGCGGATAGAGCTTGCGGCAAAAAGAAGAATAAAGAGAAATGTGAACTTTAAGTCAACGTCAAAGTTGACTTTCACAATTATTTTAAGGTCATCTTTACATTTTGAGATAAAATCCCCTGTTTCCGATTCTGGAATCAACCTCTATTTCCTATACCGCTAATCTTCCCTTTTACCTGTGTGTACCCTGCACATCTCAAATTTTATCCTTTCTATCTACCACTACTTTACTTTCCCAAAATTCATCTGCTAGTAAAATTCATTTGGTAGGGTAATATTTAGTAGATTTCAAGATAGGAAAGACAATAAAAATAAAGGTAAACTTTAATTTGACCTTTGAGCTAACTTTTCGGGTTATTTTAAAATCAACTTTATTTATAATAACCTTTATTCTTAATGCTGAAATAGAAAGTAGACTTTAAAAATATTTTATAAGAAGTTCATTATCTTATCTTTGAAAAGTTACGTATCTCATAAATGTTTTGAATATCTGATTTTTAATCGTGAAAATCGTTAAGAAACTTCTGATTCATGTGACTTCTTGTTAAATGATAAAATTAATTATATTTTTTTAAATTTTACGTATCGGTCAATCTTAGAAAGTGCATTTATAATACAGTTGCAGTCAGGGCTTCATTTTCTTTTCATAAGTTTTTAAAATTTGAATTATTATTTTATCTTAATTCTGCAAACGTGTCGAATAGAACTGAAGATGGCTGACTATCAGCCGAATGATATTGTTGAAATGGTAATGGTTCTAAGGGAAAGTCATAATAATCATCGTCCTGCGGCAAGACTCTACGCAGAACGCTTTTGTAATAGTAGACATTCTGACCATAGAACAATAAGTCAGTTAACACAAAGAGCTCATGGTAGACAGCTGGTCCGTCAACGCAGGCGTCATGAATATGACGAAAATGATGTTCGTGTTGTGACTGTTCTTGCAATAATTCATCTTGACCCTCATATTAGCAGTTGCCGAGTTAAAAAATAAATCGGTATACCTCAAAGAACCTTCTTAAGAATCCTTAAAGTCCTTAGATACCATGCCTATCACGTAACTTTAGTTCAAGAGATACAGTTTCATCATTTTCAACAGCGCATTGTGTTTTTCCAATGAGCTTTGAATATGATAAAAAATGATCCAGATTTTTTCAAAGTAACGGGGAGTTCAATAGGCATAATTGCCATTATTGTTTCGACGAAAATCCTCACTGGCATAGAACAGTCAATTATTAAAGACGTTCGAGCCTTATGGTATGGTGTGGAATTGTAAATGGATATTTAATTGGTCATTACTTTTTTGAAGAAAATGTTGATAGGAATACGTATTTACAGTTCATTAGAGATCAGTTATTAGTGCTGATGGAAGATGTCGACTTAGAGACGCGACGAAGAATGTGGTTTCAGCCCAATGGTGCACTAGCACATTTTCCACGGATAGTACGAAACTTCTTGAATGATAACTACAATGGTAGATGGATTAGACACGGAGGTCCTATAAAGTGGCCTGCTTGTTCACCTGATGTGACATCCCCGGATTATTTTTTATGGGGCTACATAACAAATGTCATTTTTGAATAACAGCCTACAACAAGACTAAACATGCAAGACTGCTTTAGTCGAGCATGTGCAGCGATCCCTAGGTAAACTTTGCTTAACACCGTACGCCATTTTAAAAGACGTTTGCTTTTGTGCCTTGAAGCAGAGGGACGTAACTTTGAACATTTGCTTCGAGGTTAGATTAGTAAACGTATAACCAGTGAGAGGCAAGGGGACTCATATTAATCTAGCACTCCAATTAGTGAGAGGCTAAGGGACTCACTTTAAACTAGCATCCCGAATAGTGAGAGGCGAAGGGACTTACTTTAAACCAGCATCCCGAATAGTGAGAGACGAAGGGAGTCACTTTAATCTAGTACCCCAAATAGTGAGAGATAAGGGGACTTACTTTAATCCAGCACCCCAAAGGAAACAGAATTTACTACGTCCAGGTCGTTGTTTCTGGCAACCACCATTCTGGCAACACTATCTTTGTCACTTGTCTAAATCGACATTTTTTATAAGTTCTAGTAACTGATCTCTAACAAACTGTCCATAGATATTCTTATTGACACTTTCATCAAAAATGTACGAACCAATTACATATCCGTTAACAATTCTACATCATATCTATAAGGCTCCAAGGTTGTGATGATTTACTATCCTACGCCAGTGAGGATTCTCGCTAATAAGGGTAATTGTGACTGTTGCTTTTTCAGCCTTTTTAAGATTTAGTCTTATCAGAAAAAAGCATAAAATTTAAATAATCAGAATCATTTATCATCTCTAAAGCCTATTTGTAAAACACAATGTCACTTCAAAACGATGAAACTTTATCTTATGAACTAAAATTATGCGATAATCATGTATCTAAGGACTTTAAGAATTCTTAGAAAAGATTTTAATGGAATAATAGATGGATTTGGCTACTGCTTGGTTACTGATATTATGAGGGTGTAGATAAATGATTACAAGAACAGTCAAAATAAGAGTATTTTTATTGTCGTATTCGTGGTAATAACCTATTCAACACATCTCCACTAACAGATTAAATTTCGAGTAAGGAGCGTGGATAAGCATACAATTTGAGATTGATGGAGTGATGTTAGGTCGAAGAGGGTTATTGGGTTATTAGTTTATATTTTCTACAAACCACAGTAATGCAGTGAAAATGCAAGAAACGGATTTTTAAGATATATGACCTTGATTTTTGTTCTCTTGAAGGTCATAAAACAAAATTTTCTTAAGAACAAAATTTTGTTTGAAACAAATTTGATGTAGAATTTTGTGCTCTTCCCGAATCTGGCATAAAAAATAGGAGTTTCTATTTAAAAAAATAAAGTTGACCAATAACTAACCTTAAAGATCAACTCCAAGGTCAAGCTAAAGGTCACTGTTATCTGACCCCTTATGCCTTCAACTATTGTCGGGTACTTTTTTCCGTATCTTGCTTAGATTCTGATATATTTAAATGGGGAAATTAATATGGCCCACCCTGTATTTTTTTTTATTATCGTTTCCTATTTACTCATTTTTACGTGTCTTTACGTCGTTTATTACTTGCTTTCACTTTTTTGTCGTATAGCTTCTTATTCCGTAGTTTTGATCCGACTAGGTTCTTAAAAGCATAGTTTGGAATGCCATTAAGCCTGATTACTAATTCTGTGATATAGTCCTCATATGTTGGAGACATGTCACTCGCTTTTGAGCAGTCACTTTATGGTAACCGTGCTAATTTTCCAAATACCACCTTGTAGGTCGTGTGCTTCTTGCTTTCTTGCACGCGGGTATTGTAATTTAGCATGGCTATCTCTATCCATTCGTCCCATTTATTATCTTTATGAGTGTGTTGTTTTAGATACTCACCAAGTGCATGATGAAATCTTTTAGTGATCCATTTGACTAGAAAATAAAAGCGGTGGTTTTGAGTTTCTTATTCTAATTTTCTAGTGATCCTATTTATGAGGTGACTTACAAGAAAACCTCACCAACCCAAACTCTCCAATTTTATTAAAACTTTGATATTTTAAAGCGAATCGAAACATTAAAGACACGTATTTCTTTTATTTGCTTTATATTAACTTTGAGGGGATGAGAACCACCTATAAAATTCACCACTAAAATCAAATTTCTTTGAATATCATTGGTTTCATTCAATATTTTTTAACGAAACAAATTAGAAAATATTTGACTAAAGAAACGGAACAAAAGCCCATAGGACTTTTTTTTAAAAGTTATAACCCCTAAATTTTATAGGGGTAAAATAATATTTTTTTAATAACTGATTCCTATGAAAAATTTAGGAAAATGACAAAAAAATATAAAAAATATTTTTTTTACTATAAAATAGTAAAAATCAGGTGACGTATTTAGGTATTTTTGCCTAATTTTATTTTGAGGTTGATTTACCCATAAATAACATTTGAACCACACAGAGTATTGTATTTCGCAATTAAAAATGTTATGAAAGTTAAAACTATCCCTGAAGTTTACTTCTCTCCAGCCAATCACGTCTTCTGAAATATCTCCGGTTCTGTTCAATACTTTTGGATAAAACCAAAACAAAAAAAATTATCACATAAAATCCTATAAAAAGTAAGATACAGGCCAAACGCCTGACTCTTTTGAAATATTAAAACTCTAGCTATTAACATTTTTGTCCACTCCGTTCGGATCCGTTTTAGCGAGAAGTCACGATATTAGCGAGCAGTCGACACTCCGTTCAGTTTTGTCTTTGAAAGCAGTCGCAAACAAACCAGCGTTTGACGAAATACGAGCGTGTTAAAGGCGGAAAGTTTTCTTGTAATCGTGTGTGTCAGAATATCTGGTGAGTGCCAAAGTGCAGTGGCTGCTACCAGGAGGCATCCCTTTCCCCGAATCGTCCTTGTGTCCTATCCGGCTGTGTGTGTGCGACCACGTCGCGTGCTGCGCACCATTTTGGTCGTTTTTTTTGTATGTTGTACGCCTGCGACCGCTCTAACTGTGAGCTAGCCGTCCAAACGGAAGTGCCGCTGTAGAAACCGCGCTACACGAGTGTAGCTGGCACCCTGGGCTCGCGTAAAAACGCGATTGTTGTTGTATTTAGTTAATTTTTAGTTCAAATAAACGGTGTTGTTCTTTTTGCTTTAAAGCGGTGATTTCTACTCATTGCGAGTGAGCGACCCACCTACTTCCCCCCTACATTTGTACACTATCCTGATCCACAGTGGCGTTACAAATTGGACAATTTGTAATCGGCCACAGACCCGAACGAAGTGAACGAGAAGCTCCTGCGTGGCAATTTCGCGAGCGCGGATTTTAGATTACCGTTCTGCGTCGGCGCAACGTACGTGTACAACACGTTACGCAACGCAGCCACCGCGCGCGCTCAGCGCTGCCGGCAGTTGACATTACCGCGCTCCAGCAGCGCGCGTTTAGGTTATCCAGTCGCAAATGCCAGTGTTGTTATATTTTCCCTGGAACGAAGAGAATCTACCTCCGATGTCCAGGGAGTCTAGGTAAGTCGACGCGTTCCATGGCTAGTAGGCGTCGACTAATTTGTCTCTTCTCTCTCCTTTCGATGTGCGGCATTGCAGCGGATCAACAGCAGACGAATCGAACGATAAGCGGCGGAGAAAGCAAAGCGGCGGTGTCGGAGACAGCGATGGCCTGCTAGCAGCGGCAGCGAGGCCACGCTCTTAGACAATTCCAAGTAAGTAATTACTTGCACGTAGATGCGGTGCTTAGGTGTCTTTGCTTGCCCCCTAACCTCCTCTTCCAATTTCCTATGGTGTTGTATGGCTGCCTGTACTTCCCTTCCAAGGTGCAGCTGCTACTATTATTTTCTTTTTCTTCTAACTAGTGTCTGGGAGGTTACAGGTACGGGAACCACGACAAGGACAGGAAAGAGCTTGGAAAGAAATCCCTGCTGCAGTGTGTGCGAGCACTGCCATCAACTAGCCATGGGTTCCTGAGACTGGCTCCTCGCTGGAGCCTTACTAAAGCTCTGAGCCCCCGTACCTGGAGAAGGTACCTTATACACAGCCCTGCGTGGCTGTTAGTTAGGGCTAAGCGTGGCAGTCCTGCGAGACTGCTAAGATTGTAAAGGGTATCGTGGGCTACGAGAAGGCTTACAAGCTGTGCTTTAGCCTCCTCATGTGACTGGTGCGAAACACGTCACAACTCCCCCCCACCAACGGTAAATATGGGGGAAGTCAAACGACATCATATTCACTGTTTGATCCTAACTGGGATCGAACTTGATTGCATTAGCCTAGCGCTTTCACTTAGCCTAAGGTGAGCGGTCTCACTTATAACGGTGTAGGTGTGCAGCAGAACGCCGTGGCGCGGACATCGTCTTCTGCAGCGTGGCTCATCTGCGTCGGTGTTTTAGCTAGAGTGTACGCGGTGTACGGGTGCACGCGAGATTACGGGGCAAACTCAAGTCTAAGCGAACAATACTAGCTTGTTGGTTATTTACGCGACTGGCTCGACCCTTGGGCATAAATACAATAAAAAACAAATAAAATTAAAAAAAACTATTATCCTTACGCAACTTGTCCTAAAGACGCGGTCTCTCATAACCCGCTCCAACATCTAATACCACTCGTACCAAAAAAAAATAAAATACTTAATATTAATACACGCATAATTTAAATAAAAAGGGACATGTAAATGAGATACATCAAGCAGATTGCAGAATTTGAGCAGGAACGTAGATATATCCTCCTGCGGGCCTTGTGTTCGCCAGCCAATCTCCTGGCGCAAGCGGTCTTGCAGATTGTCAGCGCAATACTGCAACCGAAACGCATCGACAAATTTAGCATAGGTTTGCCAGCGGCTGCGCTCGCGGCGAAACAAATGCCAGGCCTCTTCATAGAGGCTCGCCAGCAAAGCTTTAATAATATGCTCCAGGGCTAGACTGGAGGGGATTTATGACTCCCGACACTGATCCAAGTTAGTCAAGAATCCCTCGGGGTCTTGTTTTTGCACGCCCTTGAAGAAAATGCTCCAGTTTTCTAGTATGTCGCACGTCTGCTTTTCACGCAGAAACGTGGAGTTATCGAAAAGAAACTGTATGGCGTTAGTGTGAGCGTGCTGTGGCGCTGAAGCTTCAAGCGGGGGTATTAAAGAAGCATAGTGTCTCACCGCTTTGTGAGGCTACTGCGGATTGACGCTCGTTTGCTGGTTCCTTTCTTTCTTCCTTTCTTCCTTCCTTCCTTCCTTTCTTCCTTTCTTCCTTTCTTCCTTTCTTCCTTCCTTCCTTCCTTTCTTCCTTTCTTCCTTTCTTCCTTCCTTCCTTCCTTTCTTCCTTCGTTCGTTCGTTCGTTCGTTCGTTCGTTCAACTGGCGACCATTGTGCAGCACAACAGCCTCATGGCTGGTAACAAATGCTGAGAGAGTAGAAGCCCGCCAAGGAAAAGAAGCCTGAAGAAGCTGACGAGGTCACGCTCCAGCCCGAGCAGCCTAAAGTCGAAGTCCCATAAAAGCAGGAAGAAGATGGAAGAACTGAATAAGCAGCCGTAGCAGGCAAATCAGTTGAGCTGTTAAAGCTGCGGCTGGCTAAATATGATTCGGTGGTTTTGCCCAGACTGCGCGGGAAACGACTAGGGAAGAGCGCAGACGAAATCCGTACGGCCTTGCCCACCGTGTCTGGGATCCGAGTTCCCTAAGAGGTAAGCAATGAGCTTGCGAGCACCAAGCCCGCGTTCAAGCTGACACCGAATCACCTAGAATAGGGTGTTTCAGAAGGTGCTAAGTCGTAGTTGCCGGTGTGCGTAAGGACATACACCCTACGCGCGGTGTATGACTCAAGCTGGTCGAGGTTATGTTTCACCCTCTCGTCGCGGAGGAGTAGTTCTCATGGGTGCTCCTCTGTGTCAGCGCCTTCTTCTGACCTTAGTCTTTTTATTAGGCGCTGACGTAGTTCGTTGCGGCGTACTACGGTTTAAGGATCTTGGCTCCCCTCCAGCCAGTTTTGTAGCCGGTCTGCTCGGGCGAACCTCCTGCCATCAGTGCGCAATTGGAGCTGAGCCAAGTTCTCCTCGATCTCCCTTCCGTTGAGGGTTAAGGCCCAGTCCTCGATGGCAGCTAACGTCCGTCCTGCCATAATGTTCGCGCGCCGCAATGAAGTGGTGCTCACTTTCGCTTATGTTGATTTATCGCTACGGTGTTTGTGAGCACCAACTTCTGAGCGCTCACAAGGGGCTTATCTGCCTTTGGTTGTTGATCTGATTTTGGTCTACTGACCGTTCACTTGGTGCTTTTCCCCGCGGAGTTTCTAGATTCGACTATTTGTCAAAACAGGTGCGCTCTTGGCTTTCGTTTAACGAGTAGCTAAGCGAGTCGGGACCACGTAACCGCTTTAGTTCCGTGCCAGCTAGACAAAATTAAAACTATATTTTTAGAAAACATGAAAAAATTTTAAATATTTATTTGCTGGCCGGAACGATTCTTCTCCTTGCTAATTAACAATTTGTTTAGAGCTAGGAGAATAATCCTGCACTGCCTTGAGGGTGCTCAGAATATCAATATATATATTATTCAAAAAATAAATTTTTTCTTCTTGAAACAGACAAAAAATAACAGAGAAAAGAATATAATTTCTGAGAGCACTCTCAAGCCACATTACTCGCTTGCTGTTACGCAGGTCAGAAATCTCCACACCCCTTGTGTGTGCTTTTGACAAAAAAGTACAAATTTTCAAATTTTCGCCCGTTATACAGGGGAAAAAAGAAGACAAAAAAGAGAAAAAAAATTATAAATATTATAAATATTTTATCTTTTGCGTGCGGTTCGTGCTTCGCGTTTTTATTTCTTATTACCTGCTCTCAGCTCCCTCTACACACGTTCAGGGCGCCAGTTGTAACGGAGTGGCAGTTTTAAACATTAACCGCCACAGGAGCAGTTAGCTTCGGGGGACGTGCTATTCGCAAAAGGTGCGAAAATGCCCTTTGCACCCCCTTTCAGGAAGCTGAAGTCTTGGACGACTTTGCTCCTAGGTCCAAGCTCGAGAAGCCGGTCTACGGACCCAACTTATCCGTCGCAAACGTCGTTGCGCGGCTCGTGCGTCGTCCTCGCCTGGCTAGTTGATCTCGGAGAGGGCGGTATTTGGGAGGAGAGCTGACTGCTTCTTGTCGCGCAAATAATCAAAAAAGGAAAAAATTAAAAAGCAAAAAAAAATAAATAAATTTAAGAAAGAAAAAAAAAATTTAAATAAATTAGGCGGAAGAAGCTCGCAACTGAAAGAAAATAAAACAAATTTATAAAGAACACAGGAAAAAAAAGGATAATATAAAAGAAACAAAAAGAAAGAAAATAAACGAAATATATAAATAAAATGATTTAATTGAAAATATATAATAAATAATAAATTAAATGAATAAAACAAAAGAATACAAAAGAATAAATTACAATTGACATGCACGAGGAGCGCAGGCATTAAGGCGAATGTAAGGCACGAAAACGGCTCCCGCACGCAGCGTACTATACGAGTGCCAGAGGGAAAGAATGTCTCCCGCACTACGCCTATAAGAGTGAGAGAGAAAGGCCTCTCTTACTCGCGCGCGCCGTTTAACGTACGAGTGCGAGAGAGAAGAACGCTCTCTTGCATGGAGCCCGTTGGGGCGACAGAGAGAGCGCTCTCCCACTCCTGCGCGCCGCGTCTACTGCGAGTACGAGAGAGACAACGAGTCTTCCGTACTGCGCCGTAGGAGTGAGAGAGAAAGCGCTCTCCCACTCTTGCGTGCCTAGCCTTACGCAAGTGCAAGAGAGAACGCAACTCTCTCGCATTGATCTAACTCGGGTAGGAGATAGAAGTTTCTCACACTCGCGCGCGCGCCGTATATGCAGCAAGTGCGAGAGAGAAAGCGACTCTCCCGCACTGCTGCCACTAGATTAAGAGAGATACCGCTCTCACTCACGCGCGCTTATGCTTCTATAGGTGCGAGAGAGATCGCAACTCTCTCGCTTTGTATACGAGAGAGAGAAAGATAGCGCTCTCTCACTCGCACGAACCGCGAAAAAACTAACTCGCAAAGGGAAGGAGTAACCGGCGGAGGTTACTCCTACGCAAAAGAACAGAAAAGAAATGCGCGCGCAAATGCGTAGTTTTAAACTACTCACGCTTTACGGCTGGCCAGCCTCGCTCGCTTTGCGGAGACGGGGGACAGATTGGGCGACCAAGAAAGGCACCGTAACTCTGATCGGCTTTGCTGGATTTTTTTTCGTCACCGGTGCTGGGTGCCTCCGCCGTCGGCCGGTGATTTCTCCTGGCGACTCACGTGGCTGATGCGCACCGAACTGTTGCACCGCAAGCTTCGTGCGCGAGAAAATCTCCACAAAAAAACCACAAAAAAAAAAAAGAACGCGGGAGCACTGGGATGTAGCGCGTCCCAAAATGGCGGATTATGAAAGAAAAACTATTTGGTACGCGTGGTACTCTCGAAGGCGATAATTGAACTCTGCTTAAAAGGCGGAAGGCGGCTTGTCTACCTAGCCTAGCCTCTCCCATACGGCACTCGACTAGCCTATCTCTAGTCGCGTACCATATCTTCTTGTCCGCGACTGTCGCGTTACCTATTTTCGGCTATTTACCTTATCCCGAATACGCGAAATAAGACGAGGTGCAGAGCACGGAGTGTTTTTCGTGACAAAGCTAAAAACAATTTTATCTGAAATACTCGAAAATACCATCAATGCTATTTTTTGTAAAAACTTGTAACTAAAGACGTTTTGAAAATAAAATATTTTTAAAAACGTTCGATCTTCTTTAATAGATTGCAGGAATTTCGATACCAATTTATTCACATTATTACATTATTTAAAAATCATGAGCAATATTGAAATTTACGATGCCAAACTTAAAACATTTATTTGCTTATCTGTTTTTCCTTGATTAAATTTAAAAGATTTTTATAATTCACTTATAGAGCACTTTTATTGAAGTTATTATTTTTAGAAAAATTAAAATAATGGATTTTCTATAAATATTTTTCACGTTAATAATGATTTTCATCTTTTACGTTATAATATGACATTTGAATCCTAATTAATGTTTTTACATTAATAAAATCATGTATCATTTGAATCAATTAGATGTTACGAATGAGAAGACATAAGAAGATCAGGATTAAAATTTGCGGCGGACTGATAAAAAACAAACGTAGGAGTGCGACGCACGAATCGCCGCATATCGATGTATAGTTGAAAATCGAAAGCCCCGCCCATTTTTGTTTTTTCTGTCTTTTTTTTCTCTTAAGGTCTCCCTACTTGATTGCGAAAAAATCTGATTGGCTGTTAGTCTGTTGTTATTTAAATAGTAGCTGATTCACCGATTTTAATGTGACAAGGTTTTTTATTTATAAAATTTTTTCCTGCATCCGGCGTTATGAATATTATAAGAAGATTTAGCGACAGACTAATTATATATATATATATATATATATATATATGTAAGCTTCGTGCGCATGGTCTAAAGTTGCTGGTAAGAAACCGCCTCGTGACGGCCACAGCTGATGGACCACACGAGGCTTATGAAGAGAGAGAGAGAAAGAAGATAAACAAGGATAAATTGAAATGTTTATACCAGGGAGCATTACTGAAAGTTGTAACCTCTAGAGTGACGATAATAAAATAAAGCATACAGAAATAAATTATTAATTTTGAATTAAATAGAATTTTATAAAACAAATTTAGAATTGTGAAAAACAAATGAATAATAATTAAGAGTTTTAAAGCTTTATAAGTTGTTAAAGAGATCCGTGAAGCAATAGCTTTGATTGTTGATTCTCTTGATTTTAGGTTAATACAAAACGTGCTCCTTTTGTAAATATTGTAATTTTGTAAATAAACTAATGAATCTCTTGATTTTAGACGAATCTAATCTTGTTGCTTCAACTGATTTAATACCATCCTTATAAATCAACAATCACATTTTGTGGGAAAATGGAAAAATTAAAATTTGAAATTGCAATAATACCTAAACCAGATGATAACAAAACAAACATTTATGGGTTGATGTCAATTACAGATACACAAAACAATTCTTACATCATGCCAAAAGATTATCAACCAATGAATCTACATCAGGAAATAATGAAAGATAAAACATTTGAGATGGTAAAAAAATCGATAAAAAAAAGGCATGATAGAAGAGAAGTGTGGATAAACCTAACCCCTGAAATAACAAAAATTTATTTTGACAATGAGAATATGCAATTTGATGGTTTTCTACTTGAAAAAGTAGAAAATAAAGAAGAAAAGTCTACAATAGACACTGAACATATGAAAAACAGACAAAATAAACTAAAACTAGCAGACAGATTCTCAATAGAAAAATTTTCAAAAGCCACAACAAATGTTACACAATGGCTAAATATTTTTGAAAAGGAATGTGAACGCTTAGAATTAAATACAAATATAGAAAAAATTGAGATGCTGAGATTGCTGCTAGACGACTCTTGCAAAGACTGGTACATATCAATGCTGATAAAGCACACAGTGGAGTCAGATTGGTCCACATGGGAACAAAGCTTAAAAGAAACATATGCTGATAAAGGTTGGTCGCCCATCAGGTATGCCATAAATTTTAAGTATTTAAAGGGATCAATATTAGACTATGCACTCAAAAAAGAAAGATTATTGCTAGAAGTGGATAGTTCTATTAATAAGTCTTTACTTATAAACATGATTGCCACCGGCTTACCAGATTTTATAACAGATAAAATAGATAGAGAAAAATTAAAAACGGTCGATGACCTTTTCAATAATTTGAGAGGGTTAGAACACCTAGTAAAAGAAAATAATAAGCCAAAATTTCAAAAGCCAGGGGGTACAAAAGAAAAAAGTCCATGCAAAATATGCGAATCAAAAGGAAAGAAGAATAGATTTCATCCTGAAACTACATGTTGGTATAAAAATGAAAAAAAAAAGGATAGTGAATTAATAAACACACTTCTAAACGTGGAATTATCAGATCAAGATCCAAAAAACTAAATATCCCCTCACTAATTGAAATAAAAGTACGGTTAGAAGAATCTTTGGAGGTTAAAGGACTTTACGACCCAGGTTCAAGAATAACGGTAATAAATGCAAAATTGATGAATAAAGAAATTATGAAAAATAAGAAAAGCTATCATCTAAAAACAATTAGTGGGCGGGGCAAAAGTTATGGTTTTGTAAAATTAAATGCAGACATATGTGGAGTAAAAAAATATTTGAATGCCTTTGTGTATGATAATGAAAATTTCAATTTTGACCTAATCTTAGGTCTAGATAGTGTACAGAGATTTGGGTTGACTCATGATGAAAATTTAAATATCAAACTCCAAAACACAAAAGAAAAAAAAAATAATGAAAAGACAGTTAAATTAACTGAAAACAAAAATCCAGATATAAAATTTAAAAACGATAAAAAGGATAAAGTCAACGTAGAAATTGATGATAGATATGAAATAAATTTTAATGAGTTTATAAATACAAATGAATTTAAAATAGATGTAGATCACTTAGATGAAGATAAGAAAGAGAAAATAAAAATTTTATTGAATGATTATAAAGATATTTTTGCTAAAGATAAGTATGATGTAGGTAAAGTAAAAAATTATGAAGCTTTTATTGACCTACAAATTGAAAAATACTGTTATAAAAGACCATATAGATGTACAATAGACGATAGAAGAGAAATAGAAGATCAAATCTCACAACTTTTAAAAAATGGCTTGATTGAAGACTCATATAGTCCCTTTGCTGCACCAGTCACACTAGCCTTTAAAAAAGAAGAAAATAAGAAGAACAGACTGTGCGTGGATTTTAGGGAATTGAATAAGATAATTGTTCCACAATCTCAGCCATTCCCGCTGATAGAAGACTTAATGGTAAAAACAGTAGGTTGCCAATATTTCACAACATTGGACATAAACTCAGCTTTTTGGTCCATTCCTTTGAGAGTTGGAGACAGACAAAAAACGGGATTTGTAACCCAGGAAGGGCATTACCAGTGGACGTGTCTCCCTTTCGGGTTAAAGACGTCTCCAGCCATCTTCCAAAGAATCTTGGTAAATATAATAAAGAAATATAACTTATCTAAATTCTGTGTAAATTATATAGATGATATAATGATCTTTTCGAAGACATTTGATGAACATTTAAACCACATTAGATTACTGCTAGACGCAATAAAACAAGAAGGATTAAAATTGAAGTTTACAAAATGCAAATTTGCAAAAAGCGAGGTGAAGTATTTGGGTCACTTAATAAAAAACGACACAATTACACCGCTAAAAGATAATTTAAAATCAATAAAAAATTTCAATACCCCAAAGAATAGAAAACAGATAAGGCAGTTTTTAGGAAAAATAAATTTTGAGAGAAAGTATGTACCAAAAATCACAGAAATTCTTGATCCGTTGCATAACCTGCTTAAAAAAAATGTAAAATTCCATTGGTCAAACGAATGCCAAGACGCGTTCGAAAACATAAAAGAAATTTTGTGCTCAGAACCAGTTCTAGCCATCTTTAATCCAAAATCAGATATTTTTATATACACAGACGCAAGCATTAAGGGCCTTGGAGCGGTGCTAAAACAACCTCAAACAGATGGCGCGATGAAACCAGTCGCATATTTTTCAAAAAAATTAAATGAAACACAGAAAAAGAAAAAGGCAATTTTCCTGGAATGTCTAGCCATTAAAGAAAGTGTAAAATTCTGGCAACATTGGTTGATCGGAAAGCCCTTTACAATATACTCTGACCATAGACCTTTGGAAAACTTAAATGTAAAGAATAGAACAGATGATGAGTTAGGAGATATGGTATACTACATATCTCAATATAATTGTACCATTAAGTATAACCCTGGGAAAAATAATGCGGAAGCAGACTTCTTTAGTCGAAACCCGGTCTTGGAATCGGATGAGAATACAGATGAGGTTTTGAAAACAGTAAATAATATTACCCTACAAGAAATAATTGATGACCAAAAACTAAATAGACAAATAACAAAAAATACACAAAATCTTACAGTAGAAGATGAAATCTACTACCGAAAATTTAAAAACAAGAAAAAAATTGTACTAAGTGAGGAATACAGCAAAACTCTAATAAAACGGGCTCATGAAAAATACTGTCATACTGGAATAAACCAGACTACACTTAAAATAAAGCCATTTTACACCGCGCCAAATTTGTCGAAGAATATACAACATATATGTAAAAATTGCGAAGTCTGTATAAAAAACAAAACGAGACTAAACAGAAAATATGGACTTATGTCACACCTAGGACCAGCAGAAAAGCCTTTCCAAATAATGTCGTTGGATACTATCGGTGGATTTGGCGGACAAAGATCAACAAAAAGGTATTTACACTTATTAGAAGATCACTTTACTAGATACGCATATATTTTATGCTCAAAAAATCAAAACGCACCAGATTTTATAAAATTAATAGAAAAAGTTCCAACAGAAGAGAAAATAGAAACCATACTTTCAGACCAATACCCTGGAATAAATTCAAGAGAACTCAAAAACTACCTTAAAACACGAGACATAGAATTAATCTTCACAGCCGTAGATACACCGTTTTCGAACGGACTAAATGAGAGATTAAACCAAACATTGGTAAACAAAATACGGTGCACACTAAATGAAATAACAAAAAAAATATCATGGGCCACAGTAGCAGAAGAATGCAGAAAAAAATATAATGAGACGGACCATACAGTTACAGGTTTTTCACCTGAATATTTGCTGCATGGAAAATCCACAGATCTACTGCCACCGGAGCTAAAAAAAAACCAAACATACAGAAGAAATTTAGAAGAAGACAGAAATCTAGCGCTACTCCGAACTCGTAAATCACATGAGTATAATAAATCTTTATTTGATAGAAACAGAATAGACTATAAGTTCAAGGAGGGCGACATGGTGTATGTGGAGAATCAAAACAAGATGAACAGAAAAAAATTGGACGAAATTAGAGTCGGGCCCTTCAAAATAGAAAAGAAGATATCGGACTCCATCTTTAAAATAAATACAGAAAACAAGAAAAATTCAATGGGTTTATACCACGTCACAAAGCTTATTCCCATAGACAATCCTACGTGACATTAATTTTCATAAAAATTAATGTTTTTGGGGGGGGGGGAGATGTAAGCTTCGTGCGCATGGTCTAAAGTTGCTGGTAAGAAACCGCCTCGTGACGGCCACAGCTGATGGACCACACGAGGCTTATGAAGAGAGAGAGAGAAAGAAGATAAACAAGGATAAATTGAAATGTTTATACCAGGGAGCATTACTGAAAGTTGTAACCTCTAGAGTGACGATAATAAAATAAAGCATACAGAAATAAATTATTAATTTTGAATTAAATAGAATTTTATAAAACAAATTTAGAATTGTGAAAAACAAATGAATAATAATTAAGAGTTTTAAAGCTTTATAAGTTGTTAAAGAGATCCGTGAAGCAATAGCTTTGATTGTTGATTCTCTTGATTTTAGGTTAATACAAAACGTGCTCCTTTTGTAAATATTGTAATTTTGTAAATAAACTAATGAATCTCTTGATTTTAGACGAATCTAATCTTGTTGCTTCAACTGATTTAATACCATCCTTATATATATATATATTGTTACGTCCCGTTATATTTTATCCGATTTAAAAAAATTTTTTTTTTACTTAACTTTGAAAATTTTAAAGCAAGTCTAAAAGAAAATCTCAGATACGTTTCCTCTAGAATGCTTGTCTATCTTGTCCACATGTGCGCCAAGTGCTGGTAAATAGAAAAAGATAAACAATAGCATCCACGCAGTTCAAAAATCTAACCGTTATGAGTATAAATTTTTTTTATGTTATACAATAAACGTAATCGCTTGAGCCGCCCGTAATTAACAATAATATATCAACAAAATTCTAAATCCAACAAGATACCTGCACGCTGCTTATTTTACTGCTTTAAAAGTTCCATAGTAAAATTATCATGCGACTTTTTCATTTTGTATTTTAATCTCGTTTTTGTATTTTATTTTTTGTCTTACTTTTTCTTGTAATTTAAGTTAATAACGGCGAAATTATTTTTATATAAAAGATTCTTGTTAATAAATTTGATTTTTAATTATATAAGTAATCGAATAATTTTATATGTAATCCTATTAATATTATTGTATTTTATATTATTAATTGTATTATATATAAATATAATTATATAAGTTTTATTATTATAAGTTTTATATATTTAATAAATTAATATCGTAAATGTGAAATAGGAAGAAAGCTGATAGTTTATCAACGAGAGCGAGAGAGACGGGCAGATGTTGCTGCCTCTCTTCTCTCTAACTCACACCATATGCGCTCTCCCTCGCACGATGCACTTTCTCTCTCTTTCACATAAAATGCGTAGGCGGAGGCGTGACTTCTTTCCGCCACTGTAACTCTTCTATGTCTTACAAAATGCTACAAAGGTCAAGGGTAGGGCCAAGGAAATGCCCTTATTGGCCAAACTATTCTCGCCGCTTTTTCAGCCGCCAAAAAACTCGCGGTCCAGCGGGTATAAGAGCCGGTGCATCGATGCATTCGACGGCTTTTCTTGAGGAAAACTCTAAGAGCAAGACTCAGAGCGACCTCGACGCCCACTTCTAATTTTCCTATATTCAAATTTTTACTATATTTACTATATTACAACTTTTCCTACATTACATACAAAATTCTATTACGAGGTCTGGCTATTATATAACGAGACTGCACGCCTAGCGGGCGCCGTAGAGGGGTGGAAAAAAACGAGTAGTGCATTGGGTATCTAGATATCTTGTCTATGCACGTACAAAAACACGTTTTCGTCACTATTATTGTATTTGTGCAGTAGCGGTTTAAAACGAACGTGTTTTTTTCTTGTGCCGAAAACCATGTGTGACGAAAAATAGGAACAACGTATCAATCTTAAATTTCTCGTTAAATTGAAAAAAACTCCGACTGAGTGCTGTAAATTGTTGCAAGAGGCTTATGGGGACAATTCTCTATCTCGTGCGCGTGTTGAGTGGTGTAAGCGCTCCAGTGAGGGCCGAGTAAGCACTGAAGATGACCAACGCCCAGGTCACCCTGTCACTGTTTCAATTCCGGAAACAGTAACCAAAATCAACCAAATTGTGCGTGCAGATCGTTGAATTAGCAACCGAATGATTGCCGAGGCTGTAAACGCCGATAAAGAAATGGTTAGACAAATTTTACACGAGGAATTACACATGACAAAAGTCTATGCGAAGTTGGTGCCAAAAAACCTGACTCCTGACCAAAAGCTCTTACGTCAACAGGTTTGCTCAGATTTCCTTGAAAGGTTAAAAAAAGATTCCGGACTGATGAAAAACATTATTACTTGCGACGAAACGTGGATTTTTTAATACGATGTTGAAACAAAGCGGCAATCGATGCATTGGAAGACGCCTGAATCGCCCAGAATCAAAAAAGCAAGTATGTCCAAATCAAAATTCAAGGCAATGTTGATCGTTTTTTTCGACATTAACGGTATCGTGATGACTTAATAGGTTCCAGAGGGTCAGACTGTCAACCAGACTTACTATTTGTCAGTTTTGGCAACACTGCAAGAACGAATTCGTCAGAAACGGCCCTAGTTGTGGAAGAACGACTCGTGGATTTTGCACCAGGACAACGCACCTGCCCATAATGCGCTATCTGTGAAGCAGTATTTGGCCGGTAAGCGCACTCCAGTGCTTGAATACGCGCCGTACTCGCCAGATTTGGCACCGTGCGACTTTTTTTTGTTTCCGAAGATAAAATCTGCTTTAGAAGGGACCCGATTTGAGTCGATGGAAGCGGTAAAGCAAAAAACATCAGAACTCCTAAAGACCCTTACCAAAGAAGACTTCCAGCACTGCTTCGATCAATGGAAAAAACGTATGGAAAGCTGTGTGGCGAGGGAAGGGGAGTATATTAAAGGGGAGCATTCGAATGTAGAATAATTTTATAATAAAATTCTTTTTCGTTACCAGTCTTGTAATTTAATAGCCAGACCTCGTATATTCGAAATCTTACTATATTTACTATATTCGAACTCTTACTATATTACGAACGATTCAAAGTTTGTAGAACCAATTGTATTGCAATTATTATTTTAAGATATTTAATTAAACGTAAGATTTAATATAAAACTGTCTTTTTTTATTTTTTATACCTCTTATCTAATTAACGTCTTAACCTACCTACATCGTCATCTCCCAATATTTCCTTCATCGAAAGAGTGTGTGGCGTCGGAAAGGTGAGACTGTGCTAAAGTCGACCTCCCGAGCAGCTGGAAACGCTTTCGATTCCTCCCATCAAAGAAGTGTGTGGCGTCGGAAAAGTGAGACTGTGCTGAAGTCGACCTCTCGAGCAGCTGGTAACGCCTTTGTTTAACCAATTTTTCTCCCATCAAAGGAGTGTGTGGCGTCGAAAAGGTGAGACTGTGCTAAAGTCGACCTCCCGAGCAACTGGTAACGCCTTTGATTATCCAATATTTCTCCGTTCGAAAGAGTGTGCGGCGTCGGAAAGGTAAGACTGTGCTAAAGTCGACCTACCAAGCAGCTGGTAACGCTTTCAAACATTCGCTATTCCCTCTTTTATGGCATGCATAACTAACTCTAAGGATTTAACCATCCTTGAACCGTAAATGAGCGTTTACGGAAAAACACGAGATAAGATAAGGGAGAGTAATAAAACCCTACCCTACGTATTTTAAAGAAAATGCGCCGTGAAAAATAATTCGGTATATGAAGAGAAAATTCAAAAATTATCTTTAGTTCAGTTCGAGTTTTCAACCTAGTTAATTCAAAAAATAGTTCGCAGAAGCCACCCGCGCTAGTATCGAAAGATAGGCGCAAACGGCAGTATTAACACGCTGTTTATATATCTGAAATAAAAAAATCGCGAGTTCAAGGAGTGATAATTTTTTTTAATTACCGCCAACATTACAATATATATATATATATACACATACTACTGTGATCAAAAAGTAAGGTGAAATTGTCATTTATAACTCCTGGGCATTAGGAAGGCAGGTAAATTTTTTTTTCTAGGTTAGTAGAACTGTCTATAATATTTGCCAAGCATCTGTTTGTCAAAAGGCTTGATTATCTCCAAGTTACACGTGTTTTTGTAAGCAACCAAAAGTGAATTTTTCGATTTTTACAATGGGTGATTTTGTTGAGCCAAGAACTTGCATCAAATTTTGTTTGCGGAAAGAATATTCTTGTGCGGGCACGTTGATATTGTTACGGAAGGCTTTTGGTGATCAAACTATGGCACAAAAGAAACGTTTATAAGTGGTACAACGAGTTCAAAGCGGGCCGAGAACGCGTTGAAGACGAACCGCGCTCTGAACGACCATTAACGTTTACCGACGAAGGCCACGTCTAAAAAATCGAAGATTTGGTGCTTGAAAATCGTCGATTGACAATCAGAGACCTCGCCGATAGTGTTGGAATATCATTTGGCTCAGCCCAAACCATTTTGAAGGATATTTTGTGTCTCAAACGCGTCGTCTCGATTGGTGCCAAAATCGCTCATTTTTTTGGAAAGAAAGCGTCGCGTTGATGTGTGTGAAACTTTGCTGTCTGAGTATCAGGACCACTTAAAATGCATCATTACTGGAGACGAGACTTGGATTTACGCACACGACCCTGAAACTACCTACAAATCCAGCGATTATCGTGCGAAAATGGAAGCAAGACCGAAAAGACCACGGCAAAGTCCATCGAAAATCAAGGTCATGTTAAAAGTTTTCTTTGATTATCGTGGTGTGGCGCACTAACTAGTGAATTCCTTCTGCTGGGTCAAACTGTCAACAAAAAATATAATTTGAGCGTTATGCGTCGTTTGCGTGAAGCTACTCGTCTGAAACGGCCGGAATTATGGGCGAACAACTCTTGGTTCCTTCATCACTATAATGCACCATGTCATACTGCATTGGTTCTTCGTGACTTTTTTGCCAAAAACTCGACTCATATCGTTCCGCAACTACCGTATTCACCTGATTTGGCTCCATGCGACTTCTAGCTATTCAGCAAACTCAAAAGGCCAATGCGGGGACGCCGTTTTGACACGATTAAGGAGATAAAAACCGAATCGAAGAAGGTCTTGAAGGCTACACCGGAAAAGGACTATTCCGACTGTTTCGAGGACTAGAAAAAGCGTTGGCAAAAGTGCGTTTCATCGGACGGGAATAACTTTGAAGAGGATAAAATTGATTTGGAAGAATAAATAAAGTATTTACATTTTATAAACAAATTCACCTTAATTTTTGATCACAGTAGTATATACTAGGCAATTCAACATGAAGCCGGACTAACTAAGATAATGGGATTTTTTCAGTAAAATTCTTATCTAGTCTTCAACATATCTCCTTTTTACCCCGATACACTTACCTCAACGGTTTCTTAACATTTTGATACTTTTTTTAAAATAAGGTTTATCGAAACCTTCAAAATACAACATTGTCTCCTACATTTCCTCCTCATTTGACCAAAATTTTATACCCTGAAGCCATCCTTTAAGGTTTGGGAAAAGGTGATAATCACTGAAGGCCAGGTTAGGAGAATAGAGCGGATGAGGAAGCAGTTTAAAGTGCAGTTCATCAATTTTTGTCATTGTTTGCAACGATTTGTGAGCTGGTGGATCGTCTTGCAATAATAGAATTTTTTTCTCGTTTAATGAGGCTGTTTTTGCTTGATTTTCTCATTTAATCGGCTCCATAATGAACAACAATACTCCCCTGTTATAGTCTTCCCTTTTTCCAAAAAATTCTATAAAAAGTATTCCGTGCGTGTCCCAAAATACGAAGGCCATAACCTTTCCACCCGATTTTTGGGTCTCCGGTTGTTTGAAAGCGCTTCCGCCAGCTTTTACTCATTCTTTTGATTGTTGTTTGGACTCTTTTGTAAAGTGGTGGATCCAGGTCTTATTGATAGTTATTAACCGGCAAACAAAGTCTTTTGGATTACGCTCGAGTAGCTCCAAACAATGCTTTGAATCGCGAGCACGTTGTCGTTTTTGGTCAAGGATGAACAAACGCGGCACTCATCTTGCTGTTAGCTTTTTCATTTTAGCTTTTTCATTCCCAAATTCGTATGTTAAATGGAAATAATTGATCTGCTTGATATGCCTGTGATCTTAAT
The DNA here is from genome assembly GCA_949987625.1 of Chalcis sispes. NCBI lineage: Eukaryota > Metazoa > Arthropoda > Insecta > Hymenoptera > Chalcididae > Chalcis > Chalcis sispes. The sequence goes on along the minus strand of OX465095.1, from coordinate 32,359,608 downwards.
TAACTCACGCATTTTAATTTTAGTGCGTGAGTTAGCACTTTTGAACTTTTTGAATCATCTGTTCAGTAGTAACCATTTTTCCTAGCCCACCACCATGCTAGTTTTTTGTGATCGAACGACCCCTTTTGAATTCAGCAAACCAATAATAAATCGTTGCTTTTGACGAAGCTAATTAGAAGGAATTATCGGTTGAACTTTGTTCTTTTTACGTGTGTTGAGTTATAATACCAGTAATACATATTGAGCTATTGCTACAGTGCTTACAAGCTATAGAATTTAATATATTGGGCTGCTTGATGACTATTCAAGCTGGATAACTTGAGCACCTTCTTCATATTTAATATAAGAGCTAGAAGGAAAGAATAGGATATATTAGAATAACTTGAAGAAAAAGAAAATAGTATAGCGAGTATGCTTTTAGTTTTGATGTTATGTTATCTATTTATTAACTGTAAAATAATTTTGCTTTTCTAACCAACGCTAAAGTAACAGGCAGAAAATCTGCCATGTTACAATATGTATATCAATTACTGGGGGTTAGGGTTATTTCATATATTGATTTATTCAACCATTTGTTATCCTACATTGGCTATCATTTAGTAAAATTAAAAGAAAAAGATTACAATTTTAGCGTACGCTGCACAAACGGGCGCCAGCCGCGCGCAATGTTGCGGCACGCTAAATGTAGAAGTAAAAATAAAAAGAAACCATCTTAGCTTAATGTACCAAAATGAATATTGCAAAAATAAAAAGCGCGACTTGTAACGTGTACATGATCAAGTGGTTGTATGAGACTGGTATGCATGCCATCGAACATAGCTTTAAAACACTTGAAAAGGAGCAAAAAAAGAAAGACTAAGGGAAAGTTATCCGCTAGCTAGTGTTAAAATACAGCTTACTTTTGCTGCTTCACTCTCCTCTCGTATACTCAAACAGCTCCCGTACAATTAATTCCAGGCACACTCCGCAATTCACAAAAAAAAAAAGAAAAAATACAATAACGGTGCCAATTGCCTAACAAAATCGAAAGGAGCGTTCTAATATAGCCATCGGTCTCACTGTTGGCAGCTACACCAAGGGTCTAACATCCTAGAGCGAGTGGCTTCGCCCGCTCGCACATCGCGAATTGAATCAGTCTTATTGTTACTCATAACTTACGGGAATTCCCGAACACACCTCTACACCATTGAATAACGGAGCACCTGGACATAGCAAAAAGGGTAATCAAACAAAACTGAATACATTGACAATGATAATAAAAACTTTTACTTGAGAGTACTACTCGTTCCTAGAGCCTCGAAGTCCGCTTCGGATCCCCGCGTGGAAGAGAGATAAGTTGGAGGAATAGGGACCAACTCAATGAATAATAACAATTTCCTCTGTTTAGTTTCTTTTTATTTTATAAGTATATATAAACGAGGTCTGGCTATTAAATAACAAGTCTGGTTACAAACAAGGGTTTTATTATAAAAATTATTCTACATTTGAATGCTCCCCTTCAATATACTCCCCTTCCCTTGCCACACACCTTTCCATACATTTTTTCCATTATTCGAAGCAGTGCTGGAAGTCTTCTTTGGTGAGAGCCATTAGGAGCTCTGCCGTTTTTTGCTTTACTGCTTCCATCGATTCAAATCGGGTCCCTTTCAAAGCAAATTTTATCTTCGGAAACAAAGAAAAGTCGCACGGTGCCAAATCTAGCAAGTACGGCGCGTGTTCGAGCACTGGAGTGCGCTTACTGGCTAAATACTGCTTCACAGATAGCGCGTTATAGGCAGGTGCGTTGTCCTGGTGCAAAATTCACGAGTTGTTCTTCCACAACTCGGGCCGTTTCTGACGAATTCGTTCTCGCAGTGTTGCCAAAACTGACAAATAGTAAGCCTGGTTGACAGTCTGACCCCCTGGAACCCATTCAGTCATCACGATACCGTTAATGTCGAAAAAAACGATCAACATTACTTTAAATTTTGATTGGGACATCCTTGCTTTTTTGATTCAGGGCGATTCAGGCGTCTTCCAATGCATCGATTGCCGCTTTGTTTCAACATCGTATTAACAAATCCACGTTTCGTCGCAAGCAATAATGTTTTTTATCAGTCCAGAATCTTTTTTTAACCTTTCAAGGAAATCTGAGCAGACCTGTTGACGCAAGAGCTTTTGATTAGGAGTCAGGTTTGTTGGCACCAACTTTGCACAGACTTTTGTCATGTGTAATTTCTCGTGTAAAATTTGTCTAACCGTTTTTTTATCGGCGTTTACAGCTTTGGCAATTATCCAGATGCTCATTCGACGATCTGCACCCACAATTTGGTTGATTTTGGTCACTGTTTCCGGAGTTAAAACAGTGACAGGGCGACCTGGGCGTTGGTCATCTTCACTGCTTACTTGGCCCTCACTGAAGCGCTTACACCACTTATAAACACGCGCACGAGATAGAGAATTATCTCCATAGGACTCTTGCAACAATTTACAGCACTTAGTCGGAGTTCTTTTTAATTTAACGAGAAATTAAAGATTGATACGTTGCTCCTGTTTTTCGTCACACATGGTTTTCGGCACAAGAAAAAAACACGTTCGTTTCAAACCGCTACTGCACAAATACAATAATAGTGACAAGAACGTGTTTTGGTACGTGCATAGACAAGATATCTAGATACCCAATGCACTACTCGTTTTTTTCCCCACCCCTCTACGGCGCCCGCTAGGCGCGCAGTCTCATTATTTAATAGCCAGACCTCGTACGACTACTCACACATCTTCATGGACTTCAAGCGCAGGAGCTGGAGTTAGTTTCGAGATGTGGATAAAGTTTGACTCTGATTTCTTATGGTTTGTGTTTATCTTGTAAATTGAGTTTGATATTTTTTCTATGATTTTATAGGGTCCGATTCTTAATTCATTGAGCTTTTTTTTATTCAGTTTATTTCCATTATCCACAAAAACGGTATCACCAACTTTGAAGTCTGCATGTCTTTGATTTTTATCATAAATTATCTTGTTGTAATTATGTGATTTGATTGTATTTTCCAACGCTTTTTTTCTGTTTTCGATCAGATCATACTTGGTCTTTTTAAGTTTCAGCTTATTTGGCAAAATTGTAACGTCTGTACCATTTAGAAGATAGTTTGGTGCATATCCAGTGACAGTGTGCTCCGTTTCGTTATAGCTTTTTACAGTCTGTCAAGTAAGAGCTTGGTCGACTTCACCGACAGATAATAAAAGATTTTGCTCTAATTCTTTCGCGAACCGATAGAAAAAAGCTTTGTCCTTAATGCACTGTCAACAAAAATTCAGTTGCCATTGATCTTTTGAAGGAGAATCACGTTAAACGCCATAAGTGCTAAGTACGCGTCGCGTTACGAGGCTGTGTTCCTTTGCATCCACCCGAAAGGTCCCAAAATGTCGCAACCAGCGGCTGCTAAATATATGAGAAAGTCGAAGGCATTTGTACAGAAGTGGATACAGCGATATAAAGTGGCTAAAAATGTCGATGATTTACCAGAACGTGGCTCGATAGGAAAAGTGAACAAAAAAGATGAAAAAAGAATAGTGAATCTGTTATCGCGGAATCCTGCTGTCACACTGCGGCAAGGACAAGCAAAATTAATGGCAAAAGGTTTAGATATATCCTACAAAACTATCTAAACCCATCTTCGTACTCATCATCTGAAATAACGCAACACAATGAAGAAGCCTCTGTTGACTGAAAAACATGTGACAAAGCGACTCGCTTGGGCGCATGAGAATATTGATAGAGATTTTGAAAATTTCATTTTTACTAATAAATGTTCTATATGGGCACGTTCTGTCCTCACGCGAGCCTGGTCAACTTTCACCAATAGGCTTGTTCAGCGGACCGTAAAACATGGAATAAAGGTGCATCTTTGGGGCTGCTTCCCAAAGCAGGGATTCGGCACTTTGCACCTCTTTACTGACAACCTAAATGCTGAGAAAATGATAAAAATTCACAAAAAGGCTTTACTGCCATCTGCCAAACGATGGTTTATCACAAAAAATGAAGATTGGATACTGCAGGAGGACAACGATCCTAAACACCGCAGCAAGCTCTGTACTCAGTGGAAGACTCAATCTGGCATCGTTACATTGAATTGGCCGTCGCAGTCGCCCGATGCAAACCCTATTGAAAATGTGTGGGCATATTTCAAACGAAAGCTTCGTGGAAGACGCACATACACTTTGAAGCAGTTGTCTTACGAAATTCGTCGGATCTGGAGATCCTTGCCACTAGAATACGCCGTCAAATTAGTAGAAAGCATGCCTCGGAGATGCCAGGCAATTATCGACGCCGGTGGTGACTGGACACATTATTGACCAAATTGCATCATTTTTTGTAACGTGTACAATGTATATATAAATATGAAAGTTTCATCAAATAAATTTTTTTATAAATTAACACGACCACGCTCTTACTTGACAGACTGTACACAATTTTGTGCTATAGTTGTCCATGCCATTTTTGCGTTATTTTCGTTTATCTTGCATCTGAATTTATTGATTAAAGTTTGATTTAGTCTTGCGTTTAAGCTATTTGAGAAGGGTGAGTACACAGCCGTAAAAATGATTGGAATGTTTTTTTTTTTTTTTTAATCTTTTAAAGTCTCTAAATTTGATACCTGGGTATTGGTCTGAGAGAATCATGCCAATGTCGTTAGCTTCCGCACAGTTTTTCACTAGTTTCATGCAATCATTTGCATTTTGTGTGCTTGACGTCACAATGTATGCATATCTTGTGAAATGGTCTGACAGCCGGTGTAAATATCTCTTTGTTGACCTTGAGCCCCCAAATCCTTTAATCCTATCAATAGAACATATCTTAAAAGGTTTTGTGGCGGGACCCAAGTGGGACATTAATCTATATTTGTTTTGTCCTCTCGCTTTGTTCTTTATACATACTATACAACTTTTACAGATTCTTTTAATGTTTGTCATATTTTCTGCTGTGTACCATGAGCTGATCAGTCTGTGCATTTGTTTAATTCCTATGTGACCCAGGTCTGCATGTACTTTTTTGGTTAACTGTATACTAAATTTCTCTGATAGAATTATTTTTTTTTTTTTTTAACTTGCTTGTAATAAATATTTTTTTTTGTTATTAACTTGTCTTTTCTGCACTGTATCTTTTCATTTTTTATTCGGTCTTTTAAGATATCTTCTAGTATTATTATGTTGACTATTTTTAATTGTTCATCTAGGTTTTCATTAGCTTCTAGAACTGGGTTCCTGCTTGGGCAATCAGCTTCAATGTTGTATCTTCCTGGGAAATATTTAATCTGGAAATCATATTGTGATAGGTAGTATATTAGATCTCCTAACTCTTTGTCCGTTCTTGACTTTATATTCATATTCTCCATTGTTTAATTGCTAGGCATTCTAGATATACAGCTTTCTTCCTTTTTTAAACTTCATTTAACTTTTTTGAAAAGTATGCCACTGGTTTCTCTTCATTGTTTTCTTGTGGCTGTTTTAGAACTGCTCCGAGTCCTAGAATACTAGCATCTGTGTATATGTGGATAGGCAGGTTCGGATCAAAAATGATCAATATTGGATGAGAACATAATATTTGTTTCATTTTATCAAATGACTCTTGGCATGCCTTAGTCCAGTTAAAGGTTTGTCCTTTTCTTAACAGGTTATGTAGTAGTTTCAATTTTATTGCTATTCTTGGCCCATACTTATGATAAAAGTTTATTTTTCCTCAAAATTGTCTTACATTTTTTTTTGTTTTTGGAGTAGGGAAGTTTTTTATCGATATTAAGTTGTCTTTTAGAGGTTTAACTGAGTTATTTTGTATTATGTGCCCCAAGTACTTGACTAAATTGGCTGCAAACATGCATTTAGAAAATTTTAATCTTAAACCTTCACTTTTAATTGCTTGAAATAGCTGTTCTAGATGTTGGACATGATCTGAAAATGATTTTAAGAATAATAAGATGTCATCAATGTAACATACTGTGAAATCTTCAAGCTTGTGTTTCCGTATTATATTACACATTATTCTCTGAAATATAGCCGGTGAGGTCTTTAAGCCGAATGGTAAGCAAATCCATTGGAAATGGCCTTCTTGGGTGACGAATGCAGTTTTGTGTCTGTCTGTAATACGTAGAGGTATTGAACAAAATGCTGAATTCAGGTCCAGTGTCAAAAAATTTACAATCTCTAGTTTTCACTATTAGGTCCTCAATAAGTGGGAATGGCTGTGATTGAGGGACAACGATTTTATTTAGGTCTCAAAAATCTATGCACAATCTTGACTTTTTTTTTTATCTCTTTTATAAGCTAATGTAACTGGAGCTGCAAACGGACTATATGATTCCTTTATTATTTTTTTTTCCAATAATTTTCCAATTTGATTTTCAATCTCCTTTTTGTCTTCAATTGTGCAACGATATGACCTTTTACTGCAATATTTTTCTATTGACTGATCAATGTGTGCTTCATAATCCGTTACTATTCCAATGTCATATTTGTCCTTTGCAAATACAGATTTATTGTTTAATATTAAATCATCAATAACTGCCTGTTGTTAGTAGTCTAGATGATTTATCCAAATTTTGAAGTTTTCTTCAATGAAGTTCTCGTTAAAGTTAATTAAATTATCAGATTTTATTTCCTTAGAAGTGTCAATATCTGACTTATTTGTTTCCTTGGAAACTACTTCACTTCTTTGTGTAGGAACTTTCTGAGTGATTTCTAAGTTTTTATTTTGAATTAAGAAAAACTCTTTGATACAATCTAATCCGATAAAAAAATTGTAATCAAAATTTTGGTTGTCTATTACAGAAACATTCATATTTTTCTCCACTTTAAAAATGGTTATATCGAGTGTTATTATGCCATTTGCCATTTTGACGCCATTAATTGTTTTTAAATTAGTATTGCTAGAGTAACTCGATTATTTATTGTTTATCTTCAATAATCCTGAATTTATTAATGATACATTAGAGCCAGAGTCATAGATTCCAAATACTTCTACATTTTTATTCAATTTTACTTTAATTAATGGCGGCACTATTAGTTTTTTTGGTCTTCACACTGCAGTTCACATTGCAATTCTGAATTGTTAATGTGTTTTATTTGTTTATTTTTTCTTTTCTTTTCACTATTCATTTTTGTTTTGAACCATAAGGAATCTTCTGGATGATAGCGCACACCTTTTTGTAAGCTTTCACAAATACTACACTTTTCTTTCATTGCTTTAGTATCATCTTTCTTTCTTATAATTTTTTTTTTCCTACCAAATGTTTTAACTTGCCAAGTTCATTTAATGAGTCTTTTGTTTGTATAATTTCCTCTTTGTTAATTCTGTCTGTTATGAAATCTGGTAAGCCGGCAGCAATTATATCAATTAGGGTCCCTTGATCTATTGTTTTTCTGACTTCTAATAGAAGTTTTTCTTTTTTAATAGCGTATTCTAATAAAGGTCTTGATTGATACTTGAAAAATAACGCATACTTGCTTGTAGTCCAACCTTTACTAGCATGGGTTTGCAAATAGTTTAATTTCTACTCGGACCACTCAGATTGTAAACTATGCTTGATCATCATGAAAGAGTACCAATCAGCGCAGGATTTTTCAAGAAATAATCTAAAAATTTCAATTTTTTCCACCTCTTTTATTATGTCAAACCTCGCACGCTCTTTTTAAAATATTTTCATCCAGTTGTACACTCTGACAAGAAAGTATCCGGAAATTCTCATTTAAATTGCCCGCGTTGAGTATTTTTAAGTATTTGAAGTTTCTGTATGTTGGTAGGACTGTCCGTAATTACTATGCCAAACATAAGTGCGGTCTGTCAACTAGTTTGTTTAAGACAGCTGTTAAAACCAGTCGACCTCAGTGGTAGTCTACGAATGTTACAATGGAAAACAATATTGAATAAAGAGTATGTCTCAAATTTTGTGTTTTGAACGAAACTTCGTGTGCTGACTTGTTGCGAATGCTGGAAAAGGCTGATAGAGACTCTGTTTTATTGAAAACCCAAGTGTACGAATGGTACAAAGCCTTTAAAAACGGTCAGGAGATCGTCGAAGATTTGCCTCGTTCAGGACGACCGTCGACCTCTTCAACCAACGATAACGTCGAAAAAATCAAGGAAATTGTGCTCGAAAATCGTCATGCCAATGTTAGAGAGATAGCTCGTGATCTCAACATCTCTCGTGAAACCGCTCGTTTGATTTTGGTGAACCAATTGGGCATGCAGCGCGTCGCTACGCGGCTCGTTCCGTTAGAGCTGAATTTTCTTCAAAAACAGTACCGGATGCAGGTATCTGCAGACATGCTGGATCGTGCGAATTCTGATCCTACGTTCATGGAATGGATCATAACTGGTGACGAGACATGGGTCTATGAATACGACACACAAACGAGCCAACAATCATCGGAATGGGTGGGAAAAAATAAGCCAAAATCGAAAAAACCTCGCAAAAGTTGTTCGAAAATCAAGACGATGCTTATTGTTTTCTTTGATATTCGTGGTGAGGTTTATTATGAATTCATTCCCCAAGGTCAAACGGTCAATAGGGACTTCTATTTAACTGTTTTGAGACGTTTGCGTGAAAATATTCGCCGTAAACGGCCGGATTTGTGGCAAAACAATTCGTGGATTTTGCATGACGATAACGCACCATCTCATCGAGCCACGATTATTAACGATTTTAAGACCAAACACTCGATAAATACCATCGACCAGCCACCTTATTCGCCTGATCTAGCTCCGTGTGACTTTTTTCTTTTCTCCAGACTGAAATTACCGCTCCGGGGAACCAGATTTGACTCCATAAACGCCATAAAAGAAAATTCGCAGAAGGAGCTGAAGGCCATCCCTAAAAGCGCCTATAAAAAATGTTTCCATAATTGGAAAAAACGTTGGCACATGTGTATCGCTTCAAATGGAGCATTTTTTGAAGGAGATTCAATAAATATTGAAGAAGTTCAATATTTTTGCGTTTTATTTCAAATTTCCGGATACTTTTTTGTTAGAGTGTATGCATTTATATTTTTGCCATCAAATTTTTCAATCACAAATCTATCGGCTAGCTTCTTTATGCTTTGTTTTTCTTTGTTTTGTTGACTTTTGATTAGATTATTTAAAATTTTCACTAATGGATCTTCCATATTATGTTTACTGACAATAGCTGACTGGCCTTGGGTAATTTCCTCAAGAAATTGGTTCTGGAAAATCATGTTTTCATCCTCGTCACAGTATGCTTGTAATAGAGCATCTGTCATTTTTATCCATACGCTTCTGCTTTGATGTCTTTTCTTTAATGTATTTTTTACTGTAGCAAAAGCTTTAGAGGTTTGGACATGGTTGTGATACTGTGATACTGCTTGATATTCCTCCGGAATCAGGAAAACTTTGTCATCTTGTGTGGCAATTGAGGTTATGGCAATATAGTTAGTCTATTGTTGATTTTACTTAAAACGTAAATTTCAACTTTTCCATTTTCTGACAATAAATGTCGTTTTATAAGATATGAGTTTCTATTCGTAGTGATTTGGACGACACAGTTAATTAAAATACAACTGAGTTTCTCTGTAAGAAAAGTTTTATTTTATTGATTTACATGTAAGATTCACATAAATAAACAGTATGAAATAACAATAACAAAAATAAACATTACCTGTAAGAAAAGAAACGACATTTAATGTTATTAATCACATTGTCGATTCCTAAATCACAATTAGCTTGCTATTCTTAGCTTTCTAACAAAATAATTTTTAATAAATTGCTTTCTTATCACAGCACTTGTAGGTTATGATTCACCATAGATTATCAAAATCACTATCTCTCTGTGTATGTCGCGTTCTGTCACGGTCACGATGCCACTTGATGTGCGGAAATATTTAAATCAAAGAAAATTATATTTTTCTTCAAGATATAAACTCTTCTCTTGACTTTATTTCGTCTATTGATTTTTTCTCTACCTTACCTAAATATTTCTCTATAGGCCACCGTTTGCTTGATTCGCGTAAAAAAGTCGGCCCGGTATACCAGCGATGATTTGCGGTTAATTTATTTCCTGACGAGCGCGTCACGTCGTCCGCAGGATTCAGAGACGAAAGAACCCATCGCCATTCAGCGCTTCTCGATAATTTACTAATTTCACCTAATCTATTTGCGACGAATACGTGACGCGTATGCGGCTCCGTTTTTTTTCACCGAATAACCGTGGAGGAATCACTCCAAAAAACACGTGTATTTACTTTAAATCAAGTTCATTTTTAATTGCATGTGCTAACCTTGCACCTAATAACGCCGCTTGCAAATCTAATCGTGAAACAGATAGAGGTGTTAATAGTGCAACTCTCGATTTTTCACAGACGAGTGATACGTGCGCGGGCGAATCTTCCAATGCGAAACGCAAGAATGCGGCAGCCGCGTAAGCTTCGTGACGTGGTGTTTTGCACCAGTCACATAAGGAGGCTAATACACAGCTTGTACACCTCCTTGTAGCCTGCTATATCCCTTTTTTTTACAATCTTAGCAGTCTCGCAGGACTGCCACGCTTGACCCTAACTAACAGCCACGCAGGGCTGTGCATACTTGACCTTTCCCAGGTACATGGGCTTCGAGCTCGAGTGAAGGCTCCAGCGAGGAGCCAGTCTCAGGAACCCATGGCTAGGCGATGGCAGTGCTCGCACACACTGCAGCACAAATTCCTTCTTAAGCTCCTTCCTGTCCTTGTAGTGGTTTCCGTACCTGCAACCTCCCAAACAGTAGTTGAAAAGAGAAGAAAGCAATAATAACAGCTGCACCTTGGAAGGGAAGTACAAGCTGCCACACAACATCATAGGAAAGTGGTAGAGGAGGTTAGGAGGCAAGCAAAGACAAATAAGCACCGCATTTAAGTGCAAGTAGTTACGTACCTCAAAATATCTAATAGCGTTGCCTCGCTGCCGCTGCAAGCAGGCTATCACTGTCCCCGACACCGCTGCTTCACTTTCTCCACCACTCATCGTTTGATTCGCCAGCTGCTAATCCTCCGTACTGCCACACCTGAAGAAGAAATAGAAGAAACCAATTAGTCGACGCCTACCAGCCATGGAATGCGTCGACTTACCTGGACTCCCTGGACATCGGAGGTAGATTCTCGCCGCTCCAGAGAAGAAATATAACAACACTGGCACTCGCGACCGGATAACCTAAACGCGCGCTGCTGGCAAACAGTAATGTCAACCGCTGACAGCGTTGAGCGCGCGCGGCGGCTGCGTTGCATAACGTACTTTACACGTACGTTGCACCGGCGCAGAACGATTATCTAAACTTCGCGCTCGCGAAAGTGCCACACCGGAGCTTCTCGTTCACTCCGTTCGGGTCCATTTTAACGAGAAGTAGCGATATTAGCGAGCAGTCGACATTCCGTCCGGTGCCATAGTCGCGATTGTTAGCCTCCGTCGTCCGACTCAGCATTTTTTTCGTGGTTTGATAAAATAGAGACAAGCGTGTACGAGCAGGCGGATCATTCAATTGTAATCGTGTGTGTCAGAATATCTGGTAAGTGCACCCAGGTGCAGCGGCTGTTACCAGGAGGCACCCCTGCAACGAATCGTGCCCGTATCCTTCCCGGCTGTGTGTGTGCGACCGCGCCTCGTGCTACGCGCCATATTTGTCGTTTTGGGTCTTGTATGCCCGCGACCGCTTTAATCCTCAGCTAGCCGGGTAAAAGTAATTGCCGCGCACTAAACCGCGCTTCACGAGTGTAGCTGGCGCCCTGGGCTCGCGTGAAAACGCGATCATTGTGTACTTAACTGAATGATTAAGATCAAATAAATGTGTTCGTTTTGTTGTTCATGTTAATCGGATGTTTTAACTTACTCGTAATAGTAAGAAACCCGCTCGCTTCTTCTCATACATTTGTACACCACCCTGATCCCCAGTGGCGTTACAGCTTTTAAACTTGCGTCGCAAAATCCGTGAAATTCCACCTTGTTGCCTTGCGTCCCAAGAAGCGCATAGCAACGCGGTATTTGAAAATCTTTCGCGTCAGTTAAACATTTCAACCACGACTTCCATCCAACGTATTCTTCGTCACGTAAGGGATCGTCCCACCCGACGCCGCTACGCCATATTTCCAGCATTAATATCTTTACCTTCACTGTATAAGGGGAGAAAAATCCTAGCGGATCGAACACAGACATTACGACTTTTGAATATTCGCGCTTCGTTGGTTTTCTTTTATTATTTAATATTTTATGCGAAATTTTTGCTAAACCAATGTTAAATTTAAGCGTATCCGAGCGAGTTTCCCAGAGTACGAGGTCTGGCTATTAAATAACAAGACTGCGCGCCTAGAGGGCGCCGTAGAGGGGTGGGGAAATGGGGTGCGTTGGGTATCTACAGGGTGCTTACGGTATTTATGGACATGCATAAATGTGACTATAACTTCGCGAATTTTTTTTTTTATTTTTTTTCCTTTTTAGATAAGAAATGGTGGACTACAACATCACTTAAGAAATGAAGAGACATGCTGTCATCGTCGCTATATGTGCGAACCATACAGATTTAGAAATCTCTAATTTTCTTAATTGCGCCCGTTCATTCGTGCATAAGGTTCGCCGTGAATTGGAAGCATCAGGAGGCGATACAGAATCGTTTGCAAAACGCAAAAAGCACGAACAACGTTCTGACACTGTTCGATCTGCAGAATTTTTAGAGCAAGTGCAAGCGATCATAGACGAGGACCCTTTAAAATCAATGAGGGTCCTTGCGACAGAGCTTTATGTTTCTGAGCGCCTTATTCGTAGAGTTGTCCACGAAGACCTTCAGTATAAGTCTTACGTGATGCGCAGAGGACAGTTCATGTCGGAACGAACACAATAACAGAGAGTTCTCCGATCAAAACGTCTTTTAAACAAAATCAAACACCCTGAGGCGCCCAAAATGTTATGGTTTTTTTCCGACGAAAAAAATTTTGACCAAGATCAAAAGACAAATCGCAGAAATGACAGATGGCTATGTTCAAATCCTACGGAGGTTTCTGTTGTTATGCACACAAAATTTCTAGCCACTGTTATGGTTTTAGGTGTTGTCAGCAACGAAGGACATGTTATGCCACCACACTTTTTTACTCAAGGACTGCGAGTCAACTCAGCTGCATACATTGTGGTTTTGAAGACGGTAGTGAAACCCTGAATAAACAATGTAACCGGAGGCAGACTATACATTTTTCAACAAGACTCTGCTCCTTCACATAAAGCGATGGCGACACAAGATTGGATGGCCGGAAATTTTCATGACCTCATAACACCGAACCTATGGCCACCTAGCTCCCCAGACCCTAATCCTTCGGATTATTACGTATGGGGCGTAGTTGTGCGTGAGACCAATGAGCGTCCTCATAACATCACTTCTTCGCTGAAGACTGCTATTAATGCCGTTATGGTCAATATGAATAAGGAGCATTTGATTCGGGCATGTAATCGTTTCCGGACCCAGATCGAAGAGGTTATTGCAGCTAATAGCGATTTTATTAAATAACTTTATAGCCATATATAAATTTAACGTTGTATGAAAAATTCCTAAAATTTTTTTTATTTTATTAAAAATCCAAGCTCATTAATTTTACTCTCAAGTTGTCCTCAAATACCGTACGCACCCTGTAGATATCTTGTCTATGCACGTACCAAAACACGTTCTCGTCACTATTATTGTATTTGTGCAGTAGCGGTTTCAAACGAACGTGTTTTTTTCTCGTGCCGAAAACCATGTGTGACGAAAAACAGGAGCAACGTATCAATCTCAAATTTCTCGTTAAATCAAAAAGAACTCCGACTGAGTGCTGTAAATTGTTGTAAGAGGCCTATGGGGACAATTCCCTATCTCGTGCGCGTGTTTTTGAGTGGTATAAACGCTTCAGTGAGGGCCGAGTGAGCACTAAAGATGACCAACGCCCAGGTCACCCTGTCACTGTTTAAACTCCGGAAACAGTGACCAAAATCAACCAAATTGTGCGTGCAGATCGTCAAATGAGCATCCGGATGATTGCTGAGGCTGTAAACGCTGATAAAGAAACGGTTAGACAGATCTTACACGAGGAATTACGCATGACAAAAGTCTGTGCGAAGTTGGTGCCAAAAAACCTGACTCCTGACCAAAAGCTCTTGCGTCAACAGGTCTGCTCAGATTTCCTTGAAAGGTTAAAAAAAGATTCCGGACTGATAAAAAACATTATTACTTGCGACGAAACGTGGATTTTTTAATACAATGTTGAAACAAAGCGGCAATTGATGCATTGGAAGACGCCTGAATCGCCCAGAATCGAAAAAGCAAGGATGTCCAAATCAAAATTCAAGGCAATGTTGATCGTTTTTTTTTGACATTAACGGTATCGTGATGACTGAATGAGTTCCAGAGGGTCAGACTGTCAACCAGACTTACTATTTGTCAGTTTTGGCAACACTGCGAGAACGAGTTCGTAAGAAACGGCCTGAGTTGTGGAAGAACAACTCGTGGATTTTGCACCAGGACAACGCACCTGCCCATAACGCGCTATCTGTGAAGCAGTATTTGGCCGGTAAGCGCACTTTAGTGCTCGAACACGGGCCGTACTCGCCAGATTTGGCACCGTGCGACTTTTTTTTGTTTCCGAAGATAAAATCTGCCACGAAAGGGAACCGATTTGAGTCGATGGAAGCGGTTAAGCAAAAAACGGCAGAGCTCTTAAAGGCCCTCACCAAAGAAGACTTCCAGCACTGCTTCGATCAATCGAAAAAACGTATAGAAAGGTGTGTGGCGAGGGAAGGGGAGTATATTGAAGGGGAGCATTCAAATGTAGAAAAATTTTTATAATAAAACCCTTTTCCGTAACCAGTCTCGTTATTTAATAGCCAGACCTCGTAAACCTAATACTTTGTCTCCCTCTTGGTCGCATAAGCGCATCTCTTTTTAAGAATTCAAAAGGATTATTTTACGCACTTGTTCCAGCGCATCTGCGTTATTATACGCCCACCCGTGCATCTCAAAATTCGCGGCCGCGTTTATTTCCATAATATCGCGAATCGAATCTCTAGCTTGCGTTTACGTGTCCACGCTGGCTAATACACAGTCGTTCATATAACGTTTATTATGAGCATTTTCGAAGCTACTGGTTTCAAGTCTTTAAATTCTTTTTTATTGTTTATGAATACTGCGCCACTCGGGGATGATTTTGCTTCGAAAATTAAACTATTCATACGATATATTTCCGGCGTTCCATTTCTATCGCGGCCGCGCCACAAAAACTTTTGGGCATTGCGATCCTTTTTAATGACTTTTACTCTTAAAAACATGTCTTTAATATCCCCTTTTATAGCAATTTTATTTTTGCTGAAGCGTATCAAAACGCCTGGCAAAGCTTGGGACAAATCCGGGCCCGAATCTAATTGATCATTGTGGTATATGGCGTTTGTTTTTGGAGCCACGTCAAACACGAGCCTAAGTTTGCTGGGTTTGAGCGCCTTCTGCACCGGGAAATGAGGCAAAAACTAATTACGCACGCTTACTGTTCCATTATTAATTTTTTCTGCATACCCGCATTCAAAAAATCTATTCATTTCTTTATAATACAAAGTTGCGAAATTTATTATATGTCTTTGTCTAAACGCTTCTCCAGTAAAATAAGTCTTTTTCGCGCCGTCTCATATCCGTCGGTACGTGGCGCACGATCGCCCTTCCATAGCAGGCCTGTTTGCCATTGCCGCCCTATTTGCGTACTCGTCGCGTTCATAATTTTCGTTGCGTTCGTAGATTTAACTGTATTTTTTAAGTTTACGGTAACACCAAATAAGTCTATCTGGTAATATCGTCGCACGAGTTCATCAAGTCTTTCGTCTTCGTAATCTATGTTTGTTTTGTCCGCGTCAAATTGTTGTGTAGACGTTAGCATTGCGTAACTGTCGTCAATTTGTACGTCTCGGCATGTTTGTCCGTGTACCGTCCAGCCTAATAAACACAACGATAAACCTAGCTTTGTCCTACCTATTTAACAGAATTCACGCGTTTTCATTAGCTCCCAATTGTCTTGCCCTATTAAAACTTTCAGAACCGCGTGTTTGTATGGATGTGAATTAATATCTTCTTTATCACGTACATACTCTAAAGTTTTTTCGGGCAGCGTTTGCGACGGTAAACAAAGATTTTTCGCGGAAACTGCGTTCTTGACAATAAATTTACCCAAACGTCCTTGAATTTCAAAATTTATTGTTTCGTAACGCGACATTACCATATCCCTTTTATTTAATGTTGAAAGTGTCATTTGAATGCACGGCCCTCTCGCGCCTATGCTTTTTGCGATTTTACTGTCTATCAGTGTAATCGTTGAGCCTTTATCAAGAAGTGCGAAAATAAAGGCTGAGCCTCTTGGCCAAAATATTCGCGAGGGCACGATTTTTAGAAGCGTCTTTTTGTCTGTCAGTCATGATTAACTGGCTGGCTTTCTCGCGACATTTATTTTTTTATGGCCTTTATTATATCGCGGGCGATTTTGACTCGTCGTACGCCTTTCATTGTAGTCATGTTTATGCAGTAACTTGTGGAGGCGTTTTTTGCATTTGGGACAATTTTCGCGACCGCAATTATTTCGCGCGTGACTATCACTGAGGGCATTAAAGGAAAGTTTCATTCTTCTTACGAGGGCCCATCGACGATCCAAATGTTCTTTAGCAAAGCCAGAGCATTCATTTAAACTGTGGTTAATTTTGTTACATTATGCGCATACTCTCTGATTCTGGCAGCTCGCGGACTCACACATTACTGCATACGCGACGCCTGATCTTGTTTCTACGCGTCGTTTCGCAAAGTCGGCTCTCGGACGCTCTGGAATGGTGACGTCAAGAATACCACCCGTAACGGCCATTTCTGCTTCCCGATATAAAAAATCTGCGAGTTTCTCGAGATCGGCTCTGTCGGAATTATCCACGCTCGCGTAATGGTTATACGCATAATTTAAAGCAAAGGGCATTTCATTCCCTATCATTGTGGTTAAATTCGCATCACATAAGTAGCCCGTCTGCTTTAATGCGCGTAAAGATTCAATAGCTCCCTTTATTTTCGCCGCGAACTGAATTAAATTTACCTGTTTAGTTTCTAAATCGGGTAAAGCGCGTAATTCTGTTATAATATTTTCGGCGATTACTGTTTTATTTCCGTATTGGAGCTTCAATGTGTTTGTAATTATGTCGGACTTTTGACACGTAGCTAGGAGCGTGCTAACTGACGCACGCATCTCCCTTTAGAGCTTCTAACAGCAGCGAGATATTTTCTCCGTTAGAATAACTGCCAAGCTCTGTCAATAGATTATACACCTCTTTGAAGTGAAGCCACTCAAGAGGGTCACCGTAAAAGAACGGTAAATTTTTTGCCGTAGTCATACGACTCGCGTGATGTGTCACCGCCGAGACTGGACGATTCGCGAACCGCAAATAAGGTTTTTTCTATTGCCTCGGTGATGCGCTCTATCGGGTTACGCCTCTCGCACGCGCGCGAACTATTTATTAGATCTCGAGTACTACTTAATAGCTCAGGTGAGTCTTGTGAAAAATCTGCGAGGCACGTCATTGTAGCTCAATGAAACTGCTCCTGGACGGCTGCTGAGGGTCTAGCTTCTTCGCAAAGCTCGTCAAACCTATCTGCGCACGCTGGTGACTCAGGCTGCCCAAACTTGTCGTTGTTCTCCGTTGCTGCAGTTGGTGGCTCCTGCCGCTCGTACGCCCGTAAGGTTCGCCGTTGTCCTCGTGTAGCTTCTCGAAGCGTAGAAGAGGGTTGCCACAGTTGCTCCACGACGTTGGCTGTCGGCTCTCCATCACTAAGTTGCGTTGACGTTGTTGGCGAATAACGGTATACATTCGCCTGTCTCGACGTCGATCCCTTACTAATGCGCACAGGTTCGTCGTACACGTCGTCGTTGTCTGCCGTTGCTGTCGCCGTTGGCCGCTGCTGCTCACGGACATCCACCTGCATCGGTGTCGACATCTCATAGAAACGTGGCGGCGGCATGACTGCTGTTGGCTGCTTTGGAAACTGCGTTGTGATCGGTGCCGTCTTCTTTGATAAACGAGTACGCTTATTGACAGGCTGAGCGTGCGCCTTCTTTGCTTTTGGTTCGCCTTCATCAGTTTTGCTGCTTCCTTTCCTCCTTGCCGTCATCGTCAGAAAAATGTTGTTCCTTGTTGTTGAAGCTTTTGCCGTTGATTTTGAAGTTTTATTTCTCCTTATCCTCAATATCCAGTCAATATAATTCCCAGGTCTCGGCACCAAAAAATTTTTACGTACAGGAAAGAGAAAAGGATGAAATGAAAAAATATAATTTCTTTAATTTCTCGAAGGTAAAAGTGAGGTGTGAGGTTGAAGAAAAATGCGAGAGAATCTGCCGGAGCGCGCGATGCGCGGCCTTTTTAAATCGTCTTCCCGCCGTCACGCTTTCAGCGGCTCAAGCTCCGCTGCTGAGCCGCCCGCTTACGCACGGTGCGTGAGACTCCCACTCTTTTTTTGCGATGACCTTCAAAATTACTACGGAATTCCACGATAACGTTCCGGCTAGCCGAGGGGCCCCAAGTCGACTCTCTGTGTCTTCCCGTGCACCCGCACCTCCATAAGGAAGTACTAGTGACCTAGGAGAGGAAAAACCTCTCCTTACCGACTAGCTTCGAGGCCACGCTTACACGTGCACAAATGGGCAGTTATCGTTTAAATCCCGAGCTTTCCTTAAATTTAAAATTTAATTTAAATATTTAAATAATCGATTGTAATTTAAATTTAAACCGTAACTTATATTTATTCAAACGCAAGTCTCACTTTTACCTACTAGAATTTTATTGTTAATATAACTTTACAATGTTAAAATGTTATTAATTTGGAACATATCGTTTTTACATAATTTAAAATACAAAATTATTTTATTTTCTTAAATAAATATTTTAAAGTCTACAAGACGCTCTTTAATTTTTTTTTCTTTTTATTCTTCTTTTTTTTCTTTTCGTTAGTCACATTTTTTGCTTCGTCTATTTTTCTTTTGCAATTTGTTTTAAAAACAAAAGATATCGACGGACTTTTAAACTCTCTCTTGTTTAAATATTTTAATTTTAATTTTTAACATTTAAAATTTTCGGTTATACATCAAAATTATTTTACATCTTAAGACGATACATTTTTCTCATTTTAGTCCGTAACAAGAATATTGGTATACTAACAAAAAAAATCGATCACTAATCCTTACCGTAATCGAAAAAAACTGTCTCAATTCACGAACTAACAAACGCTCAAAAAAATCCCCCCCCCCCCCGAAAATCACTCGGAAAATTCACGACTGTCTGCTCTTTCCAAATACTTAAAGACTCGTTCGCGGAAGCATCATGGAGATATTTTGCCTATTAGGCATCAGCATAAGTCTTTGTAGACACCCGAGCCGTCACTGCGCCTTCCAACTAAAATTCAACTTTAGTTCATTTATTTCTCTAAGTGTGTGTGTGCTGGGAAGAGTTGGGTTACTCGGCTTTCTATACGTGTGTTGAAACAATGTTATTCTTTAATTATAAGAATAAGTTAATTCTCCATTTCTCCTGGATTTTTCAACAGGAGTTAACTTGTAGTGTTGCTGCAAGCATCACACATTTTGTATAGGAACCAACACATTCACACATTCATTGAACATTTATGTGTTGCATTTATAATTAATCTTCTAAGAGTTTAATTTAATTAATTCTAATTTTAATTTTCGTGATTAATGATAAATAATAATTTTATTCTTTATAAATGTTATTTCAATTATTTTTTTATAAATATTATTATAATTGTTACGTCATGTAACATTAAATAAAGAAAAAGTTAAGTTTATTTTAGAAGACTTTAGGGTCAGTGACCTGAGCATACGAAGCTCACAGAGTTTGTTGTTGGGGTTCTATGCAAGGCTTCGCTTATAAATAACGTAAAATAATATCAAGCTAGGCAATAGCATGCAAAATTTTCTTCTTGTAACTGGCAGCGCATCTGTCGTGTCACGATATATATTATATACATTCCGAAACCGTTCTTTTAAGAATGATATTCATTCTCAAGTATTTTATCTACGAAAAAGACGTCTTTGGAATTAAGACTTGCAAAAGACTACAGAAAGACAGGGAAGAAGAAAAAGGATCGTTGTTGTCGAGTTCATCAAATAAAAAATAATAAAAGTTAGTTATTTATTTTAAAATATTCATAGTCAAGTCGTTTTTTCTCATTCTGAACTTTACTCCTCTAACAGAATATTTAGACGACAGGCGTCCAATTATCCTTTTACCTTCAAATACATATTGTGAACTCTTTCTCTTCCAAAAAGAAGTTCGAGACTGATTTAGGTTTTAAGATTAAGTCTCTTAAGCTTATTTAATCCCGTAATACCTACCTTTCCAATAAAATTATTTCGTAAACTTATCGTCGACCGATCCACGCCAATAAGCTTTAGTACTTTGGCGTATAAAGGTGAAACTAGCAGTTAGCGTTTGTTACCGATAGAATGATATAATAAAAAGTTTTAAAATAAAATAAAATAAAAATAATATTTTAAAATTTTATGTATAAAATTAGTAAATGACGGGGATGAAATCATTGCCTTATATGGCAAAAAACCGTTGAAACGCAGAAGTACATGCGGAAGTAAAACGCGAAAGTGCAAACGTGGAAATACAAGTCTTAGCCGAAGAATGCGGAGG
This sequence comes from Chalcis sispes, assembly GCA_949987625.1. Classification (NCBI taxonomy): domain Eukaryota; kingdom Metazoa; phylum Arthropoda; class Insecta; order Hymenoptera; family Chalcididae; genus Chalcis; species Chalcis sispes. Next base: position 32,338,920 of record OX465095.1, on the reverse strand, counting down.
TAGGCCAAAGCTAAGCATAGTTAAAATGCGAATCATATTTTTTGTATTAAATAAAATAAAAAATTTATTTTAAAATAAAAGAAAATTCAGATAATTTGATTATATTATGATTTAACAATTTGTATAGAATTGTAATGTTAATTGTAATCGGCTAAGGAAAAAAAAAAAGGCAAATACGCACTGGTTTTGAATGCTTATGTATAAAAATAATATGATTTATTGCTTCTTGAGGGCGATAAAGTAACGCACATATTATTTATGTTGGCAAAGTTATTCAAGTAAAATTTTCATTAGAAAATATGAAAGTAAGATTAAGGATCTTATGTTTAATTATTGTAATGATTGTAGTAGAGTCAGGATAGGGGTGATTCTCTGATTGTCGAGACGGGTACTTGCGGGCGACTAGAATTGGCGTCGAATTATCCGCCATCACCGTCAGCTCGGGGTAACTTTGTGTTCCCCGAGGCTGTTTGACCCGCTGCAAGGCTTGGCCTCGAGTTATATGGGTCCAGCGGTAAGGGAAAACTGTAAGGTGGAAAACTGTAAGGCGAGTCCGTCAGGGAGCTAGGTACGCAGTGAGCACCCACCCTTTCAAAGAAAATTATGAAAATTTAGAAAAAATAATAAATTATACAATAAAAGTAAATTATATAATCTTATGATGAAAATGTTATGTATTGCGGTGCCTTGCCTTTAGCCCTTGGTCGAAGCTAATTGGCCGCGAAAAATATAAAGGGGGAAGTTTCGGCATAGCTACCTGCAAAGCTATAAAAAGCACGCGCTTGAGTCATGCAGCAGCATTGTAGCATTGCATTGCATAGCATAGTATAGCATTGCATTTTGGCATTTCAATAGTTGGCCTTTAGTATTTTTGCATTTTTTGTATTCTTTATCGCTGCGGTTTATATTTTAAAAGTTTTTGTAGATAAAAATAAATTAATTTTTTTTTTTATAAATAAGAATAAACGTTTATTTAAAACATTTTCTCAATACTTGCGCTCAATTTTTTATATTTGCGGTTTTATCTCAAACAAAATTTTGGTGCCGAAACCCGGGAAAATTACCGGAAAATTAAGATCAATCGGGGTAAGAGTCATCAGCAAGTAGTTCCAGACAACATCAGTGAATACAGACAAGAAAAAAAAAATGTCATTGAAAGGCAACAGAGCGGCTACTGGTGCGAAGGGCGAGCAGCCAAAGACAAAGAAATCTCGAGTAATATCATCCAAGAAGAAGACGATTCAAAGCCGAGACAGAAGAGAACACCGAAGAAGGCGACGACGAAAAATGTATCACTGAAGGAGACGACGACAAAAAGAGTCACGCGCTGCACCAGTAAAAATGATGACATACCAACATATATTGTGACTATGGAAGTATCATCATCACTAATGGACAACGAACGCGCTCTGGGCTCATCCGAAGAGAGCCGGACGAAGAGAACAAGCGTATATTTTAGCTACGGAAAATAATATTTTAAACGAAAATGAGATAATGTCCTTGCGTTTTGCCTCGTTACAAGGAGAGGCGCGGGACACAGTAAGTTCGTTGCTTGCAACAAGCCGTGACGTCATGACGATAATTAAAACTTTAGAATTACATTACGGAAAGAAGCATGTAATCGCGCTAAAATTAATTATTGATTAAAACAATTTACCTCCTTTAGAGTCGGGCTTGATAACATTGACGCGCTTCGCGTCGCGACTACAGAACGCTAGGCAAGCATTTAAAGCGCTTGCATTCATCGGTTTCCTGCATAGTCCGAAGTTAAAGAGAAATATTTTAAGTAAATTGCTTTTGGCGTTAAAGGGAGGTTCTCATCTAGCGACCCAAAAATTACGTGATTTTTGCAATTTTTTTTCTCATGGAAGAAAATAAATAAAGTAGTCAAGTTTTTTAGTACTTATTTAGTATGTTATTAACTACTTTTACAAATTTTTTTGAACAAAAATACTAAATAGTTTATTAGTTATATGCATTGAAAAATAGTCATCAAAAAAAAGACACCTCCACGGGCGGCAAGGTAACTCATCCAATTTTTGTTTGAAATCAAAAAATTAAAGATTGTTATAAATTAGAAGAAATTTTCTGGATCTTAAACTAAAATCACGAAGAAAAGTTAAGAATTAATAAAATGGCGGACTTAAAAAAAAAAAATATTTTTTTGCACTTTTTTTTGCTCTAAAAAGTGCAATAACAATAAAAATAATCATTGTAAAATTATTATTTTAATTCAAAATCCAGAAAATTTAATTACCTTTATAATAAAAAAATATTTATCTTGATATCTATAATAGTTTTTGAGATATCTTGCCGCCCGTCTCAAAAAACATGGTTTCGAGAAAAACGCGTTTAAAGTTTTAGTACGCGATTTAGTACGTAAAAAGACGACTTCGGTTTTTTGACTATAACTTAAAAAATAAATTAAATTCGGCAAAACGGGTTTCGCGAGCGTATTCTACGAGACATTTGCCAACTTTTTAAGCAAAAAAAAAATCGATTTATTGGTCGTGCTTGATGAGAACCTCCCCTTAAAATATAGTTATAATGCGTATGCCGCGACGGCACAAGTAGATAAAACAGAATTGGAAAAACTTGCAGATTTTCACTTTAAAGAAGCGGAACTCGCGGTCGTGGGTGGAATTTTTAACTGCGAAAATGACGCGATTAGTCAATCCGGGAACGTGAAGGAAAGAATGCGTCTAATTGGCGAAAACGTATATGCAGTTGCGCATAAAGCAACCACAAGTCGATGCGCTGAAAAAAGCAGCGAGGCGACTTGTGTAATTTATAATAAAGGAAATCACTCTGTGGGATACTGTATGAGTTTTATCCGCGATACACTAGCGCAACGCTAGTTTTTGATACGAAGATTGAGGTTATGTTTCAAATGCTTAAAGCAAGGGCACACGACGATTAGTTGTACAGCGCGAAATCGTATCGAAAATAATTTCTTATGCGTTGGTAGTGGTAAATTTATGTTTTCCGACGCAGTCGATCTCAAGCAAAATTGTTCGACGCATTGCAAGGTATGCAATGTGTGCGTTCAACCGTATGTCAACGCGCAACCGAAAGTGTTAATCGGACAAGATAATTGGCGTTTATTATGTGCTAGAGAAACGCGAGAAGTCGAAAATACAAGATACGCAATTTCATTGACAGCGTTAGGTTGGGCTGTGCACGGCGGCAAAAGTTCTTTGCGCAAAAACTCTATAAATTCTGTAAAGCTAAGTAAAAACAGTAATATCAATAAAATTAATATAGTATAAAAAACTTAGAGATTTGTGAGCTTGAGCAATTAAATGAGCTCGTTAAAAAATATTTTAAATTAGACAGCCTTGGAATAAGCGAAAATAAGACGCCGGGTTCGACTAATACGAGAGCGCACAAAATTATGAGCGAGACTAGCCGTCGCGTAGGCGACGCATGGGAAACGGGCTTATTATGGCGAGAGAAACACCCGCTGACTATTGATAGTCGTGCAATGGCTCTAAAAAGACTTTTTGCGTTGGAAAATAAATTAGATCGCAATCCAGAATATGCGTCGTTATATTATAAAGAAATGGAAAGATTATTTGAAAACGGATATGCAGTCGCATCGTAAGACATAAAAACGCGAATGCGAACATGGTATTTGCGACATTTCAGCGTCACAAGTCCGAATAAGCCGGGAAAAAATCGCCTAGTCTTCGATGCCGCCGCAAAAGTAAACGGCGTTAGTTTAAATGATCAAATTGACTCTGGTCCGGATTTATTGCAGTCACTCTTGGGATTTTTATTGCGTTTTCGGCAGTATGAAATCGCGTGCAAGGCGGAAATTTACGACATGTATTTTCGAGTTAAAGTAATCAAAGAAGATCGCGGAGCCTTAAAATTTCTTTGGCGAAGAGAAAATCGTAAATGCTTTCCGAAAACATTCGAAAAGACGCGTTTAGTTTTTGGGATGAATTTGTCTCCGTCAAGTGCGATTTATATTAAGGATAAAATCGCGAAAGAATTCAAAAATGATAAACCGGACGCGTCAAAAAGTATTATCAAAAATTCATGTATGGATGACTATTTAGTCAGTCGCGCGTCGGTTATCCAAATGATATTTGAGTTATATGAAATGCATTTGATTCGTGACGTAATCGCAATAAACGGAAGTGCGAGTTTTTATATACACGGATGGGTGAGTAATGATAACCGATCGCAAATAGAAATAAAAAACGCCTTGAACCCAAATGAAAAATCGTGGATGCAGCTTTGCGACCGGGGGAAAGAGCGTCTTTTAGGTTTAATCTGAGATGATTTAGCCGATAGGCTAGCTTTTAAAATTGGCATTAAACGCATACCGAAAGAGATAGTGTATGGCACGCGGAAATCGACGGAACGTGAGTTCTTGCGAATTATAATGTCGGTTTATGATCCGTTGGGTTTATTGAGTCCGCATACACTGCAATCGAGAATCCTCATGCAGAAAATCAGGCGCATCGGAATAGAATAGGATGACGAGGTCAGAGACGAAGAGCATCTCGGTTGGCGAAAATGGATAAAAAACTTACGAAGTTTAAGTAGCTGCCGTGTACCGCAATGTATTTTGCCAAAAAATTCATTATTTACGGAGGCTTAACTCCACGCGTTTTGCGCCGCGAGTTTGAAAGCATATGCGGCCGCGATTTACATTCATTTTGAAGTTCCAAATAAGCCGGCACACATATCTCTCTTAAGGGGTTATACGCAGTTGCAAGGCTCAAAAAAGACGTTTTTTCATGAATTTTTTATAGAATCAGTTATTATTTATCAATTACAAGTGATGGTTATTCAAATAGAGCGAACTTTTAAGAATACAATAGTGCGTTGATCATGTACAAATATTGATGTACACCGCTCCTGTAGATGATGTCCTGAACGACCTCCAAAAAAAGGCGCTTTGCGGTGATTTCCATTTCGGCGGTTTGAATTATCTGAAATCAAATGAAATGGTGGATTATTTTAGAGGATAGATTAATACAGGTATTGAACGAAGGAATAATAAAAATTTTGATTTTTGACATAATGGCGTCTATTTGAAAAAAATTTTTTGTTTTTGACTAAAATTTTCGCTCCAAATTGTTAAAAAATAGTAATAATTTTTTTTAATCTTATTCCTTTGTTCAATACTTAAGGAATATATCTAAGTAGATTGTGTGAAAATTTGAGACTGATCGGTTGAGCCATTTCTGAGAAATCGAGATCACTGACTTTGAAAATACCGTTTTGAGAAAAATGCGTTTATAGTTTCAGAAGTAGTTTACACATAGTTAAAATTCTTTTTCTTCAACTTACATGGTATCATCTATTCCAGGGCCATAAGAGGGACCTTCTGCAGTATCGTTCGCTTTTAATAAGTCCCACTGGTGTTGTCGTCGAACCATTCTTCCTTCTCGCGTGCTCCCATGCGCTCATGCGTCGGAGATCATCACACGTTCTGCGTCCTCTTTGTCGACATAAGCATGAGCTGCGGTGCCTAAAGAAACTCCTAATGCACTCATAAAGTACAATAATGATTTTGTACCTTCATTAAACATTCCAGCTGCAATGTAAGCCTCTATTTCAACAACTTTACCGCCACATGGAACAATTTTTAGAGTTATTTTCCATATTAACTGATTATAACTCTTATTTTTGTTTTGTGTAAATCCACCAACACACCTTTCCAATAATTTTACGTTTCTAAGGTCTTCATAAATTGGATATATAGCTTCAGCAACATCAGCTGGTAAAGTTGAATAATCATGGGTGTAAGAAGATAATGTTTCTGTTGCTAGCGCTTGCTGCCAACTACGCTATGTACCTTCTCCACCTAGGCACATTTCGTGTTGAGGCTTCTCATCAGTCGAACAATAGTGATAATATGTTCCCCAAAATGCATTATACATATAATCCACAGAATCACAATTTCTCCTTATTGCCAAACCATAGTAAACTGTTAACTTATCTATTAGCTTTGCCGTGAGTTTACCTTTCCCTGAAAGTACTATTTTTGCAATTTTTTTTTCGCCTTTTTCAACTGTTTCTGAATTTTTTTACTAGCTCGCGGAGTCGTAAGCTCATTCTTTTCTGAACATGCCCGATACATTCTTTTTGACAACTTTAACTTCACCGTAAGGAGCAGCTTTCAGAATCCCAGAATATGTTTTTGAATCGCCATTACCTAAATAGTTTCTATAACGAGCTTTGAATTTTTCTATTGAACGCTTAAACATTTTAATAACCGCATCGACTTCCATTTTACCTGAAGAGTCCTGGTGATTTGCAGGACAAGCATCTTTGTGTTCATTATACCAATCATTATACTCTTCAGTATCTTTTTTAGGTTTCCAAACCTCACACTGTTTACAGTATGAACTTTTTACAATTATATCAATGATTTTTCCAGTTTAATATCTAATCAATGATGTCACTCTATACAAAGAATTGAGCCCGCGCTTCTTACAGATTCCGTCACCCGAAACTGTTAATTCTTCATTATTCTCATTACCTTGGTTTTCAGCAGTCGCTTCTTTTACCTCGGTACAGGCTTTTTTAAACAGTTTTTGAGCTGCTACTTTCACACAAAAGTGAATGTTGTCAACAATCAAGTCATGAGTGTTTTGCGTTAAAAAAGCAGGCATGTCCATCAAGCCACAAAATTCAGCTGCGCCTTTTTATCCTAGTCCCAGAATTCTCATCACAAATATAAATTGTCTGTTTATTTCGTAAGAATGCTTCACAAGAGGACTGGAGTTCATACCACGATTTGTACACTTATCACACACTACAACGATTTTAAAACCAAGTCCACGGGGAGATGCAGTTTCAAATTTTGTTTTTCCGTCACAAGAGTTACATTTTACATAATCACTTATCACAGCAGATACAGTAATAAAATTTAAAATTCTATATTTAATTGAAGGATCGCATAAAACTAAAATCTTCCTGCATTTTGAATTTTTTAGCGGATGCACTAAAACTACTCTTATCCGTCTCAGCAGTTTTTGGATTAAAAGCCTGTGTTCTCTTTTTAACTTTAAAAATTTGTATTTTTTTGGTACTTCTACGTAATCTTGAACAATTACGGGGCATTTTTATAACTTTTAAATAAAATTCACTCCAATATAAAACAAAAAATCACGAAAAACAAGTTTGAACTGAACGCACGACTATATCATGTGGCAGAACTATTTAGACTGACGAAATACTTTTATTTTAGGTTATAATAGCCAAATGTGACTTTCAAGTAGTTAGTGGGCTTATTATACTCGCCTTTTACGACAAAACACAATAGAGAAATGAACCTCAGGTAGCGCGTGTAGTGAGTGCAGCTGCTACTCCGGTTCTTACTCCACCTGCTTTCTAACACTCTGACGTGGCCTTACAAATTCAGGTATTCCTCCAAAAATATTTATCGGATTGGCTTAAAATTTCTAGAGAATATACTTAAATATATGTACATTCCGAAAATGCAAAAAAAAAAAAAAAAAATCGATTTTTTGAAAATTCTAACTGCGTATAATCCTTTAACAGCTAAATCCGAAGTCGCAGCATTAAAACCTCTGTCAGTGCCTCGCTTAGAGTTACAAGCTGCATTATTAGGCGTGCGGTTAATAAATACAGTCATTAATGAGCTGGAAATTAAAATATCGAAAAAAGTTTTATGATCCGATTCGCAAATGGTTATCCCTTGGATAAAAACGGAGCCGCGGACGCGACAAATTTTCGTCGTGCATCGTTTAGAAGAAATAAATGAAATCACGTCGAGCGTCGAATGGCGTTGGGTGCCAATGTGACTGAATCCGGCAGATTACACGACAAGATGGACAAATGAGCAATTAAGTGTAAACTTACCGTGGTTCACAGGCCCAGAATTTTTACGTTTGCCGGAATCGCAATGGCCGGCGGAAAAAATATTAACTGGAAACGAAAAGAAGTCTATTGACGCGTTAGAATTACGGAAAAAGATTTATCATGTCGCAGTAAATAATGAAAATTTGCCATTAACTGGTAAGTTATTTGGTTGGCAAGGTCTTTTAGCCGTAGGACGACGCGTTAAAAAATATCTTAATCGTTGACGAAAGAAAAGCGACGAAGCTACTGGCGAAATAAATAATGATTCAGTTATTGAATTTTGGATTCGCGAAAGCCAAGCGCAATGTTTCAGCAAAGAACGCAATTCATTATTAAAACGAAAAGTAATAAAAAAGAACAGTCGAATCGCAAACTTACGACCATACTTATACGCGAGTGGAATTCTACGTGCCGAGGGTCGAATAACGAAAATTGCCGACATTGAATTTAATAACCATCCAATTATTCTAAATGGAAAAAATTTAATAACGCGATTGATTATAACAGATTTGCATAAATGTTTCTATCACGCAAATAATGATTCGGTTATAAATGAATTAAATCAGCATTTCTATATCTTGAGTCTGAGAAACGCGTTACGTTCGATAATCTTCGAATGTTTAATTTGCAAAATAAATCGCGCAAACCCGACTAACCCAGTAATAGCAGCGTTGCCCAAGGGAAAGCTAGCGTATCGACTATGTCCGTTATAATAATATGATTTATTGCTCCTTAGAGGCGATAAAGTAACACACATATTATTTATGCTGGCAAAATTATTTAAGTAAAATTTTCATTAGAAAATATGGAAGTAAGATCTAGGATCTTATGTTTGATTATTGTAATGATTGTAGTAGAGTCAGGATAGGGGTGATTCTCTGATTGTCGAGACGGGTGCTTGCGGGCGACTAGAGTCAGCGTCGAATTATCCGCCATCACCTTCAGTTTGGGGTAACTCTGTGTTCCTCGAGGCTGTTTGACCCGCTGGGAGGCTTGGCCTCGAGTTATATGGGTCCAGCGGTAAGGGAAAACTGTAAGGTGGAAAACTGTAAGGCGAGTCCGTCAGGGAGCTAGGTACGCAGTGAGCACCCACCCTTTTAAAGAAAATTATGAAAATTTAAAAAAAAAATAATAAATTATACAATAAAAGTAAATTATATAATCTTATGATGAAAATGTTATGTATTGCGGTGCCTTGCCTTTAGCCCTTGGCCGAAGCTAATTGGCCGCGAAAAATATAAAGGGGGAAGTTTCGGCATAGCTACCTGCGAAGCTATAAAAAGCGCACGCTTAAGTCACGCAGCAGCATTATAGCATTGTATTACACAGCATAGCATAGCATTGCATTTCGGCATTTTTATAGTTGGCCTTTTGTATTTTTGCATTTTTTGTATTTTTCATCGCTGCTGTTTATATTTTAAAAGTTTTTGTAGATGAAAATAAATTAATTTTTTATAAATAAGAATAAACATTCATGTAAAACATTTTTTTAACTACTTGCGCCCGATTTTTTATATTTACAGTTTTTTCTCAAACAGCCCTATTTTGAACACATTTTGTAGTCACTGATGTTATGCAAACTAGGTAGCTTAATTGTTTGTTAATTATCTTCTTATTGCTTGTTTATGTAAAAAATTACTTGTTTTTATAAACAAACCCTTTGTCCGCACCTTATCACCTAATGATCATGATTCTCCATACCCCTCCCCCTCAAGGTCGACTTGCTCGGCATTTATAAAGTCATTTGTTTTGCTTGATGGAATCCTAGGTGATTGCATGTACTTCTTTGGTCCATTGGTTCTATTTGTTCTCTTTTTTTTGCCGTTCATGTTTCTTAATCCTATAGACTTGTTTTTTGTTATTGTTGATTTCTGGTTCTGTTGTTTCTTCTTTGTGCCGTTTCAATATCGCTTTAGTCTATTGATGATATTATGATTGTTATTAAATTAATATCATAATTTATTATTTATTCAATTATAACAATAAATAAAGAAATATGTTTACTTATTGGGTGTACAACTTTGCTTCCGCCGTTTTTTTCCGAAATTCGAGGCTTTATTGTGAAAAACTGGTTATACATTTATGATTCAAAGTATTGTCCATCGCTGGCCACTACTTTCTCCCATCTTTCGGGCAGCATACGAATCCCGCGTTGAAAAAACTGGTCATCTTTTAAATCAATCCACGAATCGACCAGAAGTGCTGGTCAGCCAGGCCGTGTGCCATTGATCAAAACAAGTGATAGTCCGAGGGAGCAACGTCTTGAGAATACGGCGGGTGGGGTAGGACTTCCCATTTCAAAGTTTCCAAGTATGTCTTGACCACTTTCGCAACATGGGGTCGAGCATTGTCATGCTGTAAAATCACTTTATCATGTCTCTCATTGTATTGCGGTTGTTTGTCTTTCAATTCTCGGCTCAAACGCATTAATTGCGTTCGATAACGATCGCCTGTGATTGTTTCAGTCGGTTTTAACAACTCATAATACACTACGCCAAACTGGTCCCACCAAATACTGAGCATGACCTTGGAACCGTGAATATTCGGTTTGGCCGTCGACGTGGAAGCATGGCCGGGATATCCCCATGATTTTCTGCGCTTGGGATTATCGTAGTGAACCCATTTTTTGTCCCCAGTTACAATGCGATGCAAAAATCCCTTTCGTCTTTGCCTTGCAAGCAGCTATTCACAAACACACAAACGCCGTTCAACATCTCTCGGCTTCAACTCGTACGGCACCCAATTTCCTTGTTTCTGAATCATTTCCATGACTCTCAGGCGTTTTGAAATGGCTTGTTGCGTCACTCCCAATGATTCTGCCAATTCTTGTTGCGTTTGACACAAGTCTTGATCAAATAATGCCTCCAATTCTGCATCTTCAAACACGTTCTTTCTTTCACCGCCATGCTGGTCTTCGACGTTAAAATCGCCGTTCTTGAAGCGTTGAAACCACTCTCGGCACGTTCTTTTACTAATAGTGGCCTCACTATAGGTATTTGAGAGCATTTGATGAGCCTCAGTCGCAGATTTCTTCATATTAAAGCAGAAAATTAAAACCTCCCGCATATGACGAGAATTTGGCTTGTAAGCTGACATGTTAAATCGAGAATAACTTTATGATGCAGACACAAATCGACTATTGTATCGATGGCGTTATGTTTACAAATACCTAAGCTTATTGTATGACATCTATGATCTATTTATTTCAACTACCACTTACTGCTACAGCCATCTATTGCAAAACGGCGGAAGCAAACTTGTACACCCAATATTATTACAAAATAATTATATTTTGATTATTATCATTTTATTTTTTATTTTCATTAGAAATTATTTTCTATTTTTATCAAATATATTTATAGGCAGCATTAAAAGGTTCGGCAAGGATAGCGATATAATTTTGAGACGCCGTGCAATGAATCAAATTTAGAATGAATCAAAGTTAGATGTAATTTTTTTATTATTTTAACATAAACGCCGTGCAAGAAAAAACTAAAATAAGCGTACATCTAAAATAAGTTAATGTGTTCTTGAATAAATTATATGCTTTGACCTTGGTCGGGACCTTCACATATTTATCAAGGTTATTATAAGGTTGAATGTAGTTTTGTGTGATCTTAAGTAAATTAAATGCGAAAATGATCACCGATGCAAAATAGTGAGAGCATCTTAAGGTTAGTCTTTAAATCTATCAGAAGGTATCAGTCTTGACCTTGAACATGACCTTGACCTATTTGTCAATGTTATTTCAAGGTCGAATATAGTTATTTCTTTTTATTGTAAAGTAAATCTTACGTTGAAGAAGCTTAATTTTGATGTGCGTATCAAGATAAGTGTCAAAATCTATCAGAAGATCTGAGTCTTTATTTTGACATATTTAATTTGAAGCTTATATATATTTCTTTATTTAATTACCATTATTTCTTTTCAATTTAAATTAAATTTTATTTATGTTTTAATTAAAATAAATTACAGAATATGTAATGTATACCACAGTATATTGTTTCTGGTTATTAACTTTGATAAGTACACATAAACATATTGTTAATTTCATAAAATCATAGTTATAATGCGCTTTAAAAATGGCTTTTGCGATTTGTATTTTCATAATTTCATATTAATAAAATAAACAGCTTTTAATTTTAATCATGAATATATTTTTTCAATATATTAAAATAATATATTTCCAATATATTCATTCATATAAATTATATTTAATGACTCATAGATACAATATAAGCTTTTGAAATTGTCCTCTTTTAATCTTAATTTACAAAAAATAATCATGTCATACTGTGTTTGGGATATTGAAATATAAAAGATCAGTACTGAAGGTAATAGAAAAAAAATTTTAAACGAAATTTGGGTTTTGCAGTGTGAGATTTTGTGAACCAAAAATTTATTTAAAAATTTACTCAAATTCAGCGGATAAACGTATCATATTTGGCTACATATTATCATTTCCATGATGTAAATTTATGCATGCAAAATAAATAAATAATTTAATAAACTTCTTAAACTTTTTATTGATATTCAATAAAAAATTCTTAATCTTGCTGTATATATAGGTTCTGCTCTCGTTCTAATATTAATGGTTCACATGATCCTACTGCCAACAATTGAAACAGACCCTTCGAATAGAATTAACGGACTAACAGCGGATAATTTCCTTTGCAGTGATGAAAATTCCGTGACGAGAAACTGCTGTCCCTTTCTCTCCAGCCGACACCCTTTATTTCTTGTATGACATCCCAAGGCTGCTTTCTGGAGTGGATATAGTCCCATATCTACTTGTAGTAGTCGAGCTCAAGGTTTCGTCGAGGATTTAACTTACGCTGACTTGCCTGAGCAAAGGCAAAGAAGTGCTGTTTCGCAAACTCCGTACGCCTCAACTTCTCAGCATATCCAACCGGCCATCCTAAGCTCTTTGCCTCTTCTGCTGGTGGGAAACAGGAGTTGTGGCGCTTATCTACTTTCTGGCTTGTAGACTGATCATACTCCTTCTTTCAGCCCTTTAACGGATACTCTTTCTCTGGCTCCTCGGCCATCACACTACCTCATAGCTTTCTGTGTGAGAGAAGACCTAATTAATAACTGTAGGGGATCCGTGATTCAGAGAACAAGATCGCTTGCGCGGTGGATTTGCTTCTCCCTAAGTCTTCTCTTCTCCTCCTCCTTTCTTTTGAGCTGATGAGCTTCCAACTTCGACAACAGAAGCTTCTTGGATCGTATTGAGCACATCGTACTTAGACGCGAGTTTCATAGAAATTCTTTTCACAAAACACGACAGAACTCGTTCGCGTCGTAACACCAAGTTTCTAACGCTAGACGCTGCAAGCCGTCTCTCTCGGCTATACAAGCATTCATTACGCGCTTGAGATGTGTCAATATGTCTGCTTAATAAGTCTCTTAAAGCACTAAGACATTTGAGCTAATCGGTTTAAATTTTAGAATCCAATTGCAGCTAAAAGTCTCGTTTTTCCACCTCTCTTCATAATTACTTGGTTCGCCGTGAGCTTCTCCCATGATTTAAGAATGCCAGATAAACCTTGGTGCTTGTTGTTGACATTCTTTTGGAAATTTTAAAGTGTTCTTTTTAAATATTTAGAACTATTAAAAGAGTTAGTACATTACAATAAAAAACTACTTTAAAATTCCTAAGCTGATATTTTAAAATCTCAAGAAGTTATAGCCAAATTGTTATTTGTCACAATAGGAGTTGACAATTTATAAAACTTTATAATTATTAAATTAACTAAATCATCATATTGTTAAAAAAAAAACAAAATAAAAATCAGAGAGTATTACTGATGCACTTGATATAGCATTAATTAGCCAATCGAAGATTACCGGGTCGTATTTTCACGACAGTAGAAATATCACAGTATTCATAACATGATGCACCTTATGAAGGCGCTTGTTCCATGGATGATGATCGGTCTTTATGAAGATAGCCATAATCGTTTTTAACGTTTTATTTCACGTTCTACGGGATTTGTCTGCAGGTGATAAGCCAGTGTCAAGACGTGCTTGACTCCATATTCTCTTAAAATATCGATCAGATGTTTGTTATCAAACTCTGTACCATGTCAGTGAGTAGAAAATCCGGAGTCTTCTAGCGGAATATTCAAGCGCTTTAAATGCTCGGTGATGACTTTACATTGGCTGCACGCAGCAGCTTGAGTACCATACATCGCATAAACAAATCTTGAAAAAACCAAGATATATTTTAACTTATTTTTACCATGAAGGCATTTCATTATATTAGTCGCCTTGACTGCCTACGGTCTCTCTACAATTCTCTTCCCCATTAAACCAGGAGATACTTTGTATTGGAAGTACAAATTAGTTCAGTCTGTTTTCAAAAGATGATTCTGGCTATAATGAATATTTAATAGTAACAGCTAAAGTCGGTAGTTTCAGAGTGGTTAGACATCTGTCAATAATATTCAGTTTATATAGCTTCGAGTTTCATAAAAAAATATTGTTTTTAACTGTGATAAATATGTCCAATTTTGTGTTAACTAAGCAGCATTTGCGGGAGGTTTTAGTTTTCTGTTTTAATTGGAAGAAAAGTGCAGCTGAAGCGCATCAAATGCTTGTGGAAGTTTATGGTGACAATGCTTCCGCTGATAAATCTTATAGGGAATGGTTCGACGTTTCAAGAATAGAGATTTCAGCGTTGAAGACAAGCCTCGCTCTGGACAGCCAAAAATTCGAAGACAAAAAGTTGGAGGCATTACTCGATGAAGATCCGAGTCAAACGCAAGAGGAGCTTGCAGAATCATTGGAAGTGACTCAACAAGCGGTTTCTGTACGATTGAAATCCATGGGAACGATTGAAAAGCAAGGCAATTAGGTGCCTTATGAACTGAAACCGAGAGACATTAACAGGCAATTTTTCTGTTCCGAGCAGCTGATTCAAAGGCAACAAAGAAAGGATTTTTTACATAGAATTATTACTGGGGATAAAAAATGGATATTCTATGATAACCCTAAGAAGAAATAATACTACGCTATGCCCAGTCAATCGTTGCCATCGACCTCAACATCAACACCAAAACCGAATATTCATGGTTCGAAGATAATGTTGTGTATCTGGTGGACCAAAAGCGTGTTGTGTACCATGAGCTGCTACAACCTGGCGCTACCATAACGGCCGATCGGTATAGGCTGCAATTGATTCGTTTGAGCTGTGCATTACGAGAAAAACGGCCGGAATACAAGGAAAAGCATGACAAGGTTATTTTTCTGCATGACAACGCTCGGCCTTATGTCGTAGAAGTCGTGAAAAAATATTTGAAAACGCTCAAGTGGGATATTTTGCCGCATCCGCCGTATTCTTCGGACATTGCTTCTTCTGATTACTAGTTGTTCCGATGAATGCAGCACGATCTGGCAAGTCATCAGTTCACTTTTTTTGCAGAAATCGAAAATTGGCTCTTAACTTGGATCACCCCAGAAGACGAGATATTTTTTCGAGATGGAATTTGTAAATTGCTTGAGA
The DNA here is from genome assembly GCA_949987625.1 of Chalcis sispes. Lineage (NCBI taxonomy): Eukaryota > Metazoa > Arthropoda > Insecta > Hymenoptera > Chalcididae > Chalcis > Chalcis sispes. The sequence goes on along the minus strand of OX465095.1, from coordinate 32,323,565 downwards.
GGTAGAAAGAAGTAGTTACTAGCGTTGGACGATACTTTAATTAATCTTTTAATTCTTTTTATTCTAAAATAAATGCATTTTCGATCGCAAAAAATTGGGCGGAATTAATTTGTACTCCCAATAGAATTGATATACATTATAAAACAAATGGAAAGCTTGAGCAGCATGGTATGAGCCAGTTTCATAGCGCTTATTTGCCACTCTGACGTAGGTCTTTTTAACATCGTAATATCCTGTGGACGAAGAACAAAGGTCTTTCTCCATCAATCTATCTCTGAATAAAGCGGGTACCACTAATCTCCATCCCGCTTCTCCTGGAGTTTGGAGATCCAAGAGATTGTCGCGGACGTAACGGTATAGCAAGTTATCCTCCAATTTTCACTCAGGATATTCATGCAGAGAATGCTGCACTTAATTCGCTCTCTTAAGATACCTTTATATTTTATATCAAACTCCCATTGCATCACCTCGAGAACGCAACGAGTAAGTCTTGCTGAAGGTTCTTTGAGATTTGGTAGCCGTTTGAAAGTACTACGATAAGTGACCACAGTAAAATGCAAATCCTCGATATACGGCCGAAATTTTTTAATTACCTACAACAATGCAAGACACTGGCATCTACGTAGTCTGTCGCACGACCTTAAAACGTCTTTTGTCAGAGATGTCAACTCTCTTACGATTGATGCTGTGACAAAAGATGCTTGTTATTAATACTCGTAAATACATAAATTTAGAGCAAATTCATGATCTTACAATTGTCAATGTATAATATTATATAATTTCTAATTATAATATTGTTTGGTATTAGAATATTGTTTCGTAAATCTTGTTTGATTATTTTTTGTTATACTTTTAACTTAATGCAATTCATTAAACACGGCAAAATTAACGCACTCAAGCATCATGTGTTTTTCATATTGAAGACGCGTGACAAACATTACTTTTTAATTTTTTTCGAGAGATTTTGATGCTCTGGTGAATGCGTGTTCTATATTTTGTAAGTTTAGTTAGTCTAGAAAGAGCTGGTTTGGCTATACTTTTTCTTGATTAGTTAAAGCAAGATGGCTTTTCTGGAGACATCTCAAAAATCTCGCTATCACTTTGGAGAGAGTACGGTCCTTGAAAAGTGATCTTATTGTTAGGATTATTTATTATGCTGCTGCTGTAAAACGCAAACTTTATTTTTGCAACTGCAAAACATAAACTTTAAATTAAACGTATTTTTAAATTATCTTTCGGCTTAGAGTATCACAATATTGGTGTTTCATTTCTTTATGCTTATGACATAATGCTTATTTGAGATTTAATTCGATTTTGTTAGTTATTTTGATAAAAAATTGAATGCTAATCCGGTTTCATTTGAGACAATACTATATATACAGCTTGAGCCATTTTAATCTATTCACCTCAAAATTTCCAAAAAGTAAGCGGTACACGCAAAAATAGTTCGGACAAAAGTTGCTCTGAGCTATAGAGGCCATATTTTGGCAATATCGGTTTTGACCTTAAGATCAATTTTCAAGGTTATTTGAAGCTCAAAGTGATTTTTTTAAACAGGAACCCCTATTTTTGACATTAGATTCAGAAATAACAGAAAGTTATACGTTCAAAATAATAGTTAAAGTAAATTTTCACAGCATCAAATCAAGGTCAAATTTAAAAAATCGTCCAGAATTTTTTTTTTTTTTTGATGACGTGTGGGCAACAAGAGGCTGAAGTGGAGTAACGAAACGTAACCTTGATCATCGCGACCTTGAGATCAACTTGGTAGGTCATTTGAAGTTCGAAGTGTTTTTCAAATAAAAACACCTACCTTTGATTTTGAATCTCGAAAGCATGGAAACATTTTATTGTAGAAAGATAATGTCTGTTAATCTGTTAGATTGACCTTTAGATGGTCAACTATAAAAGGATTGTCCAAAAGCTGTTTTGTTGCAAATTTTAATGAATTTATAAATGGAAAACGCTTTAGTAGGTTGCGAGGTCAACAACTTTGGCTACGTTCATCTTCAGATTAAAAGATTATGTTAAGGTCAAGGGGATTTTTCTAAGTAAAAATGCTAGCTTTCAGAGTTACCCAGAAACAACGATGTGGATGTACCTTCGAATGACCTTCCAAGTCAACCTCAAGGTTAAGATGATCAAGGTCGTTAGTCCCAAGTCCACTCTAGCTTTTTGTTGCCCAGACGTCATTTTAAAAAATAACATTTTCTGGATGACTTTTTAAATTGACCTCAATTTGGCCTTGTGAAAATTTACCCTGACTATCATTTTGGACGTAAAATTTTATCGCTCTTTCAGAATCTAATGTCAAAAATAGGAGTTCCCATTAAAAAAAATCACTCTGATCTTCAAATAACTTTAAAAAAATTATGATTTCAAGGTCAAAACAAAAATTACATAAATATGATCCCTATAGTTCTGAGTAACTTGTATCTGAACAATTTTTTTCGTATACGCTTATTCGTTTTTTAGTTTTTGGAGATTTCGGGGTAGATATATTAAAATGGCTCTCCCTGCATATTGACTTAATTAGTATTTTTATAATTCTTATAGCAATAATTTTCTAATTATTACGCTTATTGTTATCTAATATTTTATTTATTGTTATATTACCTTGTACAGAATCACTAGCAGTGCCAATAACCATGAACGTCTGCAATGTGGTTCCAAATGCCACAAACTGTAAGTAGGTTGCATAAGACTACTTGTAAGTAATGATTTCTGTGGAGGACATGGAGAATTTTGTAAGATTGCAATTAATGGTTGAATCATAAATAATCCTATATTATGATTATGATCCAGAACTTGTGGTAAGTTCGTTATAAAAACGTTAAAAACTGCAGATGATCTAAAAAATAGTATTTTATAAATATTAGATTAAAAAGATAATATTCTCATTGTAATAAAAAATTTTTTTTGTTATTGTATTATTATATATTTTATACTATTTTTATAATAAATTATATGTTTTTTTTTAAAATATCAGAATTATTAAAAGAATCACTACATTACAAAAAAAACTACTGTAAAGTCACCAAGTTGATATTTTAAAGCCTCAAAAAGTTATAGCTGAATTGTTATCAAAGTCACAATAGAAGTTGACCATTTATAAAATTTTTTAGGCATTTAAATAGCTTTATCATATTATTAAAAAAAACAAGAATAATGATAAGAGAATACCAGTGATGCACTTGATACAGCATTGATTAGCCAATTGAAGATTTCTAGACCATATTTCCATTACAATAGAAGCAAACTGCTTTATTTAAATTATAAAATTAATTTAATTTAAAATACTGTTTCATCACCATGCTGAGCCAGTGGTCTTAACTCTATCACTGTAAACTTATGCCGTTAGCTAGCTTAAGCAGGTGTTCTTGAGGTTATCAAAATGAAATAAATTTAATTTTACTGTTCAATAATAAATATAACAAGGAGCAAAACTTTTAAGCAGAAAATTAAAACAACGAACAAAATTAAACTCTAAAATAAATAATAAATAATTCGCTATCACATTCGCGTTCGCGATATTTTTTTTAATTTTGGCTTCGAGCCTTTTGTCGATCTTCCCCTTATGTTAAGCTAGCTTGAAGGAATGGTACACCGACATACTCAGGCAGAGTAACTTGTGCACGAGCTTCTAGCATTGAGCGCTAGGGTCCCATACTTGAGTCACTTCTATCGCTTTGAACAGGGCAAGGAGGTGTAGAATCGGGGCGACGTAAAGTCAAGCCCAGAGTTCTGTAGTTCAAAGAGAGAGAAACTTAAGGTAGTCGAAGTCTTCTTTCCCAAGTCGTCCGACTTGGAAAGAAGTTCGAGCAAGACTGACTCTCAAGGAAATGTACGACGGCAGCTTTCCCGACGTCTCCGTGGAGGAAGACGTGCGCGAAGTGCTGTATTGATCTTACATCATTTTTTTTTTTCTTTTTTTCATAAAAGAGAGGGGCGCTTTTAAAAAAAAATCTATATATATGTATGTAATTTTTTTAAATCAAGTGACTTATGGCTGTTACTTATCTTATCATAGTTGAACAAACCCTTTGTGATGTTTGTCATATGAATAATTTAATTATTATAAAAAAATAATATAAACTTATAAATATGTGTTTGTTATCATACGAGTAATTGAATAAGATAAATAATTATGTGATAGTTACATTGTAATACTCAAATTTAAGCTTTAGAGAACAGGAAATGTTTTGGTTGAATCGATCTCATTGAAAACATATAGTTTATGAATCAATTGTATTTATGTCTCATAACGAGTTTTCAACCAAACTGCTGGTTTCAAATGGGATCAGTCTTGTCCGCAAAAGAAAGTTTAATGAAAAAAAACTAGTGCGATGGTTTAAGAGTATTTTTCGACGTAATTTTTGCACTGAATTTAAAGAAAATGGTAAAAGAAATCCAAGAAGTCTCGACTTTAAAAAGGTCATTTGAAGCCAAATATTTTTTTTCTATTTTGGCCTCAGATATTATGGATCCAGATTTTTTGCGTTAGGTACAAAAAAATTGTAATAATCTTAAACGTATATTTGACCTTTGAAATAAAATATCTCAAAGAACCAAAGTAATTATTTTTTTTTATACTGTATACTCTATAAGTACATGAAAACGTCTAAAAGGGTAGCCTTTACAACTTAGAATATAATATGTGTGTATGTATCTGAGTAAGTTTATCGGTATGAATTTTTTTTGTATTCAGCATATCAAAAAACGTAAGTATATAACGTTTGAGCTTAAAATTAAAATAAAAGAATTGAAATTTTATTCGTTTCTTTTAAAAAAGTCGAATAAACGATTGTTACTGATGAATACTGATTGCCGTTATAAAGCCAAACCGCTTTCAGACTTCTTTTCGTACTATCAATAAGCAAACGCCTGTCCTTCATTTCATGGGAAATTTTGAACTCGTCCATTGATAATAAGTTATTATTTCCAAAAATATGTTATTCAAATTAAAGTAGGTTAAATTAAGTCCTTTATATATTTCGTTTTCACTGTATAAATATTTTTGTACATGTGTTAACAAATTCCTCTTTTGTAGTCTGGATCCAAGCAATTCACTTTGTCTCATAAATCAATCCAAATTTCTTATCGAATTATTTAATTTTTGTTGTTCAAAGAAATGTGATTTATTTAAATAAGGAAAAACTCCGGGTTTTTTTTGTCAGACTCCATCTTCTCACTATTATTGCCTTTATCACTCGGCATATCTAATTTTATAGTTTAATTAATAATAGGAGGTAAAGGACGCAGTCATTATGAGTAACGTACTTTTGTAGCTTCTGAACAATCGGGTTGGTCAGTATAAACAATCCCTTTCAAATAATTCCACAAAAAGAAATCGAGTGAGATTAAATCAAACTTCTTGGTGATTACGGAATTCGGATTCTTCAACATACTATATATGTTACTTCGATTTGCCTAATGTTAATTCAAATAATTTTGTATGTTTCATAGAAAGTAAGAAGAAACTTCATCATTTTGAACTAACATTCGTTGATATGTGTGTAAATCCACATTCTTTAACATCTGTCGAAATGAATTTTCTAGCATGTTTAGATAAATTATTCCTGTATTGATATCATTAAAAAAATGAGAACCAATTATTTAACTATTTACTGTATCACACTAAACTTTTACTTTCTAAACATACCAATGGTCAATTTATTTGACTCTGTGTGAATTATTTATTGAATAATAATGATAGCTTTGTCTATCTATTGTAGCATCACTTTTGAATGAAGCTTCATCTCTAAACATGACTGTAAAAAAGAAAAGAGGATCCCATTTGGTCTGTAATTAAACCCATTTATAAAATTCTATGCGTAAACTTTTCTCATTTTCAGATAATGCCTGATGCAAAGAAATATGATAGGCATAATAGTGATGTGCTTTAAAAAATCATTTGACGCTTCCATAAAATATATTCAACTTCGACAGATTCGCAGTTAACTGATGTAAGGATTCATGCCAACTTTGCCCAAAACAACAACAATTATAGGATTTTTGCAATCATCCAAAGATTTTTTTCATCTTCTATGATCCAATAATCTTGTCCGAACTCTAGCAATCAAATTCACAATTGTTTTGTTATCTGGAAGACGACAATCAGGATATTTATTTTGATACTGTCAGGTTGCTTTTTCGCATTTTCAACATTAGCACCATAAGCTATCATCATAACTACAATTTTAAACGGCGGGTAACAGCCATTCGAAGAAAGTTTTTTCTATATGAAGAAATGTAATATCTAAATTAATATTTTTAAGAGAAAGTTTCCTAAAATTGATTATGAATCAAGAAAAATTATTTGATAAAATAAAAGATAAGTAAGATTCAATGAGCAAATATATAACATAATAATTTAGATTTATAAATATATATTAAATGTATCATGTATGGAAAAATAATTATTCAATTTTTTAATATTATTATTATTAATTGGACTATTCAGCAATAGAACTCAAACTCAATATGAGTTAATTGTTTTTTACAATTTGTGTCGTAATGGAGGAAATTTATTGTAGTATAGTACGTGTTTTGCCCGATCTGCGTTTTCTAAGAGCGCCTAGAAATCATCAATTAGTAATATCTAAGGATGGGTACGTTTCCAGGTGAAAATGATATAAATTCGATTTTTATTTATATATAATTAATAACAAACTTAATATTTAACAAAACCAAAAATAAACAAAGCTTGAAAATAAAATATTACTTAACAAAACTCTCAACCTAACTTATAATTGATCTTTAAACTACGTCTTTCGACTGCCCTGGCGATCTGTTAACCACTTGACATACAAATAAAATGCGCGTCGACGCGTCCGTAGAATACCAATTAATTTGGCCATTTAGGAACACTCATATACAAGCTCAGAAACAGGACGTTTAATTTTGAAATTTACATGCTTTATAACATTTAATAAGGTTGATAATTAATTAATACCATAAAATAATCGATGCACGAACGAAACATCTAATCCAACAATATACTGTCTGGTTTTAGCCAAAAACAGTTCTTGACGTCTCGGAGACGTCAGAGTCTACAATGGCACATGAAATGGATGACGTCTCAGAGACGTCATTGTATGTCAAGTGGTTAAATTTACAACATAATAAAATTAAAAAAAAAATATTTATTTCGCCGCATCAAACAATTAGATAATAAAAAGATATCGTGTTTATGCTACGCTAGTTATATTGCATTATGTCCTGAACTGACCCAAGTGTGCATGTATTCTGATGAACAAGGAGCCCCTCGTGCACGTACACATGTACGCACGCATGCGTGTGCGTGTGTATGTAAAAAGCGTAAATCCGACTGTACATCTTTTAGGTACGCTTCGGGTAACGCTTATACCAGAGATTAAGTAATGAAGATCAAATTCGTGTTAGAAACGGTATAATATCTAGTACCTTTTCAACTGAAATTAATTTTTTCAAAATATAAGCGATGATACTCGACCAACTAGAAAACAAGAATAGGAAATACATAAAGTAAAATAGCAACGCATGGAAGATTAACGTTCTGAAAATTAACGTTCTGAAAAGTAAATAATACTTAAAAATTTAATCACGCATGACGTAAATCACAAATTAAAATCAGATATACACGGTTATTATCAAAAATTGGAGTTCAGCACTCGGACGTGCAATTTACAGTTTAATAAAGAATTTACAATTATAATATAATATAAAATTCATTTTTTCCAGATACAGAGGACTTGCTTCCTCCGTTCAGCGGTGACAACGACCTTCCATGAGTCGTAGTCGTCTCCTAGAGCATCCTCGATGTGCTGGTTGGGGTCGTATTTATACAATGGACCTCAAACCACCTTTAAGCGAGGATGCATTGAGGGCTCCTCCTGCACCTCATTCAATTTGTACCATTCGTTCTTGGTACCTTCCGCCCAGGTCAAGGCCGCTATGGCTGGCTCTTTCTCTTCTACTTTGAACATCTTCGAAAGGGCATCAGGCACGTAATTGAGTACCCCTTTCAAATATTCGTCTACCATTTGTGCTTGTCTACCATTTGTGTTGTCTACCACGTCTACCATTTGTGTTTCTGGCCCACATACCGCATCTCTGCGATGCCACCAAGCAGTGCGGATAGCGACGCCAGCATCTCTGAGTCGCTGAGCCCCGCCACGTTCTTCGCCTCTTCGACCTTGCAAAAAAACGTGTCGATATTGTCGGTCAGCTCACCCTGGAACGAGACGTTCCACTGACTATTCTTCCTATATCTTGTATGCCCGCCATCCCTGTGTTGCACCACGCGCTGTTACCCTGTGTGCTGGTGTTATACTCCCCCCTTTTCCAGGCTCCATTAGGGCCGGATCTGGAGGATGGAGGGCCTGCAGCAGTCCCTTCAGTGTCATCCCTTTTTCTGAAACTGCTGTGGGTGGACACGTAGTTACACGTGAACGTTTCCTGGAAGTTTACATGGCTCAGCGCCTTGCTTTTGCGCTGAGCCTGTCGCGAGGGAGCTGATCAAGCGATTGATAACGCCGCATGTAGTCGCGCCGCGAACTTTACCTCGCACCACATGGGAGGTGGTCTAACCTCGACGAGTAACCTATCACAATTGATTGTATGAAATTAAAACAAAGATTAATAATTTCTGAAAACATAATTTTTTGTGTAAAAATGTTCGAATAAGTATTACACAAATATAAATGTAGAAGAAAACTATGTACGTTATGTGGTTGAAACAAAAAGGTTTTAATTAAATATAATTTGAAGTATGCAAAAAATAGATTTCCTTGTTCATATTTTATAAATCAAATGCCCCGATATGGCGGTAATATAGCTCATCGAAGTTATCGCGGTTATTTTCGAGGACAGCATAAACAAAATATCAAGAGAAGTTTTGAAGTATATAATATTGCAAAATAAAGTACCTAAGATTATTTGCAAAAATTAAAAGTGAAATCCGACTTTACGAAAGGAAACTACCATTAAAAAATGAAATTTTAAAAAAAATGCTTAACTAATCTAAAAAATTGTAAGTATTAAAATAAATATTTAATATTTATCAATTTAAAAGAAGAATCATCTTTATTGGTAAAGAATTGTTGAAATAACGTGGCTTTTTGATATTAATGTTCTAAATATTTCAGTTATAAGGATATTTTTCTTATTTCCTTTAAACATAATTTTTGAAACTCAAAACTACCTATTTACAAGAGATAAATATTTTTATAATAATTTTTGATTACTCAACTTACAAGTTACATTTTTGCAAAATGACAATGTAATGTCAGGATTTAATATAATAATTATAAAATTAATTCACATTGTTAATATTAGGTAAAGTAAAGAATGAACAAACAATATTTGAATCTTCAGTTAATTTTTCGAAAAAAAATTTAAATGTTATTGAATTTTATAATTGCTTTAATAATAATTAGACATAAAAAATATTAGAAGTTTAAAATAGAATGTTTTTTTATCTCTCTAAAATTATTAAAATTATAATTATATAATTGATAAACAAACTTTGAATACAATAAATTGAAAAAAAAAAAAATGAAATAAAAATGTGTATGTCGTTTCGAACAACTATAAAATGAAGAATACTGCGATTATTAAGGAGAACACAAGTTTCTGTTATGTATATATTGTATAGAAGCAACAAAAATTGATTTCTTTGACAAATCGATATGTTCTAATTCGAGTTTTGTTAAATGTACAAGGTGTAATTTAAGTATTTTATTAACTTTTAGCGTGTCTATATGAGTAATTTCGTGAACAAAATATCAAATGTTTTCTAAAGAAAAATATTGTTTGAATTGCATGTGAATATTTTTGGAAACAACTTCAATAATTATAAATAAATTAGAAAACTGCAATACTTCTTATGTTCATATCATTAGTATTGAAAAATACCAAAAAGAATTTAAATACTTGCAGAATATTCTGATATATTTAATCAATTTTACATTATATATTTTTATTAAGAATTGTTATTAATTATTATCTTAACTGACATTATATATTAAGACAAAACAGAATGTGGGACATAAAATAATATATAGACTATAACAATATCATTATTGTATGATTCAAGATATTAAATAATTAATTTAATTGATTATTTGTTTATTCTATTTGAAAATTAGATGAATAAAGTATTTATGGTTTACGAATATTATATATGTAATTACAAATTATATAAAATAAGAAAAGATGTAAGACATCAAAATTGTTGTCTTGTTCTTCATAAATTAAAATTTATCCATAATATATTTACTTATATAAAATTATAAAAAAAATTATTATATTGGGTGTACAACTTTGCTTCCGCCGTCTTTTTCCGAAATTCGAGGCTTTATTGTGAAAAACTGGTTATACATTTATGATTCAAAGTATTGTCCATCGCTGGCCACTACTTTCTCCCATCTTTCGGGCAGCATACGAATCCCGCGTTGAAAAAACTGGTCATCTTTTAAATCAATCCACGAATCGACCAGAAGTGCTGGTCAGCCAGGCCGTGTGCCATTGATCAAAACAAGTGATAGTCCGAGGGAGCAACGTCTTGAGAATACGGCGGGTGGGGTAGGACTTCCCATTTCAAAGTTTCCAAGTATGTCTTGACCACTTTCGCAACATGGGGTCGAGCATTGTCATGCTGTAAAATCACTTTATCATGTCTCTCATTGTATTGCGGTTGTTTGTCTTTCAATTCTCGGCTCAAACGCATTAATTGCGTTCGATAACGATCGCCTGTGATTGTTTCAGTCGGTTTTAACAACTCATAATACACTACGCCAAACTGGTCCCACCAAATACTGAGCATGACCTTGGAACCGTGAATATTCGGTTTGGCCGTCGACGTGGAAGCATGGCCGTGATATCCCCATGATTTTCTGCGCTTGGGATTATCGTAGTGAACCCATTTTTTGTCCCCAGTCACAATGCGATGCAAAAATCCCTTTCGTCTTTGCCTTGCAAGCAGCTATTCACAAACACACAAACGCCGTTCAACATCTCTCGGCTTCAACTCGTACGGCACCCAATTTCCTTGTTTCTGAATCATTTCCATGACTCTCAGGCGTTTTGAAATGGCTTGTTGCGTCACTCCCAATGATCCTGCCAATTCTTGTTGTGTTTGACACGAGTCTTGATCAAGTAATGCCTCCAATTCTGCATCTTCGAAAACCTTCTTTCTTCCACAGCCATGCTGGTCTTCGACGTTAAAATCGCCGTTCTTGAAGCGTTGAAACCACTCTCGGCACGTTCTTTCACTAATAGCGGCCTTACCATAGGTATTTGAGAGCATTCGATGAGCCTCAGTCGCAGATTTCTTCATATTAAAGCAGAAAATTAAGACCTTCCACAAATAACGAGAATTTTGCTCGTAAGCTGACATGTTTAATCGAGAATAACTTTATGATGCAGACACAAATCGACTAATATTTCGATGGCGTTATGTTAACAAATACCTAAGCTTATTGTATGACATATATGATCTATTTATTTCAAGTACCACTTAATGCTACAGCCATCTATTGCAAAACGGCGGAAGCAAAGTTGTACACCCAATATAATATATAATTATAACAGAATAGTATAATGATAATGTTTATGAAACTATAGAATTACCAGGCTGTTCAATAAGTTTTGCGGTTCGATAAGAAATACACGATTTTATGATTTAAAAGACACTTTATTGTTCAGTATAGTCTCCCTGAACATCAATACACTTGTTCCAGCGAGATTCCAATTTATGAATTCCATCCCTAAAGTGAGAATCTAGAAGGGCTGCAAAATACGCTTCAACATCTGTTATGACTTCATCATTTGATGAAAAACGCTTTCCACGCATGAATTCTTTTAGCTCTGGAAACAGATGAAAGTCGCTGGGGGCCAAATTTAGTGAATACGGTGGATGCTCCAATAATTCGAAGTTAAATTCATGGATGTTAGCCATTGTCAAAATGCTCTTGTGACACGGTGCATTGTCCTGATGAAAAAGGATTATTTTATTCTGCAAACCAGGTCTTTTCTCACGAATTTTTTCCTTCAGCTGGTCTAGAAGGTTACAATAATATTCAGAAATTATTGTTTAACCAGTTTGCAAGTAATCTATCCACTTACAAACTAAATTCCTTTCGCATCAAAAAAACTGATGCTAACACCTTCTTGGCCGATTTCTGGACACGAACTCGTTTTAGAGCTGAAGAACCAGGTTCACACCACTCTTTAGCCTCTTGTTTTGATTCACGATCATGGTAATAGACCCAAGTCTCATCCATAGTGATGAATCGACGCACAAAATCCACTTTATCCTTTCAAAAACGCTCTAAATGTTGCTGAGTAAGTCGCATTCGAATGTGTTTTTGTTCCATTGTTAGCGAATGCGGCACCTATTGTGCACACAGCTTTCTGAAACCCAAAAATTCAGTCAAAATATTGCTTCCACTGCCCAATGAGATGCCTAGGGCTTCTACTAAATCTCTTTCAGTCACTCGACGATTCTCCAATACGATATCCTGTATTTTTTCTACGATTTCTGGTGTTGTTGCTGTTTTTGGACGTCCTTGACATGGATCGTCTTCAAGGCTTGTACGACTACATTGAAATTCAGCAACCCATCTTTTTACTGTATTAATTGAAGGCGAAAAGTCCTTATACACTTTCAACATTCGTTCATAAATTTCCTTTGCTTTTAAACCTTCCAAAAATAAAAATTCAATCACTGCACGATACTTGATTTTTTCCATTGTAAAAAAATACTGTGACATGTCGATACTAAATAGCTTGTAAGCAACGAATGAATTGACAGATTATAATGAAACTTCACATACGTTCATATAAAGAGTGTACCAACATAAGAAAAAAAGTTTAGGCTAGTAGCAGCACCCTCTCTTATTGAACCGCAAAACTTATTGAACAGCCTGGTATTTTATTATCATTGTTGATAGTGTTATATTTTTGTAATACTTTTGTACATATTTTTCACCTATGGTTATATAGAAAGAAAGTGCAGATCACTAAGGACAGGTATACGACAAATACCCAGATAAATATAGTATATACAGATACTCGTATACATCCTATAGAAGCGTCGTACACTTTTTTATGTATCGCTACGCTCAAGCCTTTATCTTACAGATTCACCCCCAAGCGCTGAGGCGTACCAATAGATGTTTCACATTGTAATGATTTGCAAAAATTAACCACAAAAGAGGCAACACAAAGTTAACCGCGAAAAAGACAGCACAAATTAATTACGTAACGAGCAACGGAACATGTCAGTTATGTAATAGATTTAACCCCTTAAGTTACACGCTCGAGTTAATTCGAGCGCGCTAAACGCGCTAAACTGTGCACACTCGAGACAATTCTAAAGACGTTGTGTTGCGTTGTATAAGAATTGATTTTTTTTGGCCTGTTTTTTTTCAAAAAAACTGTGCGTTAAGGGATTAATTGCACGGCTTGAAGTTGCTGGAAATTACGCAAACATTGAGGAGCCAACCCAGCAGAAGCTAGTATTGGTGGTTCTTAGGATGTTGGTTTGAAGCCTTACTCATGCTGCCTCCTGCGTGTTGCGGATACGTCGCGGACGCACGCCTTTCGACCGGCTCCTGACGCTTAGTGGCGGCGGTATTGATGGTTCTATCCCTCTTTTCCATCTTCCTATTTTCCCGACGATCACGCTCTTTTTCTTGCTGCTCCCATTCTTTTTTCTCTGTTTGCCCCTGACTACTCCCCACCGTCCTACCTCCTTCATCTCTCCGCTCGTTCGCGAACTCCCTCGCCGCGTAGATCTGGCGTGCCTCGTTGTAATGTGGAAAATAGGACAGGTCCACTTCCCGCTGGCCGCAATTAAAACAAAACACCCTTGAAAGAGAGCGTGAGCACCCCAACTAAGTATGGCTTCTCTGCCAACAGTTAAAACCCACGTAAGGCAGCGAGTTGACATTAAAGTTTGTTTTTATCGCTGCCAATTGTCCAAACATCGCTTCCGTGCTCTTTACCTTGGGATACAGGTCCACTGATGCCTTCAGATCCATCAGATTTAGGTGTCATGATGAGCTGGAGCTTCTTGGTCGTCTCTCATTGAAAAAAAGTGCTGACTCAAGACGGCTGCCCGCAGCCAAAAAGACTGGCCGAGATTGGCACGGTTTGGTCCTTGGCGACGCTGGTGGCTCAGAGTTTAAGCTTTTATTATTTATGTATGGCCTCTTCCATCCCTTATCTTTCGGAAACGGGAAAAACCTTGGAGTATCTTGAGCAACAAGCCTTTCCAACTCTTCTCTGGCCCTCTGGCCCTCTCGTCACTAGCGGCTTTTCCTCCAACTTACCATTCTCTTACCATTCTACTTTCACCTCCTCTTTTTCTCTCCCTTGTCTATATTCTTACTCTTTTCTTTTTTTTCATCGTCTCAACTACCAGTTGCTCTATCGTTTTCGATTACTATCTGCTTCTCGGGGCTTAGTCTCTGGTGTCAGCCAATTTAGCCTGGCCGGCAACACCTCCTTTTTTTTACACATTTTCTTCGTCGCCTCTTCCACCTCCTCCACAACTGATACGTCGTACCAGGAGTGTGATGCCTCCTTCTCGACCGTCTCTACCAGCGCGAGCATTGGCAGCGGGTGACTTTCCTGTCGACTCACCTGCTCCGAAATTTTCAGATCCTCTTCGGATCAGGAAAGCTCAAAGTGGTGACCTGACGGCAGTGTCATTATCTCTTTGATTGCCTCGTTAATGGCTGGCCGAAAGTCCGGGTACGGCTGGTGGATACCACTGAAGCACTAGCTTAGGATAGATTTCATCTTTATTCTACACAATGACGGAAAACAGAAAATAAGAAAGCATCTTCTTTGTCTCTTCTCAGGTTGCCTGAGATTCTAGGGGGTATAAATCTTTGTAACTTAACGTGTGCCTTCGCGAATCTATGTGAGTTCTCTACTTCCATCCCTAATACATAAATCGATAGAAATTCAATTTTGACTATTTTATACGGTCCCTTGTATTCGGGGGCAAGTTTCGTGGGAAACAGTTGATGTGCGTTCGGCAACACGTGCGTTCGCTTCAATACCCTATCTCCCACCTGAAAATTAGTTTATCTTCTTTCTTTGTTGTAAATTACTGCCTGCTTTTTTTAAGATTCTTGCATATGCTCCGTAACCAAATTCCTTCACACATCAAGTCGTTTCATCCTGTCTAACCAAATCAATGGATCTAGTTTTAATATAAATTTCTTCCTTTGCTTTTCCGTTTTTAGGCTTTCAATTGATTTAGAATGTTTTCCGTAATTCAAATAAGCTGCTAACGTCTTTAACGCCACCTGCGTAACCGTGTTCACTGCATGACGAAATTCATGTAAGTGCACGCCTAGTTCCTATGATCTTCCTTAACAAACATTGCTATAATTTTCTTGAGTATACAATTGGTTCTTTTTACCGGATTCGCCTAAGGATGTTACGATTGTGTAGTCACGTATTTCATCCCGTATTTTTTTAACACTCCTGCTAAATGCTTATTTATAAACTCACTTCCATCATCCACCATAAATAAATAAATATTCTGAAGTTCATTAAAAAAATATTTATTCTTTTAATGCCCTTACTGCCACTTTTCCCTCTGTCAACCTCATTGTTTTGGTTCTTACTTAGTGGAAACTCTATTGAATCTACTGCGAATATTGCCCACGGTCTCTCTACTATTCTCGTTTTTATCAATCCTTGCAGACCTCCCTGCAAAATCTTGCACTGCTGACATTCTTGACACTTAACGATGAACTTCTTTACTTCGTGCCAAATTCTGAACTAATAATATTCTCTCATAATCCTGTTATATGTTTTCTCCACACCAAGATGTCCATTGGAAGCTATACAATGCGAGTTTTTTAACACTTGCTTCCTACACTCTGCCAGCACTATAAGCTTCCAGTCTTCTTTCCACCCTTTAATGGGATCCAGTAATGGATCCTTCCTATAACGAAATAACCGATCCAGTGTCATCTTTAAATACCACGGATCCTCAATCATTTTAAATGCTGCTACTTCTTCATAATTACTTTCATACTTTCTTGACAGCGCGTCTAGAACGTGGTTTAACTCATTAATGCCGAGGCGACTATTTCGGGACACTCAGAGTAAAGAACACGTTCTCAGTTACATAAAGCGATGTAAAAGATATATTATGTGTAGAATAAGCTGTTTTTCCAATAATTTTAATATACTCTGTCAAAAAAGTACCGGGAATTTTAAATTAAAACAACATTTTTACGTTTAATAATCAAAATTTATTGGGTCGCCTTCAAAATAGGCTCCATTTGCTCCGATACATCTATGCCAACAACACTTCCAATCATCGAAACATTGTTTATAGGCGCTTTCCAGGATGGCCTTCAGCTTGCGCGCCGAATTTCGTTTTATGGCTTCAATCTACTGAAAACGGGTGCCACGGAGCGGCAATTTAAGTTTTGGAAAGAGGGAGAACTCACAGGGAGCCAAACCCAACGAATACGGTGGTTGCTCAAGCGTGTTCGTTGAGTTTTTGGCGAGAAAGTTGGTCACAATCGTAGCTCGGTGAGACGGCGCGTTATCGTTGTGCAAAATCCACGAGTTGTTCGCCCACAAATTTGGCCGCTTCTTACGGACACGCTCACGCAAACGTTTCATAACGCCTAGGTAATACTCTTTGTTTATCGTCTGACCCTCTGGAATAAATTTGTAGTGCACCATGCCACGGATATCGATGAAAACAATGAGCATCACCTTTACTTTTGAGCGGCTTAGGCGTGGTTTTCTCGGTTTTGGCTCGTCCCCCCCCCCCCCCCCATTCTGATGCTTGCTGGCTTGTTTGCATATCGTACTCGTACACCCACGTTTCGTCACCAGTAATGATGCATTCCATGAATGCGGGATCGGAATTGGCGCGATCCAGCATGTCCGAAGCGACCTGTTTGCGATAGCGTTTTTGAAGAAAATAAAGCTCTTTTGGAACGAGTCTTGCGGCCACCTTTCTCATGCCGAAAATATCAATTAAAATCGTATGTGTGGACTCGTGAGATATCTCAAGTTCATGTGCTATCTCTATCAAGCTGGTATGACGGCTTTCAAGCACCATTTTCTTAATTTTATCGACGTTATCTGCGATCGAAGCCGTCGATGGGAGTCTGGAACGAGGCAAGTCTTCGACAACTTCACGACCCTCCTTGAAGGCTTTGTACCACTCATACGCACGGGTTTTCGATAGTGCTTTAGCACCAAAAGTCTTTTGCAACATTTTCAATGCATCGGTACACGAAATTTCATTCGCAACACATTTTTGTAGTAACCCTCTCGAAACATTTTTTACAAATATATTTTGAACAAAGAGCTCAGAATCTTTTTATGGGAACATTACATTTTTCATTTAAACATTCTTTTTTTTATTATATTTTCGTATGCGTGTAATTCGTATAATTTATGAAAAGATTCATTGCAAAAATGTTTCCTGTTTTGAGAACAATAAGCGACTACTCGTTTTTTACAGCCTTTGTCAATCTATGAGTAAGAGGTCATGTTCCTGCAATTTTTCTTCTTGACATTTACCCAAATAGTAATTAGCGAGCACTTTTACGACATCATATGTACCTACCTTGTCTTCCTTATCCTTAACGCATATTGTGTAAAACTGTTGCACTCGATTTGGAAGCCTCTATTATTTTTAAAAACACTAAGAATGTTCTTTTTTTACTGTGAAAATGTATTTTTGCATCACTACAGTGTTGGTCATGAAGGTCCACCCTATCCATGCCAAAATGGTTGTACATTTCAAAAACATAAAGAAATGGTATAGAAATATTTTTTTTCCCTTTTTTATTATACCTATCCATTCTAGCTAAAGGTGTGATGCCAGCAGCAGAGCTTAAAATAGAAACTATCTTTGAATCTTCGACTGATACATAATTGATGCAACTAATTTTGTCATGCTGGACGACATACTATATGTTCCTTGATCACTCTTGCTATTAAGTTCAACAGAAACTGTTTCTTTATTTTTTTTGTTACAAACCTGTTTCATTAGATACACTCTATCTTGTCTGATTCCACCAGTCGCTTTAAGGTCAATATTTTTTAAATAAACAATTAGATTTGGACTACGGAAATAATTGTCATAAAGCATATTCTATAGCATATTCTAGATCCAAAAGTGCACTTTTTCAAATTTTGAACATTTTTATTTCTACCGTAATAAATACTAAAATCTGGTAAAAAAAACCAGAAATAGTGCATATTACTCATAATATAATGTCAAACCTAATCGGCTTCATTCTCACATATTGTTTTATCGATAGTCGTCTATAAAATTTGATCATGCTTTCGTCAATTAATAATTTTGAAGTTAAAAATTCAAATTTCTGAATATTTCTTCTGAATATCTTAATAAGTTTGGCAACTCTCCAGACTTGATTATCTGTATTTTTATCTGAGACTTTGGAAAATTTTATGAATTGCTTAATGTCTATTAATCTATCTATTTACTCATCGCAGATGCTACGCGATCATTGCGTAACAAATCGTCTTTCAAACAGAGGTCTTGTTCTCTTTTTCTTAAATGCATAATAGACGAAATTAAAATTCTTAGGAATGTATCAGATCTATTATAGTATAATTCATATTTATTTTCGGCTATAGCTTCAATTATGTAACTCTGCACCTCTTCTAAAAAAAAGTCTCTAATAATTAGATGAAATTCATTTTAAGAAAAAAATTTTTTTATTCATCGGATAAAAAGATGATCGCTCCTTCAGGCAAGAAATCATAATTATATTAACCCTCTAGCCATTCATAAACGTGATTTTTTTCCAAAAGATTCTAAGCATCATCATAACTTCTAAAAAAATTTTCATACGATCTACCTGGCATTTCATCTGATATTGCCTCTTCTATAACATTCTCGTCATCGCTATTATCTTCAATATATTCGTCCGTACTTATATTTGGAACAAATATATAAAAATTTGCGTCATTATTATCCTTATTAGAAACATCAGCGAACAGCTGTGAAGAATAACGTGTAGAACGACGTTGAGTCATGTCGAAAAATAAAATATTTATAAAACCTAATATAGCAGATTATTTAAGACCTGGAAAAAATTTAGAAATATCTAAACCGAAAATTTTTAATGGTACTAAATAATTATAGCTAAAAAAAATTTTCTAACAATTAAAAAATGTTTAAAAAAATTAATTTTATCGACAATTTTTACTAAGAGCTCTTTGAACTGAAAAAACTATCAATGTATTGGTAATTCGTTCTTTTATATTTGAATACCCTATTACTTCTCTTATTGTGGAGAAATAGAAAAACGAAAAAAGCTCTCTATTGGCTTAAGCTTTTAACTTATATTGTTCTATTTTCATAAATGAGTGTATACGGATAAAGTTAAAAATAGTATTATATTAAGATATAAGTAGTAAAAAAAAAAAATGAATACGTACTTACTTCGCACTTCTTATTTTCCATAAGTTTTTCTAGAAGTATGGAAATGACCCTGTTTTCATTCTTTACCTAGGAGTAGTTTCTCAATCATTCTTTAATAAAATTATAAAGCAGTAAGTTTTTGTCATAAGTAGCAAGAATACGCAACAATTGTAAGATCATCATTTAATTGTAAGACAAACTAAATTTTTTCAAAAGACCCCTCTCTCTGTGTCACTCCTTTCATAAAGATGAAAGAAGTGCTAAAATGACTTTTATTATACACAGTACAGTCTGTCAAGTAAGAGCGTGGTTGACTTCACCGACAGGTAATAAAAGATTTTGCTCTAATTCTTTCGCAAGCCAATAGAAGAAAGCTTTGTTCTTGATGCATTATCAACAAAGATTCAGCTGTCGTTGATCTTTTAAAAGAGAATCACGTTAAACGCCATGAGTGCTAAGTACGCGTCGCGCTACGAAGCTGTGTTCCTTTGCATCCACCCGAAAGGTCCCAAAATGTCGCAATCAGCGGCTGCTAAATATATGAGAAAGTCGAAGGCATTTGTACAGAAGTGGATACAGCGATATAAAGTGGCTAAAAATGTCGAAGATTTACCAGAACGTGACTCGATAGAAAAAGTGAACAAAAAAGATGAAAAAAGAATAGTGAATCTGTTTTCGCGGAATCCTGCTTTAACACTGCGGCAAGGACAAGCAAAATTAATGGCAAAAGGTTTAGATATATCCTACGAAACTATCCGAACCCATCTTCGTACTCATCATCTGAAATGGCGCAACACAATGAAGAAGCCTCTGTTGACTGAAAAACATGTGACAAAGCGACTCGCTTGGGCGCATGAGAATATTGATAGGGATTTTGAAAATGTCATTTTTACTGATTAATGTTCTATATGGGCACGTTCTGTCCTCACGCAAGCCTGGTCAACTTCCACCAATAGGCTTGTTCAGCGGACCGTAAAACATGGAATAAAGGTGCATCTTTGGGGCTGCTTCTCAAAGCAAGGATTCGGCACTTTGCACCTCTTTCCTGACAACCTACATGCCGAGAAAATAAAAAAATCTACAAAAAGGCTTTACTGCCATCTGCCAAACGATGGTTCATCACAAAAAATGAAGATTGGATTCCGCAGGAGGACAACGATCCTAAACACCGCAGCAAGCTCTGTACTCAGTGGAAGACTCAATCTGGCACTGTTACATTGGATTGGCCCTCGCAGTCGCCCGATGCAAACCCTATTGAAAATGTGTGGGCATATTTTAAACGGAAGCTTCGTGAAAGACGCACATACACTTTACAGCAGTTGTCTTACGAAATTCGTCGGATCTGGAGACCCTTGCCACTAGAATACGCCGTCAAATTAGTAGAAAGCATGCCTCGGAGATGCCAGGCAATTATCGACGCCGGTGGTGATGAGATACATTATTAACCAAATTGCATCATTGTTTGTAATGTGTACAATGTATATATAAATATGAAAGTTTCATCAAATGAATTTTTTCATAAATTAACACGATCACGCTCTTACTTGACAGACTGTAACACATCGTTCAATAAGTCCCGAAACTAGCCCAGAGATGGTGCTAGTAGTACCGAACTGACCACGTTTCCATAAAGTCCGATACTTTACATGAAACGTGTAAAAATTTTACGTCGATCGGATCACAGACAGCAAAGTTATTGAGTTTAGAGTAAAGTCACTTTGTAATTTGTTTGAAAAATGGAAAAAAGCGAGTTTTGCGTGTTGATAAAACATTGTTTTTTGATGGGTAAAAACACCGTAGAAGCCCAGCAATGGCTTGAAAAACATTACCCGGGCTCCTCTCCATCCAAAGCAACGATTTGTCGTTGGTATGCTAAGTTTAAACGTGGTCGTACGGACACAAACAATGCGGAACGTTCGGGTAGGCCATTGGAAGCTGTTACACAGGATAATGTGAGTGAAGTGTTAAAAATTGTAATAAAAAATCGCAAAGTGAAGGTCCGTGAGATTGCAAAAATAACACAGATATTATCTGGAAGCGTATTTACAATCATTTATGAAAAATTGAGCATGAAAAAGGTTTTTTCCAAGTGGGTGCCGCGATTACTTTCAGTGGAACAAAAACAGCAACGAGTCGACGATTCAGAGAGCTGTTTATCGCTATTTACTCGCAATAAAAAGGATTTTCTGCCTCGATACGTGACCATAGATGAAACATGGATACATCATTTTACTCCGGAGTCGAATCGGCAGTGATCTGAGTGGCGCATGGCTGGCGAAAGCCGCCCAAAGCGTCCAAAAACGCAGCAGTCTGCTGGCAAAGTCATGGCGTCTGTTTTTTGGGATACACATGGCGTGATTTTTATTGACTACCTGGAAAAAAGTAAATCGATCAACAGTGATTATTATATTAACTTTCTGGTACGTTTAAAGGAGGAGATCGCAGCAAAACGACCGCACATGAAGAAGAAAAAAATCCTTTTTCACTAAGACAATGCACGATGCCACAAGTCTATGAAAACAATGGCAAAATTGAACGAATCGGGCTTTGATTTGCTTCCACACCCCCCGTATTCGCCAGATTTATCCCCCAGCGACTACTGGCTCTTTGCTGATCTCAAAAAAATGCTTCAGGGAAAAAAATTTGGCTCGAATGAGGAGGCCATTGCCGAAACTAAAGCCTATTTTGAAGCAAAGGATAAATCCTTCTATAAACATGGTATAGAAATGTTGGAAAGGCGTTGGAAAGATTGTATCACTCTAAAAGGAGATTATATTAATGAATAAAAATGATTTTTGAAAAAAAATGTTGTTTTCGTTGTTAGTCTCGGGACTGATTGAACGGTGTGTTACTTATGTAAAAATAGCTGCTATCTTTAAACTTAATTTAACTATGCTTTTATTTCAAATTACGCAACTGTTTTTTTCCATTATTTAAGAAAAATGTATGCTATTTCAAACAGATATAAAAAGAAATATCTGCGACAATGTTTTGCGATGATAAATCTCCTAATAACTGAAAAAGAAAAAATTACAAACGGCCTGATTATGTTCTCTTTACAATTATGTAAAATATTAAAAAAAAAAATGTATAACGAATTTTCCTAATTTTCTCTTAAAACAAAAAGATGTAGAAACATGTAATAATTTTTGCTGCGTTTCTTTATGTTCAGAAAGTTCATTCATAAACAGTTAAAATGAATTAAAAACATGAACAAACAATTTTATCTTTTTATACTCAAGATGAATATTTAATAATAAACAAATTGTTAAAGTTTTATCTAGTTAAGTCAACACAAGCATTAGATTTTAAGCTCATTTTATTTTTACGTGACCAATATTTTTAACTATTAAATAAAGTATATGCTAACGAAAAACATGCATGAAAATATATATAGTTATATGTTTTTATTTACTATCTAATATCAATATTATATGCAGTTAATAACGCATCCTTTCAAACACTCTTTTATATTCACATTTTATAGAAGCGTTCTTATATTCACTTTTTATAGAAGCGTTCTTCGCATATTTTTGTACAAAATTATCATTCTTAAAAAACTAAATAATACCTAAGGTTTCTGGTTTCTCGCATTGATTCTTAAACGTGAATTTTTATGAAAATGTTAAATAATAATTAAAATTAAAACTCTAAATAGAAATGATATTTTTTTTTTACTTAAATTTATATTAGAATCGATAAATTTTAAGATTATGTTTTAGAATTTGCCAGTTTAGGATTCTTATTTTAGAATTAATTTATTAAAAAACTATTTTAAGTTATATTTTTAAATTATAATTAAAAATTATATTCAGAATCAAGCAATAAGATTAAAGCTGTAAGTCGCTTTTATAATTGTCATAACTTTTATGTAATCATGATGTCGAATTATATCTTAAACGTAAAGCTAAAATTATTTTAAAATACAATACACCTAATAAACTACTGCTATGATATTTTGCTCAAATTTAATTTATATTAATTCAACAAAAAGGTGACAATTATCATTATTTCTCATAAGATACAGACAATTATAAAAACATATATTGAAGTTAAACTCTTTGTAAAGAAAATTTTTTAAAATTATATAGTTGCTAACACAATAGAAAAAAAACTTAAACATTATAATACAAATAAAACTTTTTTTTTATAACAAAACTAAATAATGTACCAAAAATGAATTAACTAATTGTAATTATTGTTAGAATTGAGCTACGAAATCGATTCTTTTTCGTAGCCTAGTTCAAATTTCACGTATGTAGATTATTATTATAAAATAAACATCTATAAACCATTAATAATAATATTAGTTTTAAGTTACTATACAATTTTGTAAACGTGGACAGTCCCCTCTCAATCTCTCTCTCTCTCCAACTTCAAGACGACACACCCTTGCAGAGGCTTTCCACGCCCTCTCAGAGAGGCCCTCCGAAGAGAAGCAGGTCCGAAAAACTTGCCCTCTACAGAAATTTTCCGAAAAACGGATTCGTTCGGCGTGACTTCGGAAAAGCGCATAAATATCGCGCAAAATTTTCGACAGTCAGCAGACCTCAGGCAGCACTCGAGGGAAACATTACTTCAAGAATCAACGAGCAGTCAAGCATCAAGTCAACGAGTTTCAACAGTCAGTATCCAATAACTTCGGAGGGCATCCAGAATCACAGCATTCTTTCAGCAGCATCAGCACTCGCACACTTTGATATACATATATACGAGGTCTGGCTATTAAATAACGAGACTGGTTACGAAAAAGGGTTTCATTCTAAATATTATTCTACATTCGAATGCTCCCCTTTAATATACTCCCCTTCCCTAGCCACACACCTTTCCATACGTTTTTTCCATTGATCGAAGCAGTGCTGGAAGTTTTCTTTGGCGAGGGCCTATAGGAGCTCTGCCGTTTTTTGCTTTACCGCTTCCATCGACTCAAATCGGGTCCCTTTCAAAGCAGATTTTATCTTCGGAAACGAAAAAAAGTCGCACGGTGCCAAATCTGGCGAGTACGGCCCGTGTTCAAGCACTGGAGTGCGCTTACCGGCCAAATACTGCTTCACAGATAGCGCGTTACGGGCAGGTGCGTTGTCCTGGTGCAAAATCCACGACTCATTCTTCCACAACTCGGGCCGTTTTTACGAACTCGTTCTCGCAGTGTTGCCAAAACTGACAAATAGTAAGTCTGGTTGACAGTCTGACCCTCTGGAACCCATTTAGTCATCACGATACCGTTTATGTCGAAAAAAACGATCAACATTGCCTTGAATTTTGATTTGGACATCCTTGCTTTTTTGATTCTGGGCGATTCAGGCGTCTTCCAATGCATCGATTGCCGCTTTGTTTCAACATCGTATTAAAAAATCCACGTTTCGTCGCAAGTAATAATGTTTTTTATCAGCCCGGAATCTTTTTTTAACCTTTCAAGGAAATCTGAGCAGACCTGTTGACGCAAGAGCTTTTGGTCAGGAGTCAGGTTTTTTGGCACCAACTTCGCACAGACTTTTGTCATGTGTAATTCCTTGTGTGAAATTTGTCTAACCGTTTCTTTATCGGCGTTTACAGCCTCGGCAATCATCCGGATGCTCATTCGACAATCTGCACGCACAATTTTGTTGATTTTGGTCACTGTTTCCGGAGTTGAAACAGTGACAGGGCGACCTGGGCGTTGGTCATCTTCAGTGCTCCCTCGGCGCTCACTAAAGCGCTTACACCACTCAAAAACACGCGCACGATATTGAGAATTATCCTAATAGGCCTCTTGCAACAATTTACAGCACTCAGTCGGAGTTTTTTTCAATTTGACGAGAAATTTGAGATTGATACGTTGCTCCTGTTTTTCGTCACACATGGTTTTCGGCACGAGAAAAAAACACGTTTGTTTTAAACTGCTACTGCACAAATACAATAATCGTGACGAGAACGTGTTTTGGTACGTGCATAGACAAGATATCTAGATACCCAACGCACTACTCGTTTTTTTCCCAACCCCTCTACGGCGCCCTCTAGGCGCGTAGTCTCGTTATTTAATAGCCAGACCTCGTATATATTTTTTTTGCATTCAAAACTGTTTTTTTAAGAGCAATTCAAACTCATCATTGTTCAATAGAGGAGAAAAAGAAGAAGGAATCGGCGACCACTCCAGTTAACTACTAAAGAGAAAGAGAGAGAAAGAGAGAATTCGTCCATACATCATCTACATCAATAAACAGTAAGTTTCAAACTAATTAGACTATCTTTCTATGTCTCCTCCAAAGAGATAGTATTAGCCAAGATCGGCTAAATATCTCTCTCCCCGCAACACTTGATAGGTCCTGTCTAGAACAATCTGTAGGCCAACGTCGTCCTATACGTTTGTTCAGTCCTGCAACTCGCCACCTTTCATATAAAATTTCACAAATAATTCCTCTGTCGTCCCGAGGCCATAAGTTTTAGGACTTAGGCTCGAAAAAGGCAAAAAGGCAATTTTGCGTCGATTTCGCACGCAGTAAACGTCACCCCGACGTTACAAAACAGCTTATTTTATCTAAAGAGTATTGTTTCAATCGCTCTAAGTAGTTGAGAACATGTTTTTCTCTTCGAACGTGTCAGAATAGTCGCTTTAGCGTTAATAGGTCAACGCGCCTTTACGGTACACAATCTTGGAATCGATTATATTCTAACACCAGTTGGCACAAATTACTCTCTTCTTTTAATAAAAAAATATGCAACACACTCCCACACAACATATCACAAATTTCTAAATTTAAAATTATTTAAACTTCACAAAAGAAATAAAACAAACCGAAATTGTCCAAATCCGCGAAGTGAGGTAGAGAAACTAATGAATAAAATTCGACTTTAACTGTAAAGACTTCTTACGTTAAAACTCAAAATGATTTTGTAATAAAAATTAATTTCTCTTAAGCAAAAGAAAACGCTAAAATTTCACTGGTAATTGCTAACTACCCGGACGACAGCGACAGCGAGGACTAACCAACAAACCTAAACGAACTGAACCGAGCCGAACAACCTGCGGGTCCGCTCTTCCTCATACTCAGAAACTCGGTCGCGGATACATAGTGGGGATTTTTTGCTTGTTAAGCATCAGCATAAGTCTTTGTAAACTTCCAAATCTTCCCCGCACCTTCCAACAAAAATGCAACTTCGGTACATTTACTTCTTTAGTTTACCAATGTTTACAAACATTTCTCTAAGTGTCAAAGCATTACACATTTTATAGAAGAACCAACACACTGTCATACAGAGACGTTCCATTGAATAGAACACGCAACATCATCCTAGTATGCGTTAAGTGCAGTATGCATTTAACATGTATATACTGTATTTTTGTTCTTACAGTTTTCATTGGTATAAGATAAAATATGGTTTCTGGTATCTCTTTTACTAGTTCAACTGATTACCAAATTATTTATAATTGTGGATCTATTAAATAGGTTGGTGAATTTATTTGTAATTTAATGGTTTTAATTTAATTAATTCTAATTTTGAGATTTTAATTATGACGTCACGTAACATTTTCACCTATTAAAGTCGTTTACCGTCCCGGTAAACTGCGGACGTTCTGCGTGGTTTATGTGTTTACAATCGATTTTTAAACTTTATTTAAGTGTTATTGTTTACATGTATTATTAATATTGAATACCCGAGATTATATTTAGATTACAAATTAGTTCTGTCCGTTTTCAAAAAATGGCTCTGGCTATTATGAATATTTAATAGTAACAGCTGAAGTCGGTAGTTTTAGAGAGGTTAGACATCTGTAAATAATATTCAGTTTATATTGCTTTGAGTTTCATTAAAAAATATTATTTTCTACTCGGTTATATATGTCTAATTTTGTTAACTTAGCAGCATTTGCGGGCGGTTTTAGTTTTTTGTTATAATTGGAAGAAAAATGCAGCTAAAGCGCATCGAATGCTTGTGGAAGTTTATGGTGACAATGCTCCAACTAATAAATCCTGTAGGGAATGGTTTCGACGTTTTAAGAATGGAGATATCAGCGTTGAAGACAAGCCTCGCTCTAGACAGCCAAAAAAATTCGAAGACAAAAAGTTGGAGGCATTACTAGATGAAGATCCGAGTCAAACGCAAGAGAAACTTACAGAATCATTGAAAGTGAATCAAGAAGCAGTTTCTGTATAAATGAAATCCATGAGAATGATTGAAAAGCAAGGCAATTGGGTGCCTTATGAACTGAAACCGAGAGACATTAACAGGCAATTTTTCTGTTCTGAGCAGACGATTCAAAGGCAGCAAAGAAAGGGTTTTTTATATAGAATTGTTACTGAGGATGAAAAATAGATATTCTATGATAACACTAAGAAGAAAATACTACGCAATGCCCGGTCAATCGTTGCCATCGACCTCAACATCAAAACCAAAGCCCAATATTCATGGTTCAAAGATCGTGTTGTGTATCTGGTGTGACCAAAAGGGTATTGTGTACTATGAGCTCCTACAACCTGACGATACCACGGCCGATCGGTATAGGCTGCAGTTTATCCGTTTGAGCCGTGCATTACGATGTAACGTCAGGTGTTACTCTTTTAGCTGCGGTTAAGCTACACTGCTATTTTGCCGTTTTTGAGCCTGAACATTGAAGCTTATATACTCGGAGTAGAGGAGGAGATATATATATATATATATATATATATATATATATATATAACACATCGTTCAATAAGTCCCGAGACTAACAACGAAAACCACATTTTTTTTCAAAAATCAGTTTTATTCATCAATATAATCTCCTTTTAGAGTAATACAATCTTTTCAACGCCTTTTTAACATTTTTATACCATGTTTATAGAAGGATTTATCCTTTGCTTCAAAATAGGCTTTAGTTTCGGCAATGACCTCCTCATTTGAGCCAAATTTTTGTCCCTGGAGCATTTTTTTGAGATCAGCAAAGAGCCAGTAGTCGCTGGGGGATAAATCTGGCAAATACGGGGGGTGTAAAAGCAAATCAAAGCCCAATTCGTTCAATTTTGCCATTGTTTTCATGGACTTGTGGCATGGTGCATTGTCTTGGTGAAAAAGGATTTTTTTCTTCTTCGTGTGCGGTCGTTTTGCTGCGATCTCCTCCTTTAAACGTACCAACAAGTCAATATAATAATCACTGTTAATCGATTTACCTTTTTCCAGGTAGTCAATGAAAATCACGCCATGTGTATCCCAAAAAACAGACGCCATGACTTTGCCAGCAGACTGCTGCGTTTTTGGACGCTTTGGGCGGCTTTCGCCAGCCATGCGCCACTCAGATCATTGCCGATTCGACTCCGGAGTGAAATGATGTATCCATGTTTCATCCATGGTCACGTATCGACGCAGGAAATTCTTTTTATTGCGAGTAAATAGCGATAAACAGCTCTCTGAATCGTCGACTCGTTGCTGCTTTTGTTCCACTGAAAGTAATCGCGGCACCCACTTGGAAAAAACCTTTTTCATGCTCAATTTTTCATAAATGATTGTAAATACGCTTCCAGATAATATCTGTGTTATTTTTGCAATCTCACGGACCTTTACTTTGCGATTTTTTATTACAATTTTTAACACTTCACTCACATTTTCCTGTGTAACAGCTTCCAATGGCCTACCCGAACGTTCCGCATTGTTTGTGTCCGTACGACCACGTTTAAACTTAGCATACCAATGACAAATCGTTGCTTTGGATGGAGAGGAGCCCGGGTAATGTTTTTCAAGCCATTGCTGGGCTTCTACGGTGTTTTTACCCATCAAAAAACAATGTTTTATCAACACGCGAAACTCGCTTTTTTCCATTTTTCAAACAAATTACAAAGTGACTTTACTCTAAACTCAATAACTTTGCTGTCTGTGATCCGATCGACGTAAAATTTTTACACGTTTCATGTAAAGGTTCGCACTCTATAGAAACGTGGCCAGTTTGGTACTACAAGCACCATCTCTGGGTTAGTCTCGGGACTTATTGAACGATGTGTTATATAGTTTGTAAGCGTTTGTTTGGGAAAGGCGTGTTTCCAAGATTAAGTAGATGCAGGAGGCTCGGTTCCTGAAATTAAAATCAGCTTTGAGCCCTGCTCTGGATAGGGTCCTACTATGATAATAGTGAATAGCAGAATAATCGGCCGTGTTTCGGCCAATAATTCTGTCGGAGGATTTTAAGATATAGAAAAGATTTTGAAACATATAAATCCGAACTCACTTTTCATTTAAGAATCTAGTGGTGCGCGACAAATCCTCTCTCTCTCTCTCTCTTTCTTTCTCTCTCCTTCTCTCTCTCTCTCTCTCTCTCTTTCTTTCTCTCTCCTTCTCTCTCTCTCTCTCTCTCTCTCTCTCTTTCTTCCTGATGCTGTAGGTGACTTCTCGTCGTCTTCTTCTTCTTATTGATTTGAAAAATTGAATGGTCTGCTTGTCGTAGATGGTGCGTAGTTGCTTCCTTGTAATTGTGTAAGTGATTCCTTTGTGATGTTTCCTTTGTAGATTAGGTGGAAATGTTTCCTAGTAGTAATGTTTTTAACTTATTACCTCGAGTGCTGCCTGAGGTCTGCTAAGGTAAGTCCCAGACTCAAGGTGAGCACGAGACTCCGAGCGAGCCCGAATGTGTCCCCGAGACTGTCCTCTGCGGATTGACCGCACCATTTTATACACTTATGCGGAGATGCCTTTGTGCCAATCCGATTGTTCGAGAATTAGCGCGGGTGGACGCTAATTGTTATTAAGAAGGCGTGCCTTTTGGGAGGGAGAGCGAGTAAGAGAAAGAGAGAGACGATTCATTTTTGCAGGATTTTCACATAGGTTTATCATTTGCTATTTACACTAAGATTATGTTAATTTTAATTGTATGATCGTGTGCCATTTAAAATTTAACGCATATTACAAAAAAGAACGAAGTTTTTCGTCGCATTTTGAATGATTTATTTACATAGTGATTTTTAAATAAAAAACGATTATTTAAATAATAAAAAGGATTGCTACTATGGACGAGAAAGAAATAAAAGTAAAATAATCGTTTAAATCATCATTTTTTGAAAGTTATATGTTTTAATTAATGGACTGTTGGAGAAGTACTTATTTGATTAGCTTTGTTGCAAATATTTGTTAGAACGATTAATATTAGAAATAATATAAAAATAATTATTCGGTTGGACAAAGAATTTATTTTCATCACAAGATAAAAGCTTTAAAGCAACTATCTTTGTACAATTTCGCTTATAATATAGCATGTCGCGGAGTATTATTACAAATATAAGAATTACATTCTATAAAATATAAGACGAGTTATAATTAGGATTGCCGAATTGTTGCCAAATATTAGTCTTTAAAATTTAAACTAGAGGAAATAATAGATGTGTGTAACAGCTGATCATAGGTAAATCAATTACTTATTTTAATATATATATATATATATATGTAAATTTGAAACCTCTTTTCAAACTTTGCCGCCTGTCCGTTCGGTCAAGTTACCTTCGGCCAGACGGTTGAGTGACGTTCATTACAAACTTCGCATCGGTTGCGGTCAGGGAGACAGACGTCGCTAGACAGACGTCGCTAGGCAGCCACGCTAGGCAGCCACATTTTGCGTGATCATAAATTGTTATTACTTTTTGCTTCACAATTACTATTGTTAATCAAACACTTGGTTAAATCCAACTTGTTGTTGTTTCAGGTATTGTGTTAATCGATATGTTATCAATAATGTAAATAGTGTTAATATGTAACCTTAAATAATATTTAATTACAGTTATTTTACTGCAACAACTCGAGTCGATTTATTCAAACTCAGACTCTCATACAAACCCTAAGTTTCCCAAATTTGAAACTTATAAAACAACAACAGTTAAGGAACTGCATCATGGAAGTAAAGGCTACATTTCATTTCGTTTCTAAAGCTGTCGACTCAAAGACGACCGTAGTCAAGGTTAAAACTATTTAACTTGAGGGACGTTCCGAAGCATACCAATTTCCTCTTGATCAACAAACACGCACACACCATTTAAAACTTTTCGAGCATAAAATTACGAAGCAGGTAGTAAAGAGCTTGACTACTCGCAACAAATATCGAAAGGTCAATATAACCTTGAAGGAAGGTGAGCTGCTGGAGGAATACCTGGACGAGGAGGGTAACGTAGTTTTTAATGAGTTCTATTTAGAGGTTTTCAAATCTACATCTCTTCACTCTCCTTCACCTCCCATCCCACCCGCCGAAAAATCAATGCATTCCATTGCAAAAAATTTAGTGCTAAATAAATTTGACGGGAATGATGTGGACGCGGAATCATGGTTAAATACTTTCGAACAAGAATGTGAAAGACTCGGTGTACAAGAGGAGAAATATTCTGAAATATTGCGTTTGTGTTTAGAG
Source organism: Chalcis sispes (assembly GCA_949987625.1). Lineage (NCBI taxonomy): Eukaryota > Metazoa > Arthropoda > Insecta > Hymenoptera > Chalcididae > Chalcis > Chalcis sispes. The sequence continues at coordinate 32,291,793 of OX465095.1, read as the reverse complement.
AATGTCGCACTGGAGTGGTACGCGGTGTTTTTAAAAATAAATAAACTCTCGCACGCGTGGGAATTTTGGAAAGCTTCTTTTGTTGACACGTTCGGTTCAAAGTCGTGGTCAGAAATCACCTTCGCATACACTTATAAATATTTGGGCGGTTCGTTTTTAGATTATGCATTAAAGAAAAGGAATCTTTTGATTGATGTTGATCCTGATTTATCGGTAAGATCACAAATAAATTTAATCGTAATAGATCTTCCTAATTATATAAAAACGCGTTTAGAACGAAAAGACTTGACCAAAGTTGACGATTTAATGTCGAAGCTTAGGCAAATAGATCCTTCCAGAAACAAAGCCGCTTTGAATTCTGTAAAAAAGCCGGATGAAGTTCAGAAAAAAAGTAATAAAATCTTTAACGAAAATTTAAATGAACAAAAAACCTGTGGGTACTGCGATAAAATGGGCTTTCCAGGCAGACGTCACTCGGAAGAAGTATGTCGTGTGAAAATAGCACACCAGAGCAAAAACAAAAACAATAAAATCAAAGTCGCAAATAATATCGAAGCGCAAGATGCAATTTCTCTCCTTGAAAATCCAAAAAACTAATAAAAATCTCACTTATAAAACTAAAAATTCTAATCAATGATAGTCCAGCCATCGGTCTCTACGATTCCGGAGCTAATGTCTCATTGATAAATTACAACTATTGGAGAAAATTGTATGTAAATAAAAAAATAAGTGGGAATAAACAATTGAAAACAATTTCGGGCAACTCAAATACTGAAGGAAGTGTCGTCCTACCAGTTACTATTTTCAATATAAAAGAAGACTGTCTGTTTTTCATCATCAAAAGTAAATCATTTGAAGATGATGTCTTATTAGGTCTAGACTGCATAAAAAAATTTAGGTTATGCCAAGACGAAAACCTAAAAATAAGTCAAAATTTGGAAAAAGCAGCCGAGATAAATATTGTAAAAGGAAATTTTGAATGTAAAAATAATGAGATTGACGAAATTAAGTCTGATCTTGTACTAAAAGAAATCTTGAGTATTTATAAAGATGTCTTTGCCAAAGAAAAATTCGATGTTGGTAAAGTCAACGATTATGAAGCCGCAATAAGACTCACTGAAAACAAATATGTAGCAAAAAGACCTTACGGATGTTCTCTGCAAGACAAAGCAGAAATAGAAAAACAAATTAAAGAATTATTGAAATCGGGTCTGATTGAAGAATCGAGTAGTCCGTACGCTTCTCCGGTTACATTGGCTTTTAAAAAAGACGAAAATAAAAGATCCCGATTATGTATTGATTATCAAGAACTTAATAAAATAGTCGTGCCAGAAAGTCACCCTTTTCCAAGTATTGATGAGCTAAAATTGCGTGCAAGAAATTGCAATTACTTCACAAAGTTGGACATAAATTCGGCGTTTTGGTCGATCCCACTTCGCGACAAGGATAAATATAAAACTGCTTTTGTAACTCACCACGGGCACTGGCAGTGGAACTGTTTACCTTTCGGTTTAAAATCCGCTCCAGCAATTTTCCAAAGGACATTATCAAGTATTTTAAGGAAAAATAGCTTGGATTCATTCACTGTAAATTACATAGATGATATCCTAATATATTCAAATAATTATGAGGATCATATGCAGCATACTGAACTGGTACTAAAAACATTGCGCTCCTACGGTTTCAAATTAAATGTCTCAAAATGTATTTTTGCAAAACGTGAAGTGTCATATTTAGGACATAAAATAGGGTACAACAGTATTAAACCTCTAAATGACAACGTAGTCGCAATCAAAAATTTCCCTGTTCCACAAACAAGAAAAAATATCAGACAATTCTTGGGAAAATTAAATTTCTACCTCCAATATATCCCAAACTCAAGTATCGTACTGGAACCTCTTCATAACTTGCTCCGGAAAAATGTGCAGTTTGATTGGTCTCCATCATGTCAAGAAAATTTCGAGACGGTAAAAGAACACTTGTGTTCGGAACCAATACTTTCGATCTTTGATCCAGCGTTACCAACCTACATCTTTACGGACGCGAGCATTCAAGGAGTCGGTGCAGTGTTAAAACAACGTCAGGAAGATAAAAAACTAAAACCGGTATTCTATTTTTCACGCAGATTGAACAATACACAAAAAGAAAAAAAAGCAATATTTATCGAATGTCTCGCAATAAAAGAAGCAATATTGTATTGGCAGTACTATTTAATTGGTCAAAAATTCACCGTTTTCACCGATCACAAACCCTTAGAGGACTTTAAAATAAACAATTGTAACGATCCAGAACTAAGAAAAATCCTTACTTACATCTCACAATTCAACTGTGAAATCCTTTACAACCCAGGTAAAGAAAACTTGGAAGCGGATTGCTTATCTCGGAACCCTGTCCTAGAAGAAGAAGAAGATAACTTCGAAAGCTCAGCAGTAAAAATCGTGAACTTTTTGGAAATAAACGAAATAATCAATGATCCAAAAAATTTCCATTTAGATAACAAATGTGAAAAGAAAAACGGTATCATCTACAGATCACTAAACAATAAAGAGAAAATTTGGTTATCTGAAGCATTTGGTAAACAACTAATAAAAAAAGTTCATGAAATACGAGGTCATGTGGGAGTAAAACAAATGATCTTGACAATAACAACAAAATTTTATTTTAAAAATATGCACAAACACATAAAAATATTTTGTCGTGCCTGTGAAACATGTATCAAGAATAAAACTAGAATTGCAAACTACAAGGTTCCGTTATCCCAGCTGGGTCCAGCCTCAAAGCCATTTGAAATAGTCTCATTGGACACAGTCGGTGGTTTTGCGGGAAACAAAAGCACAAAAAAATATCTGCATTTATTAACAGATCACTTCACAAGATACGCATTTATCACAACATCGTCAACCCAAACAGCCGACAATTTTATTAAACTAGTTAAATCAACAAAAAATACTAACAAGATCGACACGCTTATATCTGATCAATACGCAGGTATCAAATCGAATGATTTCAAAAAATACTTAAAATCAGAAAATATAAGACTCATCTTTACAGCAGTAGATTGTGCCTTTTCAAACGGATTAAATGAAAGGACAAATCAAACACTGGTCAACAGAATACGATGTAAAATCTACGAGAACAAAACACGCTCCTGGCCAGCTGTTGCACAAGAATGCGTGCATGAATATAATGATACTATACACAGTTCCACTGGTTTTACACCCTCCTACCTACTAACTGGAAAAGAAGAATCAATACTACCTGATGAACTAAACGAGAACAATGTTGAAAACTTAGATGAAAATAGAAGAAAAGCATTCGAGCAATCGAAAAAGATTCACGAGCAAAACAAGAGGTATTACGACGAGAAAACAAACAAACATGAATACAACGAAAATGATCTCATTTACATAAACAACGAAAACAAATTGAACAGGAAAAAAATGGATCCAATCAGAGAAGGGCCATTCAGAATAAAAAGGAAAATTTCTGAGGTAATATATGAGGTCGATAGCGGTCTCAGGAAAAAAGGATCACAACTTTTTCACGCAAGCAAACTCATCCCTTTCCATTAATCCGAAATTCCTTCTTCGTTCTTGAGGGGGGGGGGGGGGGATGTAAATTTGAAACCTCTTTTCAAACTTTGCCGCCTGTCCGTTCGGTCAAGTTACCTTCGGCCAGACGGTTGAGTGACGTTCATTACAAACTTCGCATCGGTTGCGGTCAGGGAGACAGACGTCGCTAGACAGACGTCGCTAGGCAGCCACGCTAGGCAGCCACATTTTGCGTGATCATAAATTGTTATTACTTTTTGCTTCACAATTACTATTGTTAATCAAACACTTGGTTAAATCCAACTTGTTGTTGTTTCAGGTATTGTGTTAATCGATATGTTATCAATAATGTAAATAGTGTTAATATGTAACCTTAAATAATATTTAATTACAGTTATTTTACTGCAACAACTCGAGTCGATTTATTCAAACTCAGACTCTCATAAAAACCCTAAGTTTCCCAAATTTGAAACTTATATATATATATATTGTGACAGGTGGCTTATTGGGGTTAAGCCACCTGCCATAGGCGAGAGAGGAATAGAGTTCGCGGCGCGACGATATGCGGCACCAGCGATCAAGCGACCGAGGGCTTGACGCGGGAAAAGGCGCAAGAGTCCGCGGCATACCGAAACGCGGCGCTATCGATCAAGAATCGATAGCGCTACGCGGGAAAACCGATAGGCAAGAGGGGAAGGAGGAGCCCTCCTCTCAAGCCTTCTTCTCGTCCGAGCCGTTTTACCAGCCACACGTGTCAATATCGAAGACAAGAAATACGTTAGGAGAAAGAGTCGATCCTCCGAGTTTTTCCGTGGCAGCTTAGAAGAGACGATTTCGCGAGCAGAGCGTAATAAAGTAAGTAGCCACTTATCCGTGATAATTTAGTCCGCGAACATATTATATTCAGTTTTCCTGACGCGTGTGCGATCGCGTCAGGCATATATAGATAGAACCGAGTTACGCGCGAGACCGCGTAACTCAAATTCGATTAGGTCGTGCGAGTGCGAGTGAGAGGATCGATCTCTCTCTCGCACTATCATAGAATAGGCGTACGAGTGAAAGAAAGCCACTCTTACTCGTACAACCTGCGAGCTCGCAGTTGAGCGAGAGTAACGAGCTCTCTCGCGCAACCATAGACTGCATCGTCGAGTGAGAGTAAGAGACGCTCTCACTCGAGCAGTCACGGACTACGGCAGTATAGAGAGGAAACTGCTCTCACTATATTTGCCGTCCATAGACTACACGTGTGTGTGTAGCCACGCGAAGCAAAGAGGGTGCGCATGCGCAGTGCGCACCTTGAGAATTAGTATTGCGCGTGAGGCAATACTAATTGCTCTTCACGTAATTAGACCTCTTCGCGATAATTTATTACTTTTGTACTGTTTTGCTTGTTTTATTTATTAAACCCGCATTTTAGCATTGAGTCGGTTTGTTCTTATTTTATTTCCCTACAGCGTCCCGATCCCGAATACCGCCGCCTCCGCGGGTGTGCCAACCAAGCATTGGCACACAAACTGACTAGCCAAGCCCGGTGGAAGCAACACCGGCCGCGGGGCCTTAGGCAAGGCCCCTTACACACAAAAGTAGATAAAGCAGGACCAGAGGAAGGTCCTGCGTTGCTAACGGGCGTAAATAAATTTACCCCGTTACAACTGGCACCCCAGACGTGTGTCTTAGGCATAGGGTCGCGTGACACGAGAGGGCGTGCGCAGTAGAGAAAGAGAGGTCCGAAGCGTGCGCAGAGGGCGCAACGAGCGCACACACACACACACACACACACACGCACACAAGCGTGCAAAAGAGTTTAGGTGCGCAAAATCAAGTGTCCCTGGCGTGGCAACGGGGACGGAAGAATTTTCTTTTTTTTTTTGTTCTCGTGTTAAAAATAACTCATAAAATTTTTTTTTTTCAATTTTGGAGCATAGCTTGCTTGTAGCACCGAGGCTCAAGCAAGTATAAGGTCGAGGAGAACTGACTTTTCCACAGCCACGCCAGTGCGAGTTGCGATACCGTGGGTAGAGGGACGAGGTAAATCCCTCTTAAAAATAAATTGTATACATTTTACCTTATTATTTATTTATAATTATATATTTAGCGTCTAAGTATATATAGCATGCGATACTCACGATATCGCAACTGTTCGATTTGTTAAAATATTAGCGTGTGGAATACAAAAGAAGACATGGCGACAGGAGACTCCTTCAAAATAGAGCAATGGCTCTTCGCCATGAAGGGCGAGGAGGTAGAGGAAACTCTTTACGCTCTCCGATTACGGACAGACGGGCTACATTTCGCAAAGCTGGCCCGTATAACTAATTGGCTGCTGGAAAATTTCACAGCAGCCGATTACCAGGAGGAATTCGCCGGGGCAGACGAAGCTGCCCAGGTTGCGAGGGCCGAAGCAAGAAGAAGCTTCGTGCTCTGTGCCTGCCAGGAGAGGGCAGGCACGACGGCGGAGTCGGCGGACTACGACCGAGAAGAGCTGCATCCGCTGACCATGTTGTTAGGGGACGAGGTGGACCAATCGTCCCTAACAAACACACGAGAAGAAAGGGTGGCGGACGTGGAAGACCCGCCACCAACGAGAAGAGAGCTCTTGATGCAGGAGCGCATCGAGAGCTTGACGCAGACAATCGAAGGCATGGTCAAGTGCTTCACGGCCATGCAGGCGGAGCTACAAGATTTGCGAGCCAAGCAAGAGGTCGCAAATCTTAGGCCGAGTGCGTCATCCACCAGGATAGACAGCACGCCAGGCCCGTCCAAGGCACCACTGAGAGATACCGCGGAACCGGCTCTCTCGCGACAGACTCGGCGTAGAAGCAAAGCGCCGAGCCATGTCGCGTTCCAGGACACGTTCACGTGTAACTACGTGTCAACGAGTGCGACGCTCTTACTCGTATAACCTGCAAGCACGCAGTTGAGCGAGAGTAACGAGCTCTCTCGCTCGACCATAGACTGCATCGTCGAGTGAGAGTAAGAGACGCTCTCACTCGAGCAGTCACGGACTACGGCAGTATAGAGAGGGAACTGCTCTCTCTATATCTGCCGTCCATAGACTACACATGTGTGTGTAGCCGCGTGAAGCGAAGAGGGTGCGCATGCGCAGTGCGCACCTTGAGAATTAGTATTGCGCGTGAGGCAATACTAATTGCTCTTTGCGTAATTTGACCTCTCCGCGATAATTTATTACTTTTTGTACTGTTTTGCTTGTTTTATTTATTAAACCCGCATTTTAGCATTGAGTCGGTTCGATTTTATTTTATTCCCCTACAGCGTCCCTATCCCGAATACCGCTGCCTCCGCGGGTGTGCCAACCTAGCATTGGCACAGAAACTGACTAGCCGAGCCCGGTGGGAGCAACACTGGCCGCGGGGCCTGAGGCTTGACCCCTCACACACAAAAAAAGATAAAGCAGGACCAGAGAAAGGTCCTGCGTTGCTAACGGGCGTAAATAAATTTACCCCGTTACAATATGTATATTTTTATTTAATTGATGAATTATTTATTTCAAAAATTATTATCACTATATTAAACGAGGAATTCAGGATATTCCAGGGTATTGCGTGATGTCCCAAATTACACTATAGATGCTTACTAAGAAAAAGAACTACCTAGCAAAAATTGAATAAAATTCGTATTGACCGACTTAGTGATCTACTTAGAAAGATAAATATTATTTTTAGCTGTGTATGCATGATTTTATGTTTATGTGTGTGTGATTGCGTGATGGACAATATATTTCGATGTTACATAGTTTTGTTTGTAAAAATTGCATCGCTATCAGTTGCGTTTAGCGAGAGCGGCTACTTTTTTATAGGTCATTCACGTATTCAATTCCCGGCTTAGCTTAGGTTAAGTATGTGAGTAGAGGGGGCCTTATGGTGGTAGGAAAGGCAGGGAAAAATCTTATTAGTTGACACGAGAAAAAAAAACGGTGGTCGTGTACTGACGTTACACCCCTATGCTAAAACGGTTACTCGGTGATTGTAGTATCAACTAGCAATCGTACTGACGTAGACGGAAGAAAAACGATAACGACTTGTACAACGTTAGGTGGTCCTTTTTAATGGCTGTAATAGAAGAAACTTCTGGATGACAGGACTTGTTGTGATGCTGCTGGTATTGAGTCGGCTAGGGTTGGTTCCTTAGCGATGGTTGGCGTAGGATGTATTGGGCCTCCTCCTGGATGCTAGGTTACATTGTCTGGTCCCAGGAATCCCATTTCTATGTCGCCTTTTCGTGCAGATGGTCTTGTGGGTGGATCCGTTATCTGAGTCATAAATAGACGAGTTATAGAGCAACAGAGTGCGCTTAGGAGGTGCATTGAACATCCGTACATACAGTTAAGAAGGAAGCCATTGATTATGGCCCCTGTTATAGTTTTACTGCTTGTATTATCAAAAGGGTAGCTATTATAGCGGAACTAATGGTGCCGAATGTGATTAACCTATTTCAGGCTGTTGTCCATAATGAGTCTAAGATTTTTCCTATTGTGTCTTCATTTAAAAATCTAGATATGGTGCCTTCATTGTCCATTATAGGTTGGCCATGTATTACCTTGGCAAATTCATTAAGTAACGATGGTTTTTCGATTGGGAACATAATTCGTTCTTGTAATAGCTCGAGATCTTTTTCTGTATAAATGCCACTGGTGGCAAGAGAAACCGGGTCTGTGTATTTCCATGTCATTTATCTAAAGGGTTTCAGTGTTTGAGGTGTTTTGCCTCCCGTGGGTTTCGGCATGACTTACAGCCATTCCTCGTTTACTCTGTAAAATGATGTCCGGATGGCATTACATGATACCCTGGTGCTATGATCTTTCAGGATGTGGGTTTCGGGTGTTAGATATTGAGTCCGGTTGTTCCAAGAGACTCCTAGCTCGGTGTAGCAGTATTCTCCGTGTTATAGTCTTACTTCTACGGGTATGTCCTTAATGATGTGTACCATTCCTCCACCCGCAATTGCCATGTAATCGGGTCCGTTCATTAGGTTGTAAGCGAATTTGTCAGGCGATCGGTCGGCTATGGCTAGGGCGTTTAGCAGTGTTTGTCTCTCAATCCTACATTGTTGTTGTAAGATGTTATGATACAGAGATTTGATCTGTGTTTTGATGTGTTTCCTGACGTTCACGAGTTTAGAATGCACATATGCGAAGATGTCCAAGTTTTCTATCGCTATCTTTCCTGGCATTGCGAACGAATATCCTTTAGTGATTTCTAGGATAAACAGCTTAAGGTGTTCGGTCCTGACCGCTGTGTATCTGCCTAAGTTCTCGGTGCCTTTGCTGGATAGGGCGAAGGTTACGTCGTCTGTGGTGAGGGAATATGTGATTCTCTAATGGTTAAAGTTATTGTTTGTGATTTTGTTAGTTAACCCTTCATATAAAAGCCCGTAGCGGCCGAATTTACATTGGTTCTAGGGGTAGGGAGTTCTAAAAAAAATAACCACTCTTAAAGTCGATACAAGATGTATCAGAGAGTGTGCACGACGTTCCGGAATTAAGGGGAGGTTCTCATCAAGCACGACCAAAAAATCGATTTTTTTTTTTTGCTTATAAAGTTGGCAAATGTCTCGTAGAATACGCTCGTGAAACCCGTTTTGCCAAATTCAATTTATTTTCAAAGTTATAGTCAAAAAACCGAAGTCGTCTTTTTACGTACAAAATCGCGTACTAAAACTTTAAACGCGTTTTTCTCGAAACCATGTTGAGACGGGCGGCAAGATAACTCAAGAAACTATTATAGATATCGAGATAAATTTTTATTTTAAAGGTAATTAAGTTTGCTGGATCTTGACCTAAGATCATAATTTTACAATGATTATTTATATTGTTATTGCACTTTTTAGAACAAAAAAAAGTGCAAAAAAATATTTTTTTTTGCAAGTCCGCCATTTTGTTAATTTTTGACTTTTCTTCGTGATTTTAGTTCAAGATCTAGCAAATGTCTTTTAGTTTATAACAAACTTTGAGTTTTTGATTTCAGACAAAAATTGGATGAGTTACCTTGTCGCCCGTGGAAGTGTCTTTTTTTTCGATGACTATTTTTCAATGCATATAACTAATAAACTATTTGGTATTTTCGGTAAAAAAAATTTGTAAAAGTAGTTAATAACATACTTAATAAGTACCAAAAAACTTGACAACTTTATTTATTTTCTTTTATGAGAAAAAAAATCGCGAATATCACGTAATTTTTGGGTCGCTAGATGAGAACCTCCCCTTAAGGTGTATTTCATTATTGTTCAGGTGTATTTTTGCAAAATGTTCTCTTAAGATGATTTTTAGTAATCCCTGGACAACTACGTTCTTCCAAGCATCATAAGGACCTCGGTTAATGCTTCCAGAACATCGCCTATCCTCAGAGAGTGTACTTGCGTAGACGATTGGATGCTTTACGGTACTATTGATTTTTATTTCGCTAATTACTGTACTATCTCCAAATTTAAACAGTCAGGTTTCGTACATCTGTGTACACGCATGCCTACTAATTTCATGTATGTATTTGGCTTGAACATGGTAAACTATAGAGTTATGTGAGTACATTCCGCAGTGGTAAACTGTCCGCTGTATCTCGGCTTTACATTGTATTACATGGGTTTGGCGATATTTTACTACTCGCAGCAATTGTATGTAACGATGGGTTACATTTACAGGGTTTATGGGGAATTTGCATTCGCCTACTTCTAGCAGAGATACAGTGGTTACGTTGAGGTGTCGTGGTCCACAGTCGTAACCAATAAGGCTATAAATTGGAGCGAAAAGAGATAAGAAAATGGTTATTTTTGTCAAGTCCATCTAAAAAATCAAAAGTATTTTAGTTTTCTTATATAAGTGTTCGTTTGGTTTGTGGTTGGTGGTTATAATTTTAAATTCTAATTTGCAGTTAGTTGGTTTGTTTGTAATTTTAGGTTTTATATTTCATACGCTTTATTATTATAAAAAAGTTATTATTATAAGTTGTATATAAAGTTATTATTACTCTTTTTTTTTTTTTATTTATTGTTTATCTTATATGTATTTATACGTGTATACATATATATATTTTTTTTTTTTCTTTATTGGTATCTTTAACTTGGTTATTGTTAGTTCTCCTTATCTATGCTCTTTTTCTTCTGTTTATGTTTAAATTCTTGGCTTATGTGCGACTTGCGGAGCCTATTTGCATGCACGATTTTATCGCTTATCTTGTAACGTATCCTTATATTATGGGATTTTAGGACTTCTAATACCACATGGCGTCCTGAGTAATGGTAGCCAAATTTCCCTGACTTGGGTCCGGTTGACAAGAATACATAGTCTCCTACTTTAAGGCTCATAGGATTAATTTTTTTTTCATAAAGCTTTTTGTTGCGTTCTTTAGACCTGATTGGATTTTTATATGCTAGCTTTTGAATGTCATTTAGGCACGTGACTAGTTCCGTGATGTAATCTTCGTATGTTGGGAGCATGTCAATGGCGTATAAAGGATCGTTAGATGGCAGTCGTGGGAGCTTGCCGAACACTACCTCGTGTGGTGTATGTTTGGTGATTTCTTGCACGCTAGAATTATAATTTGACATTGCTACTTCAATTCATTCGTCCCATTCGTTGTTTTTGTCGGTGTATTATTTTAAAAATTCGCCGAGCGCGTGGTGAGATCTTTCCAATGACCCATTCGACTAGGGCTGGAAGGTAATCGTATTGATTTTTTTTATCCGGAATCTTCTTGCATTTCTATTCATGAGATGGCTTAAGAAATTTTTTCCTTGGTCTGTTGGGATGGCTTTTGGTGCTCCAAATAGTGACATGAATTTCCTAATTTTAGCGTCCGCGATGGTGGTGGACAGCACGTTTTCTAGGGGATCAGCTAAACAAAATTTAGATAACTTATCCTGAATGGTCAGAATATATTCGTGACATTTGCTCGTAGGTTTTAGTGGTCCTATTATATCCATAGCGATTTTGTCGAAAACACTGCCAGATGTATCGATGATCACCATTGGCTGTTTTGTTTTTAAACGTACCAACTTTTTAGTTGACAGTCGAGGCATTGTTGGACACGACGTTGTACGTTGTCTTTTAAATTTTTCCAATAATATGCTTGACGTATCCGGTTAAAGGTTTTTGAGACTCCTCCATGACCTCCAATTGGTGACTTGTGCAGCTTTAAAAATATTTCGTCTTGTTTTCGTAGGAACGTATCTCAGTTTTCCGCTGCAAACTATGGTTTTGATTGGCGTGTCTTTAAAGGGGGTTTTTTATTAAGCTTAAGACCTCGGACCATTTAAGATTTTCTATAAACTGGCTCTTACCTATACTGACAGTTCCCTGTTTTAGGTTTATTAATAAATCTTTTCGAGTGGTCAATCCTTTAGTCAAGTTTCTTTTCATTTGAGAGAGAGATTTGGGTTGTACTCCCTTTATACACACAGTGAATAAGGACAATAGACCTTTGCGTTTCACTCGGTGTACCTCACCTATTAACAAACCTTTGGTAGTGTTTATTTTGTTGTGTTTAGCCAATATTTTTACGCTTTTGTCGCAATAATCTTCGTTCAAGGCGATGAAATAAACGATGTTGTCGTTTCGAGTGTGTAGGGGTTCTCTTATTTCTGCGATGGGTCGGTCATTTAATGTTTTCTCATCGCTAATCTCAGATCTGTCGGGATCGGAATCTTCTTCATTGTCAACTCGAGGTCTTGATGGAAGCGCGAAGGGTTTGTGGTCCGCGACTTCGTCGGAATCATCATCTTCGCTCTCTTCGTAATTGATGTCTTTCTTGGGTCGCAGGATGACTTCTTTCGTATTTTGGCGGACCATTCGGCTTTTCTCAGGTCTCCCCCTAGAGTTTCTTCGTATTGATTCCACAAGTTTGGGTGACAAAGGCCTTTCCTGGGTTTTATCTGGGACAGGTTCTTTCCTTTTTAATTGTGCACGTGTTACTACGTTAACGGCACCTTCTTTAACTGGGCTACGCAATAATGCATCTGCGTTAGCGTTTAACTTTCCTTGTTTGTAAATTATCTCATAGTCATATTCAGATAACTTAATTTGCCATTTTCAGATCCTAGTATTCAAGTTTGCCGTTTTGAACCATACCAAAAGTTGGTGTACAGTTATTATCGTGAACTTTCGTCCGTATACGTATAATCTAAACGTTGTCATACTGTGTAGCACGGCCAAAGCTTCCTTCTCATATACTTTGTAGTTACTCTTTGCGCCGCGTAACATGCGCGATGTATAAGCTATTGGCCGATCCTTCCTGATTTCTCCTTGAGACAGGACTCTTCCTACTGCGTAGCCTGAGGCATCCGTCGTAAATATGAAAGGCTGTAAAAGATCTGGGATTTGTAACACGGGGACAGTGCACAACATATCCTTTAGCGAGTTAAAAGACTCTTCTGTTCTTTCGTTCTATTTGAATGTTGTCTCTTTCTTTAGTTATTTAGTCAGGGGTTTTGAGATGTATGCAAATTCCTTGATTAAGCGACAATAATAACCTGCTAGTCCGAGGAACTGACGGACATATCTTATATTTTTGGGCCGAGGAAAGTTCCTTACGGCCTTCAATTTCTTTGGATCGAGACACAATCCTTCCTCGCTAAGCATATGGCCAAGATATGTAACTTCGCGCCTTAATAACTCGCATTTGTCGGTTCGCAGTTTTAAACCTGATTGTTTCAAACGTTGCATCAAAGCGGTAATCTTCGTGTCGTGTTCCTCTATGCTGCTTGCATAAATAACAATGTCGTTAAGATAAACAAAAAGACTCACGCCTTGTAGCCCCTTTAGGAGTTTATCCATTAGCGGTTGGAAGGTGGCGGGCGCGTTTTTTAATCTGAACGGCATTCGTACGAGTTCATAATGGCCGAATGGTGTGCTAAAGGCTGAGCATGTTGCATTTATGACAGGGTATCTCTGCTCTAGGCGTATTGTCGGTGCACGTAAAGCATTTCAGTGCTGAGTGTCCTAGCTTATTGCATAGTTGACAGGCATCGACCGCGCGCTTGTTCTTATCACACTGCACTGCTGCATGTCCTCCTTGCCCACATATTTGGCATTCAGTACCATTGTTGCAGAAATTGGCAGTGTGTCCTGGTTTTGCACAAATTTGGCAGGTTCTCGCTATGAGAAAACAGGTTTCTTTCGAGTGTCCAGATTTTTTTACAAAAACGGCATACTGCTAACCTGTTTACCTGTGCCTCGTATCTTGTGTCTTCCATTCTTTTCAGCTCTGGTTTCGCAACCTCTTTGCTTGCGTAAAATAATTCTTTTTATGGGTTCGCTGTTTATCGCGAAAGGCTGTTTTGGAGGCGATTTGCCTTAAGGCCAGTATTGCGTTCTTTACGATGTCTGAGATGTTGTTTGTCTCCTTCATTCTATTCTCTATTTCTGGTTTTAGACCTTGCTCGAAACACTTTATTTTGTGTGCTTCTGTTTGTGTTCTGAATTCAGGATCGAAGGCGCCAGCAGCTATCTTATGAGCTTTGTTAATCGGTGCTCCCAAATTTCTCATGCGATTTGCGAAAGCGATGACGTTTTCATCGTCTCGCTGGTACTCGTTTCAAAGTTCTTCAAGCAGCTGTTGCTCAGTTTTATTGGTTTGCTGCAGATGAAATGGCCGATTTAACAATGACATAAGGTTGGCTGCAATTTAAGTGTATCATGTTCACACAAGGCGGCGTAAATGATATGACGTATTGAAGTATAAATACTGCTACCTTCGTTTATGGAGTCATTTCTGTTTTGCACTTCATAGTGATCGTAAAAACAACAAGAGAAAGTGAACATGGAAGTGAATTAAAAACGACTACTTTTACTACACGAATTTAAATTAGAGCACAACGCAACGGAAGGAACAAGGAATATCAACAGCGCATTTGGGCCTGATACAGTTAGCGAACGAACCACTCAGTGGTAGTTCGAAAAATTTCGATCCGGAGATATGGACCTTGGAAATGAGCCACGTAGATACCCAGGACCATCGATCAATAACAAAGAGCTGCGTGCATTAGTAGAGTCTGAACCCCGCCAAACCATAAGGGATCTTGCCGGGAAATTAGGCGTTCACAATTCGACAGTTTGCCGCCACTTGCCACAACTTGGAAAAGTGAAAAAGCTTAACAAATGGGTTTCGCACGATCTTACCAAGCGAAACATAACGTGTCGAATAGAGATTTAAAGTTCTCTTTTCTCCCGCAACATAAAGAAATCGTTCTTGCACCGAATTGTGACCTGCGATTAAAAGTGGATTTTATACGACAATCGTCGCCGATCGGCCCAATGGCTAGATGCCGATGAGACGCCAAGACACATGCCAAAACCAAGCCTTCATCCAAAGAAAATAATGGTAACTGTTTGGTGGTCTGTAGCAGGAGCTATCCACTATTCGTACCTGCCACCTAGCGAAACCATTAATATCAAATCAGCTGAGAAATACTGTGCTCAATTGGATGAAATGCATCAGAAATTGATAGTCCAACGACCTAGGCTTGTAAACAAGGATGGAGTGATACTGCTTCATGATAACGCACGACCTCATGTATCGAGAACAACGGTCCAAAAATTAAATGAGTTGTGATATAATACTCTTCCTCACCCTCCATATTCACTAGACCTCTCACTAACAGATTACCATTTCTTCAAACATTTGGATTACATTTTGACAGAAAAAAGATTTAATAATGAAGCTGCTGTCAAAAATGCCTTCGAGGAGTTTCTTCGAACCAGAAACTCGGACTTTTACAGAACTGGAATAAATGTATTTGTATTATATCTCGTTGGGAAAAGTGTGTTGCATCTATGGGTACCTATTTTGATTAAATAAATTGTCTTTATAAAAAGTTACAGATGTTTAAAAATTTATCACTAAATCGGCTATTTCATCGGCAGCAACCTAATAGTACTGGCGTATACACAAAACCAAAAAAAGAACGTTTCAAGAATTTCTAACTCCTAGCAGAGGATTAAAATAGGTTATTTTTCCGTAAACGTAAAAAAAGTTTTTTTATCATTTTCTTTTGTTGATTATGTGACTAGTAAAGGTGATACCTTAGATCTTATAATATGAAAAAAAATGTAGCCATCCCATAAAATTTTGAAAAGCAACCTTTATGGCGGTGAAAAAAACAAATTTTGCGAAACACACTTGCTAAGAACTTTTCAGTCAGAAATTTTACTTTCAAACCAAGTTATACACAGTATGTCGGAAAAGTTTTCGAACTTTTAAAATAAAAAATCGAAAATTACATCTAAAGAAATTTATTCCAGTTAACTTGCAACATAGTTCTTTTTCCTAGATATACACTCATTTAAGCGCTCGATGAGTGATTCGAGGGCTCTCTGGTACTCCTCTGAAGTTATCGCTGTGAGACGCTCGGTGCAAGCCGCTCGAATGCTCGGTACATCTTCAAAAAATCGTCCTTTCAAGGCCATTTTTAGCTTGGGAAATAGGAAAAAGTCGGCTAGAGCCAGATCTAGCAAGTATGGGGCGTGATTGATGCGTGGGATCTGATTTTCGGCGAGATAACGCTTTACAATGTTCGAAGAATGAGCAGGCGCATTGTCATCCAGTAAACTTCACGATCCCGGTTCTTTGTACTCGGGCCTAATGCGATGAGTCCGGCGCTTCAGACCTTTTAACACCTCTACGTAATACGCAGCATTCACGGTGGTGTTTAGAGGCACAAATTCTTTGTTTATCAGGCCTTTAGAGTCGAAGTAAGCGATGAGCATCGTCTTTACCCGTGATTTTTGTTGGCGCACTTTTCTACCCTTCTTGAACCGACTAAAACACGTGTAAACAGTTGTACGCGACACTACACCTTCACCGTAAGCCAAATCGATCATTTTTTTTGTTTCCGCGAGAGTTTTTGTAAGTTTATAGCAGAATTTAAATGTGCCACGATGTTCAAATTTCTCATCCATCGTAGAGCTTGCACCGGGGCACTAAACACATGTTCACTCAAGCACGTCTATCTCGGCAACTAATAAACAAATACTGGTGAAAAAATTCTCAGACACTCCAGAGGGATGTAGCAACATAGTACCGGTGTCGTCCAAGAGGTGGCACTACTCGTACAAGCGCTACAAAATAAGTTCGGGAAGTTTTTTGACATACTGTGTATATCCTTGAAAAAATCTTTCAAAGTTTCAACCGTCGGGAATGATAACCCAAAGATTGCGGCGCGAGCTTTCCCTTTTATTCTAATTCTGATAAGTCTTACTACGTTTGATTCATCGTAGGGCCCGAGTGTTTCTCTGGCTTTGTTGCATCCTTCTAACAATTTGCTTGATACAATATTTTTCCCATTGAATTCGGGGACTACACTGAGGGCGTCTTTAAGAGATATCGGGAAGATTGGTTTTTGGTCTTCGTCTTTCATCCTTCCCCTATAAGTTCCGGGTGAATTTCTTCTTGATTCAGTCATTTAAGATTCTGCTATGTTTTTAACGTTTGATTTCTCGACTGGTCTGGAGTTGGAGTTCCTGGAAGAGATACGTCACGGCTTATATCCGACCTATCGCTTGAAGGAGAACGTGCCATACACTCTGACAAGAAAGTATCCGAAAATTTGAAATAAAACGCAAAAATATTAAACTTCTTCAATATTTATTGAATCTCCTTCAAAATATGCTCCATTGGAAGCGATACAGCTACAGAAAGGATCTATATCTTGTTTGCTCCTTGTGACCTGTTATCTAGTTTGTCTTTTATCCGTTATCAGTTGTACTTCGCAGGCTATGCAATTTTGCCGTTAACTTGTCGAGCTGTTTTTCGTAGCAGGGGCTACAGTCTCGCTGCTACGAATAAACTCTGAAATCTTTTTTTTTTTTTTAGAGTCGATTTTTTTTGTATGCGATTTAGGATATTATCTCATATTTTCCTTTGTTTCAGTATTTTTTAATTTTAATGGCTTAAAAATATTCGCTTTTTCTTTGTTAATTATTTTAGTTATTTCTTTTGTTTCTTTCTTTCTTGTAATTTTTATATTATTTTTTTTATATCTTTTCATTCAGATATTGTCTCTTGACGTTGGTGCTTTGTCATGTGATTTACATGGGGTTTTTTTTTAAGTGAATCTTGAAGGGAGTCAATGATTGGATGAATTTAAATAGGCAGTCAAAGGTAAGAGTATATCCAATTAGATTTACATAAAGGTGGCTTTATGAAGATCGAATAACTTTTGTCGGGAGGAAAAAAAGGTTTTGAATAATTTAGCGTTGTCTTAATTATAAATGGTCGTTTATTTAAACTAATGCCCCTCGTAACTGCAAGAGTCACTAGCCTCTCTCTCTTTCTTTTCATTTTCTTTTACAATTCTTCCAAATACTTGGACAATATATACTGTCGTTGCGGATCGACTTTTCGTATCCGCGCGTCAATTAGCTTTTTCCTTGACTTATTCTTATTCTTGTTTGGTACCTTAAAGTTTCGTTTAAAAGCCATGGTGCAGTTTGTGCATCAAGCGGGAAATTTCCCGTGCATACACTGTAATCTCTCGATCCTTCCGTCGAAGGTGAACTTAGGTTTTTGCCAGGCTTGCTCGGCTTTGAGCTGTTTCGCCTTAAAAGCTAATAATTTCGTTTCGCGCTTTACTCGATTTGCCAAATATTCAGCTTTAGAGTACCAGCGTTGGCCTTGGCTTTCCTTGAGGGCCTTTGCGTACCTCTTTCACTTTTTTGCGTTGGGACGCTGCCGCTGCTGGGGTGGGCCCTGACTAGCCCTTTTAATATACCCTTCGGTATAGTAACCAGGGTTGTTGTTGGGATTCACTAATAAAGAGGAAAGAAAGGTGTGTAAAATAAAAGAGATAGAGATATTTAAAAGATAAGATAGAAATTTCCTTTTGTTTATGTCGTTTTGTTCTTCAATAGAAGTAATTTCCTCAATGAGGGAGACAAATACGTTTTCTTGTAGCCTTATCGTTTCTGCTAAGGCTGCTAGTCGATTCTCCAGGGTTGTTCTCTGTTGCTTGAGGATAGCGGGTTAGAATCATGTAGGTACGACAGCGCTTTGGGGATGCATGTTTCTATAATACTTATTTATTTAATTTTTGTTTATTTCATTTCATTATTTTTATTATTTATTTATTACTTATGAGTTATTTATTGTCTTATTTATTTTATCTATTGTAGCTTATTTATTGTTTTAAAGTATGTCTTATCTATAGTCACATTTACTTAATTTATTTCTTGTTAATTAATTTAGTTTACTTATTTATTTGCTTCGTTTATTGATTTCTAATTTGTTCACTATTTTAGTTATTTAATCAGTTATTTGTTGTTTTAATTTTAACTTTCCTTTTGTATTTTTTTTTTAATATTTATTTTTTTTCTTTACTTGCTATTTATTCGTTAGTTTATTAATTTATTTCACTTCGTAGATATTATTTTATTTTTATTTATTTCATTTCATTGTATCGATATATTTTTATATATTTTGTTACATATTTTTTCGTAAAACAAACCTTTTTTTCAAAATTTCGCGTTCATGCTGTTTTATCTTGTCATTCGTTTATCTTACTTAATTTTCTTTTACTTATTTAAATCCTTTTATTTACTTGTTGTTTATCTTTTTCCGTTTATTTTCTTTTCACAATTCATTTCATATATTTTATTTTGCATTATTATTTTTTATTATTGCAGCTTTTTAATTTATTATTAATTTATTTATCCTTCGTAATTGGAGTTTTTTCCTTGTATTTGTTTTTATATTGAATAACAGTCTGTCAAGTAAGAGCGTGGTCGTGTTAATTTCTAAAAAAAATTTATTTGATGAAACTTTCATATTTATACATACATTGTTCACATTACAAACAATGATGCAATTTGGTCAATAATGTGTCCAGTCACCACTGGCGTCGATAATTGCCTGGCATCTCCGAGGCATGCTTCCTACTAATTTGACGGCGTATTCTAGTGGCAAGGATCTCCAGATCCGACGAATTTCGTAAGACAACTGCTTTAAAGTGTATGTGCATCTTCCACGAAGCTTTCGTTTAATATATGCCCACACATATTTAATAGGGTTTGCACCGGGCGACTGCGACGGCCAATCCAATGTAACGATGCCAGATTGAGTCTTCCACTGAGTACAGAGCTTGCTGCGGTGTTTAGGATCGTTGACCTCCTGCAGAATCCAATCTTCATTTTTTGTAATGAACCATCGTTTGGCAGATGGTAGTGAAGCCTTTTTGTAGATTTTTATCATTTTCTCAGCATTTAGGTTGTCAGTAAAGAGGTGCAAAGTGCCGAATCCCTGCTTTGAGAAGCAGCCCCAAAGATGCACCTTTATTCCATGTTTTACGATCCGCTGAACAAGCTTATTGGTGGAAGTTGACCAGGCTCGCGTGAGGACAGAACGTGCCCATATAGAACATTCATTAGTAAAAATGACATTTTCAAAATCTCTATCAATATTCTCATGCGCCCAAGCGAGTCGCTTTGTCACATGTTTTTCAGTCAACAGAGGCTTCTTCATTGTGTTGCGCCATTTCAGATAATGAGTACGAAGATAGGTTCGGATAGTTTCGTAGGATATATCTAATCCTTTGGCCATTAATTTTGCTTGTCCTTGCCACAGTGTTAAAGCAGGATTCCGCGAAAACAGATTTACTATTCTTTTTTTATCTTTTTTGTTCACTTTTCCTATCGAGCCACGTTTTGGTAATTCATCGACATTTTTAGCCACTTTATATCGCTGTATCTACTTCTGTACAAATGCCTTCGACTTTCTCATATATTTAGCAGCCGCTGATTGCGACATTTTGGGACCTTTCGGGTGGATGCAACGGAACACAGCCTCGTAGCGCGACGCGTATTTAGCACTCATGGCGTTTAACGTGATTTTTTTTTAAAAGATCAACAACAGCTAAATTTTTGTTAACAATGCATTAAGGACAAAGCTTTTCTCTATCGGCTGTGAAAGAATTATAGTAAAATCTTTTATTACCTATCAATCAAGTCGACCACGCTCTTACTTGACAGACTGTATTCGCTATTTACTTTCTTTTATTTAGATTCAATCTTACTTATATTTAAAATTAATATTTTTCTCTTTTGTAAATGCTTCTCCTTTTAAATTTATTTTTAAATTTGTTTAAAATATGACACATTTTTTTTTATTTTTGTTTTGTTATTATATCGTACAAAGATAGAGAGAGAAAAGTGGAAATGAAAAGGACAAACTCTTACAAACTTGCAGTTTCTTCTGAAGATTTTAAGAAAAAAAATTAATTTCTTTTTATTTTTTCTTTAAGAACCCTTTAGGACCTCAAAAAATTTTATTATGTAACGTTGGGTATTATTTTTTTAGCTGTGGTTAAGCTACACTGCTATCTTGCTGTTTTCGAGCCCCAATATTGAAACTTATGGGCTTGGAGTGGCGGAGGATATATACAATATTTTTTAAGCGTTTGTTTGGGAGAGGTGTGTGCTTCCGGGATTAAAAAGATGCAGGAGGCTCGGTTCCTGAAATTGGAATCAGCCTCGAGCCCTGCTCTGGATAAGGTCCTAATAAGATGATAGTGGATAGCAGAATAGACGGCCGCGTTTCGGCCAATAATTTTGTCGGAGGATTTTAAGATAAATAAAAGATTTCAAAACATTTAAATCCGAACTCACTTTTTATTTGAGAATCTAGTAGTGTGCGACAAATCCTTTCTCTCTCTCTCTCTTTCTGATGCTGTAGGTGACTTCTCGTCGTCTTCTTCTTATTTATTTGAAAAATTAAATAGTCTGTTTGTCAGAGATGGTGCGTAGTTGCTTCCTTGTAGTTATTTAGATGATTCCTTTGTAATGTTTTTTTTGTACATTGCGTAGAAATGTTTCCTTGTAGTAATGTTTTTAACTTGTTCCCTTGAGTGCTGCCTGAGGTCTGCTTCGTCTAGAAAATCCGTAAAAGTATTTCCGTAGTAGTTGTGTCCTCAAGTGCTGCCTGAGGTCTGCTAAGGTAAGTCCCAGACTCAAGGTGAGCCCAAAACTCCGGACGAGCCCGAGCGTGTGCCCAAGACTGTCCTCTGCGGATTGACCGCACCATTTTATACACTTACGCGGAGATGCCTTTGTGCCAATCCGATTGTTCAAAAATTAGCGTGGGTGGACGCTAATTATTATTACGAAGGCGTGCCTTGTGGGAGGGAGAGCGAGTAAGAAAAAGAGAGAGATGATCCATTTTTGAATAATTAATTTACATAGTGATTTTTAAATAAAAAATTATTATTTAAATAATGAAAAGGATTGCTTCTATGGACGAGAAAAAAATAGAAGTAAAATAATAGTTTAGATAATCACTTTTCAGAAGTTATGATTTTTAATTAATGGACTGTTGGAAAAGTACTTGTTTGATTAGCTTCGTTTTCAAATATTTGTTAGTACAATTAATATTGGAAATTATATAAAAATAATTATTCGTTTGGACAAAGAATTCATTTTAATTGCGAAATGTAAGTTTTAACGCAACTATCTTTGTACAATTTTTCTTATAATGTAGCATGTCGCGACCTACTATTACAAATATAAAAATTTTATTCTATAAAATCTGCAACCTTTTTAATAAAAAGAAAATTATGGTAAGTATTGGTTGTCGTTTAAACATATTTTTCTGTACTCTCTTTGTGCATTATCAATGTTTTATTAATTTTCATTTTTATTTTCATTGTGCAAAATTTATTAAATCTAAATACAACCTTTTAAAAAAAGGAATATTATGGCAAATTTTAGATTTTAGCTATTCTTACCTAAATATTAATATAAATAATACAAATTATAAAACAATCTTCCATGTAGTAAACGATAACTTTCCTATACCAGATGATTCCGATCCAGATGATGCTAAGGAAACTGCTTTTTCGACGACGACAGGACATTACGAATTTAATACAGTCTGTCAAGTAAGAGCGTGGTCGTGTTAATTTATGAAAAAATTTATTTGATGAAACTTTCATATTTATATATACATTGTACACATTACAAACAATGATGCAATTCGGTCAATAATGTGTCCAGTCACCACCGGCGTCGATAATTGCCTGGCATCTCCGAGGCATGCTTTCTACTAATTTGACGGCGTATTCTAGAGGCAAGGATCTCCAGATCCGACGAATTTCGTAAGACAACTGCTTCAAAGTGTATGTGCGTCTTCCACGAAGCTTCCGTTTAATATATGCCCACACACTCTCAATAGGGCTTGCATCGGGCGACTGCGACGGCCAATCCAATGTAACGATGCCAGATTGAGTTTTCCACTGAGTACAGAGCTTGCTGCGGTGTTTAGGATCGTTGACCTCCTGCAGAATCCAATCTTCATTTTTTGTAATGAACCATCGTTTGGCAGATGGCAGTAAAGCCTTTTTGTAGATTTTTATCATTTTTTCGGCATTTAGGTTGTCAGTAAAGAGGTGCAAAGTGCCGAATCCCTGCTTTGAGAAGCAGCCCCAAAGATGCACCTTTATTCCATGTTTTACGATCCGCTGAACAAGCCTATTGGTGGAAGTTGACCAGGCTCGCGTGAGGACAGAACGTGCCCATATAGAACATTCATTAGTAAAAATGACATTTTCAAAATCTCTATCAATATTCTCATGCGCCCAAGCGAGTCGCTTTGTCACATGTTTTTCAGTCAACCGAGGCTTCTTCATTGTGTTGCGCCATTTCAGATGATGAGTACGAAGATGGGTTCGGATAGTTTTGTAGGATATATCTAAACCTTTTGCCACTAATTTTGCTTGTCCTTGCCGCAGTGTTAAAGCAAGATTCCGCGAAAACAGATTCACTATTCTTTTTTCATCTTTTTTGTTCACTTTTCCTATCGAGCCACGTTCTGGTAAATCATCGACATTTTTAGCCACTTTATATCGCTGTTTCCACTTCTGTACAAATGCCTTCGATTTTCTCTTATATTTAGCAGCCGCTGATTGCGACATTTTGGGACCTTTCGGGTGGATGCAAAGGAACACAGCCTCGTAGCGCGACGCGTACTTAGCCCTCATGGCGTTTAACGTAATTCTCTTTCAAAAGGTTAACAACAACTAAATTTTTGTTGACAATGCATCAAGAACAAAGCTTTTTTCTATCGGCTTGCGAAAAAATTAGAGCAAAATCTGTCATTATCTGTCGATGAAATCAACCACGCTCTTACTTGACAAACTGTAAAATCTAATTAATGCTGTTAAGTATTTCAATATTTATGTCAAACACATTTATTTTATAATCTTAGTTAATACGAAAAAATATTATTTCATATTTTTCACAATTTTTTTCTAAATGTTACTTCGAATTTAAATATTAATTACATGTCACAAATAACCTTGTATGACATATATAATTTGTAAAAGAATATAGCATAAAAGATATAGAAAACTATAGCTAAAAGAATTATTTGATTTCAGTGGTTTCATTTGAAGCAATTTCCGACTATCCTACAAAAATTATATAAAATTACAGTAAATTATTAAATTGAATTAAAATATTAATTAAATAAATGTATGAGTAAAAAGAAGAATCATCTCACATCATTAATGATATTTTGTATACTTTAATGTTTAAATTCAAAGTAACATTTAAAAAAAAAATTGTAAAAAATATAAAATAATATTTTATAGTTTTAACGTAAATTATACAATAAAATAAATGTGTTTGACATAAATATTGTAATACTTAACTGCATTAATAAGATTTTATAACTTTCGTGTGTAGAAATTTGTGTAATGACTTTTTATTAATCCGATAAGTAAATGATGACCAGCTGGGTAGCAGTCAACAAATACATTAATAAAAAGATGATATTTAGCAATTTTATTATATTAGGTGTAGTAAAAAAAAACCATTATTTTTGCATTAAATTGAAGGTTTTATTTAGCATAGATAGAATGATACGATTTAGGTCAAATATGCACCGTTTTGTTTGATAACTTGTTGCCATTTTGGAGGTAATTTCATAATGCCTCTCTCGTAGAAACCTTTGTCCCTATTGTCTAAAAACTGGGACAGTCGATTTTCACAATTTTCTCTTGAGGCGAATTTTTCACCTGCAAAATCATATGTCATAGACAGGAACAGGTGGTAATCACTTGGTGCCAGGTCCGGACTATAAGGTGAATGCCTAAGAACTTCCCAACCAAGCTCCCGGAGCTTCTGGCGAGTCACTATCGATGTATGCGGCCTGGCGTTGTCCTGATGGAACACAATTCCTCTCCTATTGGCCAAAGCTGGCCGCTTCTGGGCGATTGCTTCTTTTAGACGGTCTAATTGTTGACAGTACAGGTCCGAATTAAGAGTTCGGCCGTAGGGAAGCAGCTTATAGTAGATGATTCCCTGCCAGTCCCACCAAACACACAGCAAAACCTTCTTGACTGTCAATCCTGGCTTGGCCACCGTTCGCGCCGTCTTACCGCGATTTGACTACGACTGTTGTCGCTTGACGTTGTTGTGAGTGACCCACTTTTCATCACCAGTAACCATCCGTTTTAGAAATGGATCGATATTGTTGCGATTCAGCAGTGATTCGCAGATGGAAATTCGGTCTATAAGGTTTCTTTGTGATAACTCGTGTGGCACCCATACATCGAACTTCTTTTTGTATCCAGCCTTATTTCAGTAGTGCCAAGCGGTTTTTTGTGCAATCTTTAGCTCCTGGGCAATCGAAGTTTATCGACATTTTCGACAATTGGGCTTTCAGAGCGTGGTGCATCTTTGACGTCAAAATTACCGGAACGGAATCGACGAAACTAAAATTGCGCGTGATTGGCTGTCACAGTATCAGGACCATAAACATTATTCACATTTTCAGCTGCTTGGCTTGCGTTTTCGCCTTTATCGAAGACAAACTGTAGAATATGGCGTATTTTTTCTTTGTTGGTGTCCATCTTTGACGCGTGCTAAAAAAATACTGAGTCAAGCAATCACAAAACTGTATCAAAAGCTTTCTTAGTACGAAATCTTATCTTTCTAACGCCATCTAGTGTAACTCGATTGCACTTTAACAACGGGAGATACAGACTACTAAAGCCATCTATTAGCAAAATAATGGATTACTTTTTACTACACCTAATATTTCATTATTTTCATTAGTGTAATGTACTTCGAGGATTTAATTAAATAAAAACAACACATGCACTTTATGTAAAAACAACGCGTGTATTTTTCTCTACTTGTGTAACAAATAAAATACAAAAGAAACGTATAACAATAGAATTTGAACTTTGCGCTGGAGCTTGATGTGCTCTCGATTGAGTCACGAAAGAATCTGTCTGGAGAGTAGCCTTTTCGAAGCAGGATACTTCGGTTTTCTAATGAGTGGAAACTCCCAATTTTGAGTGAAAAGGAAAGTGCAATAAAGATGGTAAATTAGATGCGTTAGTGGAGGTCCGTGATAATGGAAACAGATAGGGAAAAGGACATTTTTGCGGACTAGTTTATGATAGGGATGGATTAGTTATCAGATAGAGTGTGATATAGGAAAAAAGCTCTTTTCCTTTTTTAAGACAAAACATATGTTAGTTATGGCGGTTGAAATGAAAGTGCAAACATCGTTAAAATAACATTAGGCGCTTTCTCGCATTGTTTTCGGTTCGTCTCGATATTCTTACTTGTAAGGAAGATAATACTAAAGTAAAATACAATAATAGTGATCAAAAAGTACATTTTAGCGCTACATAAATGAAGAATATAATAATGCGCAAATAAACATAGATATATATAGTTATGTGTATATGAGAGGGACATTACACCTCCCCGCTAAGATTAAAGACAGCGATAAAAAAAAAATAATTGAATGTTTTTAGAGATTGTCTTTAAGAACGTGGTTACATTTAGTTCGCGATTGAGTTTGCCTTACAAATTTATTTTTGTCTTTTTCTGCTATTTCGTTTAATGATACATTAATCGATTCAGGTTCATCTTTCTTAAAAGTAACATTTATTGGGGTTGTCTCTTTTGGGATTTTCTTCTTTTTACAAATATTTAAAGTGAGACATTTTATAATTTTATTGCGACAAAATTTCTCATTGTGTGAATGTGCGTTGCGATTTCTGCGTCGGTTGCAACATTTATATATTTTCCTGATTATACAAATGATCACTATGAAGCTAACTATGTACATAAAATACGTATAATAATTAATTTGATTATATTGTTGTTTGTTGCAGAATCTCGTCAGCTAAATCGGATAAATGTTTTAATTTGTGACTCGCAATATCAAAATTTTCAAGATTTATATTTGATAATTTTACTGTATGAAACAAAGGAATAAACATAGAAATATCGGTTTTATTTTTACAACAGTCGTCTTCTAAAATGTAAAATCTTGGTACATAAGAAGTACAAATTACTTTCATATGCATTTTCCGTGATTAAACCATTAATGCCCATGGCCAATCCATGAGCCCAAGCACCCAGGAACCAATGTAAAACAGGACATTAGCCCTAATTATGCAAGAATATGGCAAAATCCCGAATTTTGCAATTCTCTTTAACAAATATTGCTTAAACAAATTATTTGAAATTCACTTTTTCAAAAATCTGACAGCGGAAATGAATTCTACTTTGAAAATTCCTAAAGGGTATGACGGTTAGTTTTACGGTTATACAATTTGTTAAATAATAATAGCGTTGTAAAAAATTAGCAATATAAACCATGTGTGTGTGTATAGGCGCCGAAACTGAACAAACTTCCTTACCAATGCTAACATGCTATAAAATTCCAAATTTTTCCAATCTGTTTATATAAATAAAATAACATTCCTTCCTCGATCATCGAGGTGAAAATATTTTGAATCATATTTTTATACTAACGTGTTGTATGCCATAATTATTATTTTTCATATTTCCGTAATCAATATAATTATTGTTGATTCGTAGCAAAATATTTTATACTACATTTTCAAACTGTTTCAATGAGATTTTCCGCGAAGGCTCTGTGAGATAATTCATTTGTTTTATCCCGATATCCCAAGTGAATGTTATATGACGAATTTCCGAGAACGATTTTATTTTGTCTAACTAACTAAAACTCCTGTAATATTGATATACGAGAGTGGTCTGAAAAGTTTTCGACTTCAACGTGAAGATAGCAGCACTCGTCAATAAAAGCTAGCGAGTTTTGTTGTTCATCTGTTGACAGTTGCTCACCAAAGTTTCAGCCATTCTGGATACGTAGTTGTTAGTTGACAGTCGTTTGAGTGAGTCGATATGAGTGTTGTTGTAAAAATGGACAAAATTAAGTATCGAGCTGTCATTTAATTTTTGTTTTTGAAAGGCAATACGCCAATGCAAATTAAAAATAAGTTGAACTCTGTGTATGGGGATTCTGCATTATCATTTACCACAGTGAAATTTTGGGCAGCTGAATTCAAACGTGGCCGTGAGAGCTTGTGAGACGATGAATGTTCGGGACGTCCAAAAACTGCAACCACTGACGATAATATCGCCAAAGTTCACCAAATGGTGCTAGACGACCGCCGAATTGAAGTGAGACAGAAAGCAAAGGTTATAAACATGTCCAAAGAACGTGTTTGCTACATATTAAATTAAGATTAAGGCATAAGAAGGCTGTCCGCACGTTGGGTGCCGAGTTTGCTCACGTTAGACCAAAAACGTGTTCAAATGAACATTTCCAACGCTCTATTGGCGCAGTTTAGGTGCCATAAATCCGAGTTTTGGCGCCGATTAATTACTGTAGATAAAACTTGGATACACTATTATACGTCCGAAACAAAAATACAGTCAAAACAGTGGACTGCAAAGGGGGAACCGGCTCCAAAAAAAGCAAAAACTGTTTTTTTGGCTGGGAAAGTGATGGCGACTGTTTTTTGGCATAGTCATTGAGTTATTTTAATCGATTATCTTTAAAAAGGAAAAACCATTACAGAAGCATACTACGCATTATTACTTGACAAGCTGAAGACAGAACTTGCGGAAAAACGTCCACATTTGCAGAAAAAGAAAATCCTGTTTCACCAAGACAACGCGCCGTCTCATACCTCAGCGGTTGCCATGGCGAAAATCCACGAATTACGGTTTCAGCTGCTTGACCATCCACCTTACTCACTAGACCTAGCTCCAAGCGACTTCTTTTTGTTCCCTCATCTGAAAATTGCACTTAAAGGACAGAGATTTTCGTCAAATGAGGAGGTAATCACCTTCGTGAACAGTCATTTTGCAGAGAAAAACGCCGAGTACTATTTGGATGGGTTAAAGAGATCGGAGCATTGTTGGGAGAAGTGTGTAAAATTGCAAGGAGACTATGTTGAGAAATAAAAAAAAAAATTAAGAAAAAATGTCTTGTATCTGTGTTAGGTCGGAAACTTTTCAGACCACCCTCGTATCTATTGGATCAAACAATTTTACTTTAAATACAGAACATGTCTCGAAGAAAACGTTTGCAAGTTCGTGACTTACAACATGTTGTATTTATGGAAGATGAAGTACACCATCAGAATCATGTGAAACTAGCTTTCGTGCCGGAGGCAAGTGATTCGTCAGATTATGATGCGTCAGACTACGCAGATGGTGGTGAAGTATGCTCAAGTACATTTTCACCATATAAATCATTCAAGCAGGTTATAAGTAGTTATAATAATATCCAAAAAACTTTAGAACCTAATCATGAATATTTGTGGAAAGGGATTTCACATGAATACAATGACCCTGAAACATCTGACGATTATTTTTTGCATGAAAGTATTGCTCAGAGACTCGAACACATGAATTTATATGACCTTTTCCATTTATTTTTTTCACAAGCCATAAAATCACATATCATTGAAGCCACTAAGAAAAACCATTACGAATTATTAGACGAAAATCTTCACAAATTTATTACAATATTAATTTTGTCTTTTTTCAATATTCGCAAAAGACAAAGGCATTAATTGGTCAGAGAAGAGTACTCCTAAATTAGATGTTTTTAAAAAACTTGATGAGTCGAAACAAATTCGAAAAAATCAAGAAGAAAATACGATTTTACAAGTTACAAAATAAGAATAACAAAGATCCTGTCTGGAAAGTCAGAAAATTAAATAAATTTTTTAGAGAGAATTTGATACAGTTTGGCTGGTTTAAGCGTAGTCTTTTAATCGACGAAATAATGGTCAAGTATTTCGGTCGCCTTGCTATAAAACAGTGCATTCTGAACAAACCAATCAGATTTGGTATCAAACCCTGGGCAATATGTTCCAGAGATGGATTTCTTTTCGACTTTGATATTTACTCCGGTAATAAAGTCAAAGAAATGAATTCATCACTCCAGAATATTGTACTTGGATCAAAAGTTGTGATTTCTATGATACAAAAATTACTGAGAATGGAGGAACCTCAAAAATTACAATTCTTCTGCCTGTACTTTGATAATCTTTTCACTTCACCTGATCTTTTATTGCACCTGAAGAAGTTAGGGTTATCAGCAACTGGTACAGTCAGAAAAAGTCGATACAAAACTCCCTGATAAATCAGCAAGAGGCACTTTGAAATGTTTTCTCGAGGAGTCATCTAAAATAAATTGTATAACAGTGATAGACTCAAAATCAGTCTGGATTCTCTCAACTGCTCATGGTATTTTTCCTAAAATACCTCTACAACGATATTCTAAAGAAGAAAAATCTAAAATTTTAATTAAGTTTCCCTTTTTATTCGTTAAGTATAATGAAAAGATGGGTGGTGTTGACTTGCACAACCAGCACTGCAATGATGTAATACCGTGCTTCCGAAGTAAGAAATGGACTTGGTGTCTCTTTTTGAGACTAATTCAAGCATCTATTGGGAATTCTTTGGTTTAACATAACAATATCAATCCAGAAAATCAAAAAGGCACTCTGGATATCGCTATTGAAATAGTAGATTACTTGTTGGATCGATTTACGAAACCAAGGAAGAATCCAAACAGAAAAAATATAGACTCCGGATGCAAACATGTTGAACATAAAATAATTCAAGGCATCAAACGCACCTGTATGATGAGAGTAGATGGTACAGATTGTTCAAGAAGAACTGCAAAATTTTGTAGCTTATGTCAATTACCATTGTGCAAGGATCACATTTCCACCCATCTTTCATACTAATGATGTTATAACTTTTTGTCATAGTAAAAGTATTTTGCGTTTTTCTATTCTTTAATATTCTTCAAAAAACTACAAAAAATAAAAAAAAAATTTAAAAATTTAAAAGTTAAAAAAAAAGACAAATCGAGTGTAAATCCTACCGCTGCCTCCTCGTGAAACACTCTGGGACAGTGGATTTTATAGAATCTACTAACTAAAGTCGGGGGTACAAATGTAATTCAGAAAAGAGAAAAATGCACATCTTAAACTGAATGACATTTTTTAAAACTCTATCAGAATCCATTTTTGCAGTTAGATTTTCGAAAAAATTAATTTTGCATAATTTGTTTAACCTTTAAAGCGCCAGTGGTTTCGATCGAAACCACTTTTGCGTTCAAACGTTCATAACTTTGTCAAAAATCAATATATTTTTAATTTCCAAACGCCACCGGTCTGCAAGTTTATTCTACTTTGCAAAAAAAATTTATAGTACAAAAAATTAATAACAATTTTGAAGTTATAACAATATAAACAAATTAATGTTTTTGGTAAGAATTTCAAAAAAATTGCAAATTATTAAATTACGTGGAGCTAGTTTTTGGGGTCGCTGAGTACGAATCCTATGTCAGATTTTCATAATTTTTGAAAATTCGAAATGGCGGATCTAATATGGCGGACGACTTTTTTAAAAATCGATCCAATTAGCCCGAAACTTGTTATTCAGGGGTTTCAGGGTTGCTGATTACGAATCCAATGTCAGATTTTCAAAATTAAAAATGGCGGATTCAATATGATGAACGATTTTTTAAAAATTCATTCATTTCGCCTTAAACTTGTTACTCGGAGGTTTTCGGGGTCGTTGATTACGAATCCAATGTTCTTTTTTTGAAATTAAAAACTACAGATCCAATATGGTGGACAAAAATTTAATAAGTTCACTTGCGCTCCAGAAAATGACCATTTAAACTTTTACGGGATCACTGTTCACAAATCTGGTGTTAACTTTTCGAAATATAAAATGGCTTATTCAGGATGGTGGGCGAAAAATTCGAAAGTTGATTTTCTGTACCTTTTTTTTAATTGTGGATTTGTATTACTTCGATAATTAATAATAGCGGGAGTCATTCACTCCCTAGTCTGATATTGCGTTAGGCATTTGTCTTTTTCAATTATCAGTAATAACGTGAGTTTTTTTTCGAATAACATTTTGTATTAGGCATTTTTTTCGATTTTTAAGACGCATTAGTCATTTGTTTCTGAACTCGTGTTTTAGTTCCGCATTTATTTTGTTATATGACTATCCAAAACAGCGTAAGTCTTTCACTCCTGATCCTAATATTGCGTTAGGCATTGGTTTTTTATTACGTATAGCAGTTGCAATTTGTTTCGGAACTGGTTTTTACTCTAGGCCTTCAGAAATTTTGATTTTTCATAATAGCGACACGTTTTATGGGGCATTTTATTTGAATTTTACTTGTTATATAGTACATTTGTCATTGCTTTTTTGTCATAATTATTATAATTATTATAATAATTATGAACCAAAAACTAAATTCTTATTTTTCGCGTAAGGCAAAACATTCTGAGGAAGTCTTCCTTACCCGATAATCTGGAAAATTCCGAATCGGATGGTAATTATGAAACGTCAGATAAGGAAGATGATAGAGTCAATAATATTAATGAATCACAATCTGATTCTAATAATTTTGATGATTCTGACGGTGATAAAAATATCGAAGGTGGAAGCGATCAATGGTCTCAACAAAGAGAATATTTTAAAAATTTGAATAAAATTTTTTAATAGGATCCAGATGTTCAAATAAATTTTGCAAATAACAGTCCTGAAAAAAGATATTTTTTCTCTTTATTTACGGAAAAAATAATGGACTTTATTGTTCTTGAAACCAATTGGTACGCTAAAGGGTCATCAGGTGAAAACGTTGGGTGGAAAGATATTTGTGCTGATGAATTGCAAGCATGGATTGAGATGAACATCATCATGCGCATTCATCGACTGCCAGCAGTAAAATATTATTGGAGTACGGATCCATTTTTAAACGTATCAGCTGTATCGGAAATCATGACTCGTGATAGCTTCATGGAGATAACGTCGGAAGTTTACCTGAATTCCTATGATAGCGCGTTTCCCAGAAGACATCCTCAGTATGACAAACTTCATAAAGTTAGACCTCTTATTAAATAAATTAATCAAAATCTAACTTAGTTTTATCGTCATTCTGAGACTTTGTCAATTGATAAGTCTATGATACCATTCAAGGGACGTTCATCTCTAAAGCAATACATGCCAATGAAACTGATCAAAAGAGGTTACAAAGTTTGGTGTATAGCTGATTCCAAAACTAGATATATCTTGAAATTTGATTTATACACGGGAAAATGTAATACAAATGATTTTTCAAATACCACATTGGGAGAACGTATTGTCTTTATTTGACTAAAGAATTTCGAGAATCAGGTGTTTTAGTAGCCTTTGATAATTATTTTACTTCCGTGAAACTAATGAAAGAATTGAGAGCCAAGCAAATTTCTGCTGTTGGCACAGTCAGGACAAATCGCATAGGCTTACCTGATATCATGAAGGATAAGAAAAAAATGAATAAGAAAGAACACGTGTACTGAACCCAGGGTTGTGTTGCGGATAGATTCTAAGCCTGTAACACTTTTGAGCAGCGCACATGATCCTGAAAAAGTCACAGAAGTGAAGAGGAAAAATAAAGATGGTTCTCGAAGTGATGTTTCTTGTTCTGAAGCGATTGCTGATTATAATAAGTATATGGGAGGTGTAGATCGATTCGATCAGTTAAAGGAATGTTATTCTGTAAGCAAAAGATCCAGAAAGTGGTGACAGAGAATATTGTACTTGATAATCGACTTGTAAATTGTAAATGCGTATATTCTATGCAAAATCCACATAAAAAATGACTCCCTCAATCAGTTTCAACTTCGACTAGAACTGGCAAAACAGTTAATTGGCAATTTTTGTTCACGGAAGAAGATTAGACGTCCTCTTGTATACATCGGTAAAAAATTGAAAGTTTCAGAAGAAAAAAGAACAAGTAACAATAAGCATATGCCAATGAAAAATCTTAGCAGCCGACAATGTAAATTTTGCTCTGTAATAGGTAAAATTTTTAGAACTAAAATAACCTGTGCAACATGCAATGTTCCACTTTGTCTTGATCCTTGTTTCAAGCTATTTTATTCAAAGTAGTTAGTATCATTATGAAAAAAAAACAGGAAACAAAAAAAAACAAAAAAAAATGGGATCAGTGTTCTGTAACCTCCCCGTGGTTGATCCTGGTAATTACGAATTTGTAGGCAAATTACAGGCAAAGCTGACATAGGATTTGTAATCATCAATAACAGAAACCCTAGAGTAATAATTTTTATTAGCATAGATCTACTTTTTTCTTTTTTTGTCCGCCATCTTAGATCCACCATTTTGAATTAAAAAAAAATAACATCAAATTCATAATTAGCAACTTCGAAAATCCCTAGGTAGTTATTTTCATAAGCGTAGATCCATTTCCTGATTTTTTTATCCAACTTCTTGGATCCATCATTTTGTATTTTTTTAAACTAACATCAGATTTGTAATCTGCGACCCCAAAAACCTCCGAGTGTCAAATTTCAGGCCATGTGGATCAATTTTTAAATAAGTTGCCCACTATATTGGATCCGTCATTTTTAATTTTAAAAATCTGACATCGGATTCGTAATCAGCGACCGCGAAAACCCCTTAATACAGAATGTGACGAAAATTGCGTTACTCTAAAAAAGCCAGGGCTCAAAGGGTTGAACAATAATTGTTAAAAAGAACTGCGAGATTCGGAATTAAGCCATATACTTGCATATTTATGGCCAATGTCCTGTTTTGCATTATTTCCTAAGTGCTTGGGCTGATAGTTTGGCCATGGGCACCGGGGTCCATATGCTTGCGGCAGTTTCCATTTCATTATTTGTTTATAACGCTATTATTACTTATCGAATTGGATTATTATAAAACTAATAGTCATTCTTTTAGTAATTTTTGACGTGAAATCCATTTCCGCTATCAGGTTTTTGAAAAAGTGAATTTTACATAATTTGTTTTAACAATAATTGTTAAACATTGCACAATTCGGGATTCTGCCATATTCTTGCATAATTAGGGCTAATGTCCTATTTTACATTGGTTCCGGGGTGCTCGGGCTCATAGGTTAGCCATGAGCATTAAAAGGTTAATATCGTAGATGGCGTGTATGCCTTACAATTTTGTTTTAATCCTAAAATTCCTGAACCTTCTAATTTTACATCGCTTATCAGCATTTTGTTTTGGCATTTTATTGTCACATCGATTATTTGAGGTAAAAAATAAATCCATTTGTTTTTGTTACTCAATTTGTTCCAAATTTCTGACTCTATTTTAGCGATTCACATATCGCATTCTTCTGGAATTGCAGCGGTTAAAAATAATAATTTTACTTCGCAATAGTGATTTACATTAGTACTATACACTGGTTTCAATAATTTGCATACATAAGATTTTTGTGACGTTAATTTACAATTGTTTAAATCTTCGAGTGATGAAAATTGTGTTTTAGTTTCTGTTACAGCCAAATATTTCGTCGACGGTTGAATAAATAAATACGTATTATTTTATTTATTGACAGGTGGAGGTAAGAGTTTATACAATTTAAAAATAGGCTCAGTGACCAACGAATTTTTAATTACAAAAATAAGTCGATTTGTAATAAAGTACGCATGTAAATAAATTATATTCAAAAATTCATGTGCATTTTCTACTTCAAGTATAAAAGGATAATTTAATCCGGGAGGCAGCGCATTTATGGTTTTTCGTAATTTAGTTATCAATTGTTTTAGTAAGATTATTTTTTGATGCAGCGTATTTATTTTTGCAAATAAAATAGCATTTATTAAAGAATCTAATTCACTATTAACTTCAGTGCATATTAATGTTAAGAATGTTAAATGTTTGCGTATGTTTGTTTGTACGCGTGAATTAAAAGCGCCAATTTCAACGAATTTTGTGTAGTCTTCTGATTCTTTAAGGTTCTTATTAAAAATGTCTTTAGTTTTATGTAGACTAGTTATTGTTCCGTTAAAATTTGTTATCGTTGTTTGGACGACTTAAATTTAAGCTTTTAGAAGTTGAGCAGTTTCTTTTTCATCCTTTTCAATGTTTTTAATAGCCTTATTAAAATATTCTGCGTCGTTAGTATCGAGATTACCCGTCATTGTTTTAAATATTGAGCCTATGTCATTGAACCATCTGCGTTTAATACGGTGATGACCTACGAGGTCTTTTAAATAAGTTTCTTTATTTTTGATTTCTAGAATTAAGTTCTCTAGGAGTTGCATCGAAGAGTTGCACAAGAGTAATTCGCGATATACAGTCTGTCAAGTAAGAGCGTGGTCGACTTCATTAACAGATTATAAAAGATTTCGCTCTGATTCCTTCGCGAGCCGATAGAAGAAAGCTTTGTCCTTAATGCATTGTCAACAAAGATTCAGTTGTCGTTGATCTTTTAAAAGAGAATCACGTTAAACGCCATGAGTGCTAAGTACGCGTCGCGCTACGAGGCTGTGTTCCTTTGCATCCACCCGAAAGGTCCCAAAATGTCACAATCAGCGGCTGCTAAATATATGAGAAAGTCGAAGGCATTTGTACAGAAGTGGATACAGCGATATAAAGTGGCTAAAAATGTCGATGATTTACCAGAACGTGGCTCGATAGGAAAAGTGAACAAAAAAGATTAAAAAAAAATAGTGAATCTGTTTTCGCGGAATCCTGCCTTAACACTGCGGCAAGGACAAGCAAAATTAATGGCAAAAGGTTTAGATATATCCTACAAAACTATCCAAACCTATCTTCGTACTCATCATCTGAAATGGCGCAACACAATGAAGAAGCCTCTGTTGACTAAAAAACATGTGACAAAGCGACTCGCTTGGGCGCATGAGAATATTGATAGAGATTTTGAAAATGTCATTTTTACTAATGAATGTTCTATATGGGCACGTTCTGTCCTCACGCGAGCCTGGTCAACTTCCACCAATAGGCTTGTTTAGCGGACCGTAAAACATGGAATAAAGGTGCATCTTTGGGGCGGCTTCTCAAAGCAGGGATTCGGCACTTTGCACCTCTTTACTGACAACCTAAATGCCGAGAAAATGATAAAAATCTACAAAAAGGCTTTACTGCCATCTGCCAAACGATGGTTCATCACAAAAAATGAAGATTGGATTCTGCAGGAGGACAACGATCCTAAACACCGCAGCAAGCTCTGTACTCAGTGAAAGACTCAATCTGGCATCGTTACATTGGATTGGCCGTCGCAGTCGCCTGATGCAAACCCTATTGAAAATGTGTGGGCATATATTAAACGGAAGCTATGTGAAAGACGCACATACACTTTGAAGCAGTTGTCTTACGAAATTCGTCGGATCTGGAGATCCTTGCCACTAGAATACGCCGTCAAATTAGTAGAAAGCATGTCTCGGAGATGCCAGGCAATTATCGACGCCGGTGGTGACTGGACACATTATTGACCGAATTGCATCATTGTTTGTAATGTGTACAATGTATATATAAATATGAAAGTTTTA
The DNA here is from genome assembly GCA_949987625.1 of Chalcis sispes. Taxonomy (NCBI): domain Eukaryota; kingdom Metazoa; phylum Arthropoda; class Insecta; order Hymenoptera; family Chalcididae; genus Chalcis; species Chalcis sispes. The sequence continues at coordinate 32,254,597 of OX465095.1, read as the reverse complement.
TCAAATAAATTTTTTTATAAATTAACACGACCACGCTCTTACTTGACAGACTGTACTATGTTTTCGTTACAATAATTTATGGTTTTTTTATACGTTGTATCGATTAATTGTAGTTTGGCATCAATGTTTTCGAAATTTATGTAATTATTTTTTATGAGCTGTCATAAAACTTAAGGGTTTGGATATAATCATCGTAGATACCAGGTGAATGTTCGAATTTATTATTATTGAAATTTTCCGATTGAGCCATGGGCAGTACTCTGCAACAATTTAAATTGGATGTTAATTTATTTTGGTTTTTGGTGCGCGAGTTTTAGTTTATCTACATGCGCTATCGTTTGTTTACGATTTTGTTTTATTGTAACTGTACAGTCGTTAGAATTTCTAATTTTTCTTTTAACATAAATGCATAAACCTTATTTTCTTCCAAAGTATACAAAGTTTAAAATATAACGGTGAAATCCATATTGTACACAAATTAATTTAACTTCATAAGAAAAACTTAAAATTAATATTCGGAAAATAAAACTTCTCGGAAATTCTTACATTGTACAATATATTATTTAATATATAATATATTATTTGTAATATATTATTCCGATTGTTGCGTACACCACGCTTCAACTTTCTTTCATACTTTAGAGTTTTTCCCTCGCATAGAACCTTTCCTCTAACGTTTTATTACTTTTATGACTTTGGACAAGCAAGCGCTCGAACGTAGAATTACAGTCCTGCTATCCTTTGGTATTTTCGGGCATATGCAACACAGATGCAGCTTTAGTTTTTACTAAAACAAAGCATTATTGTTCTTTACCCCTACCATCCTTTTCCGAGGTAATGATGCAACTGACAAAATGTAAGAAAGGTCAGTCTACGTTGTAGAGTCGACCGGTCACGATCACATTCTTTGCATTTACGCGAGCTCCAAATTCATAATTCACATACTATACTACATTGATCACACTTTAAAACATTAAATCACTGTTTATACAAATAACGAAAATTTCAAGGGTTTTTTATGCCTTCGGGCTTTTTCCCAACAATATTTAAAATCAATTAAATAAATTAAATCTATATTTTTAACGTAAATTCAGTGTCTACTTATTTTTTACCTAACCACGAGATCTTCTCCATGTTGGAGCATGTTTCGACCATACACATTTTGGTGCCTCCTGTGAGGTGTGATCTATAATTTGTGTTTTATATCTTGTGATTCAAATTATAATTTGTGATTCGTGCTGAAAATTAAAGTGATGAAAAATAATAAAATACGACACGCTTGTGGCAAGCGTCTATTTCATCAAAACATTACGCACTTGTGGAAGTGCTTATTTTATGAAAAATCTAACGCACTTGTGGAAGTGCTCATTTTATAAAAAATCTAACGCACTTGTGCAAGTGCTCATTTTATAAAATCTAACGCACTTGTGGAAGTGCTCATTTTATGAAAAATCTAACGCACTTGTGGAAGTGCTTATTTTATAAAAAATCTAACGCACTTGTGGAAGTGCTTATTTTATAAAATCTAACGCACTTGTGGAAGTGCTCATTTTATAAAAAATCTAACGCCCTTGTGGAAGTGCTCATTTTATATAAAAAAAACTAAACGCACTTGTGGAAGTGCTCATTTGATAAAAAATCTAACGCACTTGTAGAAGTACTCATTTTATAAAATCTAACGCACTTGTGGGAGTGCTCATTTTATAAAATCTAACGCCCTTGTGGAAGTGCTCATTTTATATAAAAAAAACTAAACGCACTTGTGGAAGTGCTTATTTTATAAAAAAAAAAAATCTAACGCACTTGTGGAAGTGCTCATTGCATAAAAAATCTAGCACTTGTGGAAGTGATCATTGCATAAAAAATCTAGCACTTGTGGAAGCGCTCGTTGCAAAACATCTCGCACTTGTGGAAGAGCAAAAGAGGACCGTGCCCGTGAAAGGATTGAACGTAAAGCGCTGTGTTTAGGGCTACGCTCAAACTAACTACGAAGAAAATACGCAAGCAGACGTTCGCCTTCTCCAGAACAGGTGCCTGACAACTGTCAACCACTGTGAAGGATTCTCCGAGGATTATTGTAAGCTAAGTTGACTTAAATTATTAATTATTCGTTTTCATTAAATTATTAGTTTAATTTGTTTATAATAACGCCGTAATAAAACAAATTTACGCTAAAGAAAAAAAAAAAAAAAAAAAAAAAAGAAAAACAACGGTTTGTTTAAACTCGTGCCCGTTAAATTAATTAATTTTTAAATTCGCGTAAAAAACTCTAGATGACTCTACTCTTACATCTGATAAATAAATAAATTTCACTATAAACCAGATTAAATTTGTAACACAGAAACGTACAACGTTAAAACAACAACTTACGACGTTACAAAATTGCTTTTTACAAAATCGATTAGACAAGCCTTACCTTAAAATGCGTTTGAGTCATATTACTCAACTGCTTTGAACTTACGAAGAATTACACGACGAACTAGCAATCATAGAACCGGAAAACGAGAGATTAAATGAAATATATGAAATCCAGGATAAATATTATGAAATCGCGTGTAATATCGAAAATATGAGGGACGAACGCGCTTCAACGTCGGCAATGAATGAAACCATAGAGAACGCGACATTTATCGAAAAACAGCGGCGTTTAAAACTACCGGTTGCGCAATTACCACAATTTAACGGGAATCTTGAGCAGTGGCTTTCGTACAAAAATACCTTTCTTACGATGATTGACGCGCGTATGGACGTCAAAGATTTAGAGAAATTTTTATATCTAAAGGGTTCGTTAAAGGACGATGCATTAAAGAAAATTTCGATTTACCACGTGAGCGCGGATAATTACAAGATCACTTGGCAGAATTTAGTTGACGTTTACGAGAAAAGACGCATTTTAGTGACAAAACATATTGATGCAATTTTAGACTTGCCGCGTCAAACAAATGCTAGCCATAATAATTTATCAAAAATCATCGACGAGGTGCGACAACATGTAAATACGTTGAACATGCTTAACGTACAACCCAACCATAATATCATCGTGCGCGTGATAGAAAGAGCGGTACCCAACGAAATCTGACAAAAATGAGAAGAGTCATTAGATCTTGATACTTTATCTAATCTCGAGCAATTATATAAGTTTATTGCCGAAGCGACCTTCCGTTTACTCACAGTCGAAGAGAATGTTTCACACCGTAGTGTAGAACGAAATCATAAACGTCGAATCGCAGATCAAGATTCAAACGCACGATAGGTGCGAAAACGCGAATCCGTAACACGGGCGTTAGTAACGACAAATAATGTAACGAAAGCTATCTGCACGTGTTGTAAGGCCGCTCAACGTACCCTCTACAAGTGCACGAAGTTTAATAAATTTTCTATATCGCGTCGATGGTATTCAATTCACGGAAGCAAATATTGCAAAAATTGTCTTTGCATTCATGCGGGAAGCTGCTCGTCCTCAACTTGCAGACATTGTGGGCGATTTCATCACTTCCTCCTCCATCATTTTAAAAACGAGCAAACAATCGCAAGCACTTCTAAAGTAGAATTATCAAGGCAAATCGAAAGGTTTTGGGTCATCAAGAGTAATCAAATAAAACGCTTAAAAACTCCTGAAGAAATAGAATGCGAATCTCACTTCGTACAAAATACTACACGCGATTCGACCGGGCGATATATAGTTCGTTTACCCTTTCGCATTTTCGATCAAGATCTCGGCGATTCGCGAACGCAAGCTCTTCGTAGATTTTATAGCTTACAAAGGAAATTAAATCATGATCCGACACTCAAAACAGAATACGCGAGAGTTATGAACGAGTACATTTCTCTTGGCCACATGTCATTGGTAACCGATGAGACTGACAACGGTTATTATTTATCGCACCATGCAGTAATAAAGACAAACAGCGCTACAACAAAGATTTACGTAGTATTCGATGCGTCGGCAAAATCTTTCAAGGGCATTTCGTTAAACGATAACCTAATGGTTGGCCCTACAATTCAAAATACGATTTTCGAACAAATTCTAAGATTTCGTACGCACGCATACGTGATGACTGCCGATATAGAAAAAATGTACCAGCAGGTACTCGTACACCCGGACGACCGGCGTTATCAACTCGTATTTTGGTATTTAGACGATCGTGTACGTGTTTTTGAATGAAATACTATTACTTTTGGCGTTTCATTAGCCCCATTTCTAGCTATCCGTGCAATTCAGCAGCTCGCTGACAATGAAAGAACAAACTTTCCCCTTGCCTATAAAATTCTAAAACGTGATTTATATGTAGACGATCTTTAACGAGAGCAAATACACTCGATGAAATATTAAAAACACGCGACGAAATAATTGAACTTTTAAGTCGCGGCGGTTTTAGAATTCGGCGATGGGTATCGAATCACGACCACGCATTCGATGACATTCATGAGAAAATTTTGGGCTTGGATAATCTTGTTGAAAAAAGGACTATTTCAAAGGCTTTGGGTATAGCGTGGAGCTCTCGGCTCGATCAATTTCTGTACACGGCGCAGCCTATCATTATTCCGGAAAGGATTACAAAGCGTAATATTTTATCAGAAATTACAAAAATTTTCGATCCTTTAGGTTTATTAGGACCTGTAATTTTAGCCGCAAAGTTAATTATGCAAGAATGTTGGAAAACAAAAATAGAATGGGATGAATCGGTACCACTCGCGTTGCGTAATTCGTGGATTTCATTTGCAAATAAATTCGAACTTATTAAAAAATTAACAATATGTCGTCAATTGTTACTCAAAGGGGCGACCAACATCAAAACTCATGGGTTTTGCGATGCAAGCAAAGTTGGATATGGTGCGTGTATCTATATTCGTTCCCGCGACAAAGACCATCGCGTTCTTGTCCGGTTAGCGTGTGCGAAATCTCGAGTCGCTCCACTTAAAGCCATCACGATACCACGTCTCGAACTCTGTGCTGCCTTGACGCTCGTTCAACTTCATCAAGAGTCGTGTTCAGCCTTGAATTTTAACATAAATCGCATTGTATTTTGGTCAGATTCAACTATTGTCTTGCATTGGCTCAATAAGTCTCAGAGTCTTTTAGAAACCTTTAAAGCCAATTGCGTCACGCAAATACAAGAAGGCAGTAGAGATATTGAATGGCGCCACGTCCGTACGAACAATAATCCGGCATATGCACTTTCACGCGGTCAAATGCCTTCCGAATTTCTACGTAATAAATCATGATTCGAAGGTCTAACATGGCTTCGAAATCCTGAAAGCGAATGGCCAATAAACGAAAAGATGCATATTGAAAATCTACCTGGTTTAAAATAAAATACGTGTCTTGCCATTGAAATTAAAGAAAACGAGATATTTAAACAATTTTCATCATATACAAAATTGATACGTGTAATTGCTTATTGTTTACGTATGCGTCTCTGTAATCGTTATAAAGCAAATTTATGTGTCGAAGAAAAAGGCGAGGCCGAACAACGCGTCTTGCAAATCATACAAAAAGAGCAGTTTATCAATGAAATTAATCAAATTAAAAAATATGAAAGGGTGAAAGACTGTCGTATAGCATCTCTAAACCCTCTTCTCGATGAGTACAGATTAATTCACGTCGGTGGCAGATTGCGCAACGCTAAAATCAATTTTGAACAAAAATATCCGATTTTGTTACCATCGCATCATTACGTTACAGATCTTCTTATACGAGAGATACACGAACGTACGTTCCATGCCGGATCCAGGTTTCGACCATACAGTAACGTTAGAGGGTAAAACGATTTTTAATATTTCGTATGGGCCTTTATATTGAGGGCTTAATTTTTTTGATTTTGTAAACTATTCTATTTTGAAATATACTTTATCTCCGACATTGTGTTTAAATGGTTTAACCTTTTTATTGTAATAAATTTTACTTTTATTTTTAGATTTTATGACGCTTTCTCTTGCAATTTCTCTGCTTTTTCTCAACTTGTGTATTAAGTCAATTAGATAGTCATCGTATGTACAGGGTGCATGCGGTATTTGAGGACAACTTAAGAGTAAAATTAATTAGCTTGTATTTTTAATAAAATTTAATGAAATTTTAGAAATCTTTCATACAACGTTAAATTAATATATGGCTATAAAGTTATTCAATAAATTCGCCATTAGCAGCAATAACCTCTTCGATTCGGGTCCAGGAACGATTACATGCCCGAATCAAATGCTCCTTGTTCATATTGACCATAACGGCATTAATAGCAGTCTTCAGCGAAGAAGTGGTGTTATGAGGACGCTTATTGGTCTCACGCTCAACTACGCCCCATACATAATAATACAAAGGATTAAGGTCTGGGGAGCTAGGTGGCCATAGGTTCGGTGTTATATGGTCATGAAAATTTTCGGCCATCTAATCTTGTGTCGCCATCGCTCAATGTGAAGGAGCAGAGTCTTGTTGAAAAATGTATGGTCTGCCTCCGCTTATATTGTCTATCCAGGGTTTTACTACCGTCTCCGAAACCTCGATGTATGCAGCAGAGTTCACTCGACGTCCTTGAGTAAAAAAGTGTGGTGGCATAACATGTCCTTCGTTGCTGACAACACCTAAAACCATAACAGTGGCTGGAAATTTTGTGTGCATAACAACAGGAACCTCTGTAGGATTTGAACATAGCCATCTATCATTTCTGCGATTGGTCTTATGATCTTGGTCAAAATTTTTTTTGTCGGAAAAAAACCATAACATTTTGGGCGCCTCAGGGTGTTTGATTTTGTTTAAAAGACGTTTTGATCGGAGAACTCTCTGTTCCCGTGTTCGTTCCGACATGAACTGTCCTCTGCGCATCACGTAAGACTTATACCAAAGGTCTTCGTGGACAACTCTACGAATAAGGCGCTCAGAAACATGAAGCTCACTCGCAAGGACCCTCATTGATTTTGAAGGGTCCTCGTCTATGATCGCTTGCACTCGCTCTAAAAATTCTGCAGATCAGACAGTGTCAAAACGTTGTTCGTGCTTTTTGCGTTTTGCAACCGATTCTGTATCGTCTCCTGATGTTTTTAATTCACGGCGAACCTTATGCACGAATGAACGGGCGTAATGAAGAAAATTAGAGATTTCTAAATCTGTATGGTTCGCACATATAGCGACGATGACAGCATGTCTCTTCATTTCTTGAGTAATGTTGTAGTCCGCAATTTCTTATCTGAAAAGGAAAAAAAATAAAAAAAAAAATTCGCGAAGTTATAGTCATATTTATGCATGTCCTCAAATATCGTACGCACCCTGTATAATGAAAGTCGGGTGTTTTGGTGATAGATAAAGGTAAAGTTGCTTTTGTACCGAAGATTAGTCCGTAGGGTGTATGAGATGTAGAAGAATGTGTAGTTGTATTAAAAGAGGAAGAGAAAAAATCTAAGTATTCGTCCCAATTTGTTTGATCTTTGTTGATACAATGTTTTAAATGATCAGCTAGAGTTTGATGTGTGCGTTCTAGTGCTCTATTAGTCTGAGGATAATATGCAACAGTTTTTATTTGTTTGATTTTGAACAATTTTGCTACGTCTTTAAGAAGTTCACTAGTTAATTCTTTTCCTTGATCAGTCAATATGCTGTCGGGAATTTCAAATATGCAAAGATATTTTGTTGTAAATACTTGAGCTATTGTTTCGGCTGTATGATCACGTAGTGCATAAGCTTGGGTGAATTTAGTCGAATCGTCTTGTATGGTTAATATATATTCATTTCCAGATTCAGTAATACTGAGTAGACCTACTATGTCGAGAGCTATTCGTTCAAAGGGTTAGGTAAAAGTTGTCGTTATTTCCATTTGCTTTTTATTCTTATTCCTGACTAGCTTATTTATTTGGCAAGATTCGCATGATTTTATGAAATTATATATATCTTTTTTCATGTTTTCCCATTTATAATTTTCTTTTAATTTTTTATATGTTCTATGGAATCCAGCATTTCCTGCACTTGTCGTGCAATGATTTTCGTAAATGATGGTTTCAATCTCAATTTTTATTGGAGTATATTTAATGTTTAAATAAATATTTACATTTATATCGCTATCTTTAAAGAAATATCTGAGCATTGCTCTTACATTATCATGTATAGATAAGTTTTGCTTGTTGAATATTTGTGGTAGTGAAATAGAAGACAATTTATTTTTAATTAGAAGTTCTTTAAGAATTCTTTTCATAATTATCTAAATTTGAATTCGATACTATGAAATAGTAAATATTGAAATTGTTGTTTTTTATAGTGATAACGTTACATAAATTTGGTTGTTGAGCTTCTAGATATTGAATGTTATTATATTTTGAATTAAATTCCTTCAAGAATCCTCGAGTAAAATTTAAATCTTTCGAAATACAAATAACATAATTGTCGTTAACTGAAAATAAAAATTTACGATATTCTTTTACATTATAATTGAGAATAATACTTTTATTTAATTTTGTGATAAAATCTTCGTATGATTTTTAACAATTTTCTGAGTTTATCGAATTTACTTTTATCTTGGGAGAATCATTTTTTTTGAATAATCTGTTTAAACTAATTGCAGATAGATCTTTAATATCTTTTGATGGAATTCTACTGAGTGCATCAGCATTTGCATTTCCTTTTCCAGGCTCATATTCTACACTATAAAATCATATTCTTCTAATTTTTAACGCCATTAAAAAATGCCATAATATTTTAAGTTTTCTACCATATACATAATGTCGAAAATGTTTCATTGCTCAAACAATTACCAGCAGTTCGCGTTCAATGGTCGAGCAATTCGACTCAGCACGATTTAAAGTTCTGCTCGCATATGCAATGGAAAGATCATAAGAATTGTGTATTTGAGAGAGCACTGCGCCGATTGCATAGTTGCTCGCGTCGGTGGCTATTATAAATTCTTTATTAAAATTAGGACATTGAAGAATCGGTGTGGATGTTAGTCGAGTTTTTAATGTTTCGAATGCTTCTTGTTGCAAGCTTGTCCAATTGAACTTAACATCCTTTTTTAGCAAACTAGTTAACTGTTTTGTGATTTTGCTATAAATCTCTATAAATCTTCTATAATATCCTGCGAGGCATAGAAACGTTCGAATTTCTTTTTGAGATTTAGGGATTGGATAGTTATTCACTGCTTTTACCTTTTCTGGATCAGGCTCTACACCTTTTTCTAAAATTTTATGGCCTAAACACATCACTTCGCGTCTGAGAAATTCGCATTTGTCTGGTTGTAATTTTAAATTATGTTCGTCTAGTCTTTGAAAAATTTCTCTTAGTTTTCTGTCGTGTGTTTCGAGAGAGTCGGCGTAGCATATTATATCGTCTAGGTAAAGCATACATCGTATACCCTGTATACCTGCTAAGGCTGTATTCATAAGTCGAGAGAAGGTTGCAGGTGCATTTTTTAATCCGAATGGTAATCTACAGTCTGTCAAGTAAGAGCGTGGTCGACTTTACCGACAGGTAATGTAAGATTTTACTCTAATTCCTTCGCAAGCCAATAGAAGAAAGCTTTGTCCTTGATGCATTGTCAACAAAGATTTAGTTGTCGTTGATCTTTTAAAAGAAAATCACGTTAAACGCCATGAGTGCTAAGTACGCGTCGCGCTACGAGGCTGTGTTCCTTTGCATCCACCCAAAAGGTCCCAAAATGTCGCAATCAGCGGCTGCTAAATATATGAGAAAGTCAAAGGCATTTGTACAGAAGTGGATACAGCGATATAAAGTTGCTAAAAATGTCGATGATTTACCAGAACGAGGCTCGATAGGAAAAGTAAACAAAAAAGATGAAAAAAGAATAGTGAATCTGTTTTCGCGGAATCCTGCTTTAACACTGCGGCAAGGACAAGCAAAATTGATGGCAAAAGGTTTAGATATATCCTACGAAACTATCTGAACCCATCTTCGTACTTATCATCTGAAATGGCGCAACACAATGAAGAAGCCTCTGTTGACTGAAAAACATGTGACAAAGCGACTCGCTTGGGCGCATGAGAATATTGATAGAGATTTTGAAAACGTCATTTTTACTGATGAATGTTCTATATGGGCAAGTTTTGTCCTCACGCGAGCCTGGTCTACTTCCACCAATAGGCTTGTTCAGCGGACCGTAAAACATGGAATAAAGGTGCATCTTTGGGGCTGCTTCTCAAAGCAGGGATTTGGCACTTTGCACCTCTTTACTGACAACCTAAATGCCGAGAAAATAATAAAAATCTACAAAAAGGCTTTACTGCCATCTGCCAAACGATAGTTCATCACAAAAAATGAAGATTGGATTCTACAGAAGGACGACGATCCTGAACACCGCAGCAAGCTCTTTACTCAGTGGAAGACTCAATCTGGCATCGTGTCATTGGATTGGCCGTCGCAGTCGCCCGATGCAAACCCTATTGAAAATGTGTGGGCATATATTAAACGGAAGCTTTGTGGAAGACGCACATACACTTTGAAGCAGTTGTCTTACGAAATTCGTCGAATCTGGAGATCCTTGCCACTGGAATACGCCGTCAAATTAGTAAAAAGCATGCCTCGGAGATGCCAGGCAATTATCGACGCCAGTGGTGACTGGACACATTATTGACCGAATTGCATCATTTTTTGTAATGTGTACAATGTATATATAAATATGAAAGTTTCATCAAATAAATTTTTTCATAAATTAACACGACCACGCTCTTACTTGACAGACTGTATTAAATTCGTAATGTCCTGTCGTCGTCGAAAAAGCAGTTTCCTTAGCATCATCTGGATCGGAATCATCTGGTATAGGAAAGTTATCGTTTACAACATGGAAGATTGTTTTATAATTTGTATTATTTATATTAATATTTAGGTAAGAATAGCCTAATGTTTTGATATTTTCTGTCGATAAACCACTAATTTTTACTTTAATATCATCGTAAAAGTAAGTATTTAAAGAAAAATTTAATAGTTTTATTAATCAAACATCGGCTTCTGTATTTACAAGTAAATTTATATTTAAATTTAGTTCATTTATTTTTAAATTAACGCTCGACGTTGCAGTTTTCGGTTTTTTTAAAATATAAAAGATTTTTGAGTTTATGAATTTTTCTTTTAATTGTCTGCCTTTATAAAGGTGATTCTCTTCGGTTTGGCAGCAACTGTAGAGTGTTCGGAGTTTAAATTATGCATCGATGATGAACTCGGATTAAATTAATTTAGGTTTGCATTTTGTCGTTTAACGTTATTATTATTATATTCTCTCTTTTTACATTCCTGTATTAAGTGACCTACGTTTTTCTAAAGTTAGAAATTTTTACTTACCCAGAATCATTTATATGTTTATTACGTAAATTGTTTGAATTAAAATTTCGAACATGTGTTTTTAATCTACATTCAAAGTCTGAATATCCTGTTCTTCTGCAATGGTTGCAATATTTTGATATATTATTAAAACGATTTTGATGAAACTGACTCTAAGATCTATTATGATTTATATTGTAATTTTTTGTATGGTTTTTATAACGACAATGCATTTCTAAGTGTCTTGGTTTTTTACGATAATTACAAAATTTGTTTTCGCGTACAGTCTGTCAAGTAAGAGCGTAGTCGACTTCACCGACAAGTAATAAAAGATTTTGCTCTAATTCTTTCGCAAACCAATAGAGAAAAGCTTTGTCCTTAATGCATTGTCAACAAAAATTCAGTTGTCGTTGATCTTTTAAAAGAGAATCACGTTAATCGCCATGAGTGCTAAGTACGCGTCGCGCTACGAGGCTGTGTTCCTTTGCATCCACCCGAAAGGTCCCAAAATGTCGCAATCAGCGGCTGCTAAATATATGAGAAAGTCGAAGGCATTTGTACAGAAGTGGATACAGCGATATAAAGTGGCTAAAAATGTCGATGATTTACCAGAACGTGGCTCGATAGGAAAAGTGAACAAAAAAGATAAAAAAAGAATAGTAAATCTGTTTTCGCAAAATCCTGCTTTAACACTGCGGCAAGGACAAGCAAAATTATTGGCAAAAGGTTTAGATATATCCTACGAAACTATCCGAACCCATCTTCGTACTCATCATCTGAAATGGCGCAACACAATGAAGAAGACTCTGTTGACTGAAAAACATGTGACAAAGCGACTCGCTTGGGCGCATGAGAATATTGATAGAGATTTTGAAAATGTCATTTTTACTGATGAATGTTCTATATGGGCACGTTCTGTCCTCACGCAAGCTTGGTCAACTTCCACCAATAGGCTTGTTTAGCGGACCGTAAAACATAGAATAAAGGTGCATCTTTGGGGCTGCTTCTCAAAGCAGGGATTCGGCACTTTGCACCTCTTTACTGACAACCTAAATGCCGAGAAAATGATAAAAATCTACAAAAAGGCTTTACTGCCATCTGCCAAACGATGGTTCATCACAAAAAATGAAGATTGGATTCTGCAGGAGGACAACGATTCTAAACACCGCAGCAAGCTTTGTACTCAGTGGAAGACTCAATCTGGTATTGTTACATTGGATTGGCCGTCGCAGTTGCCCGATGCAAACCCTATCGAAAATGTGTGGGCATATATTAAACGGAAGCTTCGTGGAAGACGCACATACACTTTGAAGCAGTTGTCTTACGAAATTCGTCGAATCTGGAGATCCTTGCCACTGGAATACGCCGTCAAATTAGTAAAAAGCATGCCTCGGAGATGCCAGGCAATTATCGACGCCAGTGGTGACTGGACACATTATTGACCGAATTGCATCATTGTTTGTAATGTGTACAATGTATATATAAATATAAAAGTTTTATCGAATAAATTTTTTTATAAATTAACACGACCACGCTCTTACTTGACAGACTGTATATTTAAGTTTTGAAATTTATTGATTTTTTTTAAAGAGTTATGTTCTATTTCCTCGGCAATTGTATATTGTACAATGCATCTTACAGTCTGTCAAGTAAGAGCGTGGTCGTGTTAATTTATAAAAAAATTTATTTGATAAAACTTTCATATTTATATATACATTGTACACATTATAAACAGTGATGCAATTCGGTCAATAATGTGTCCAGTCACCACCGGCGTCGATAATTGCCTGGCATCTCCGAGGCATGCTTTCTACTAATTTGACGGCGTATTCTAGTGGCAAGGATTTCCAGATCCGACGAATTTCGTAAGACAACTGCTTCAAAGTGTATGTGCGTCTTCCACAAAGCTTCCGTTTAATATATGCCCACACATTTTCAATAGGGTTTGCATCGGGCGACTGCGACGGCCCATCCAATGTAACGATGCCAGATTGAGTCTTCCACTGAGTACAGAGCTTGCTGCGGTGTTTAGGATCGTTGTCCTCCTGCAGAATCCAATCTTCATTTTTTGTGATGAACCATCGTTTGGCAGATGGCAGTAAAGCCTTTTTGTAGATTTTTATCATTTTCTCGGCATTTAGGTTGTCAGTAAAGAGGTGCAAAGTGCCGAATTCCTGCTTTGAGAAGCAGCCCCAAAGATGCACCTTTATTCCATGTTTTACGGTCCGCTGAACAAGCCTATTGGTGGAAGTTGACCAAGCTTGCGTTAGGACAGAACGTGCCCATATAGAACATTTATCAGTAAAAATGACATTTTCAAAATCTCTATCAATATTCTCATGCGCCCAAGCGAGTCGCTTTGTCACATGTTTTTCAGTCAACAGAGGCTTCTTCATTGTGTTGCGCCATTTCAGATGATGAGTACGAAGATGGGTTCGGATAGTTTCGTAGGATATATCTGAACCTTTTGCCATTAATTTTGCTTGTCTTTGCCGCAGTGTTAAAGCAGGATTCCGCGAAAACAGATTCACTATTCTTTTTTCATCTTTTTTGTTCACTTTTCCTATCGAGCGACGTTCTGGTAAAACATCGACATTTTTAGCCACTTTATATCGCTGTATCCACTTCTGTACAAATGCCTTCGACTTTCTCATATATTTAGCAGCCGCTGATTGCGACATTTTGGGATCTTTCGGGTGGATGCAAAGGAACACAGCCTCGTAGCGCGACGCGTACTTAGCACTCATGGCGTTTAACGTGATTCTCTTTTAAAAGATCAACGACAACTGAATCTTTGTTAACAATGCATTAAGGACAAAGCTTTCTTCTATCGGCTTGCGAAGAAATTAGAGCAAAATCTTTTATTACCTGTCAGTAAAGTTTACCACGCTCTTACTTGACAGACTGTACATTAACAGTTTACACTACAGTTTACAGTGGCATCTTCTAAAGTATTGGATTTTTGCGATTTCACTATACTAGCTATGTCCTTTTTTAATCTGCAAATAAAAACATTAAGTGCTTAAGTTTTTAGAAGATTCACGCACGTGGCTCTGTCGGCAGCTGGAAGTGTATCATCTAAATTACTTATTAATTTTAATAAACAGTTTTCTACTTATTGCGAATAAGTTAAAACATCTTCATTTGCACCTTGTCTACACGAAGATAATTCTAATTTCCATTGACCGTGTGATCTTTTATCTGAATAAGTATCATTAAAATAAGTTTTTAAAGACGCCCAATTTGGAAGAATTCAATCTCTGATTTGTGCTCTTGCAATACCGGTTATTTTTGTTTGAATGATTGAAAATAATATAATTTTATTTGGTTCCGATAATAAGACAAGCGCAGTGTCACAATTGTTACAAAATTCATATAAATGCCTTTTGTCACCATCAAAGTTGGTGAGCATTTTAAAAGCGATATCGAGTGAGATTGACATTATTAATTTTATTTTTTAAATAAATTTAATATAATATACCGCTTATATTATATTCACCTTATACAAAAATATATTTATTGCACGATTATAATTTTATTTATTGATTTTTTCTTCGATTCCGCGTTAAAATTAAGTGACACATTGAGATGAAAATAGTGATTATGTTCTTCATTTGAACTTGCGATGAGATGGCGAAGATGTAGTAGACAGCGAGGATCTGGCAAATGCAGCGGTGACGTAGAATATTCGTCGACGATGTAGTGGATGCAGCGAGGATATAGTAGATACAGCGATGGTGTAGTAGATACAGCGGTTAAAACAGCGATGAAACAGTGACGAAACAGCAATGAAACAGTGGTTAAAACAGCGATGAAACAGTGGTTGAAACAGCGATGAAACAGTGGTTGAAACAGCGATGAAACAGCGACGAAACGGCGATGACTCAGTGGTTGTTTCAGCGATGAAACAGCGACGAAACAGTGAGAACAGCGAAACAGAGAGATGTTGCAGCAGACAGTAGATTTTATACGTTGCTTAGTCTTCGAAGTTCATTTGTTTGATTCAATTTTAGGCTTTTAGTCCTTAAATTCTTGATGAACAGAGGTTATATGTCTTTTGGTAATTTTTTCCAAAATATTTTTCCTCTGGCGTTTGCGTTAGAAAAATAAAAGAAGTTCTTTTAATTTTCATAAAAAGCACTGACACCTTTTCACAAACACAATCACGTTTGTTTTGATATTGGTATACTAAGATGATTGGTGTATGTATAATGGGGGGAGCGCCCACAGCGAGAGTCCTGCGTCCTTAAAGGACAGTCTGTGATTAGCCATGCCTGAGAGCACACGTGCCTCGTTCCTGTATATCTTTTGAAACGTTAATAAATATTACTACCTAATTGACTTTATAGTGTATCATTTATTTAAACATATAACACACGTTATCCCACTTCTGACACCAGTTTTGTAATGTACTTCGAGGATTTAATTGAATAAAAACAACACATTCATTTTATGTAAAAACAATACGTATATTTTTCTCTACTTGTGTAACAAATAAAATACAAAAGAAACGTATAACAATAGAAAGAAAAGAGCTTATGTGCTCTTGATTGAGTTGCAAAATAATCTGTCTGGAGAGTAGCCTTTTCGAAGCAGGATACTTTGGTTTCCTAATGAGTCGAAACTCCTTATTTTAAGTAGGAAGAAAAGTACAATAAAGGTGGTAAATTAGATGCGTTAGTGGAGGTCCGAGATAGTGGAAACGGAAAGGAAAAAGGACAGATGATTGCGGACTGGTTTATGATAGGGATGGATTAGTTATCAGATAGAGTGTGATGTAGGAAAAACTCTCTTTTCCTTTTTGAAGACGAAACATATGTTGATTATGGCGGTTGAAATGGAAGTGCAAACATGGTTAAAATAGAATTAGGCACTTTCTCGCATTGTTTTCGGTTCGTCTCGATATTCTTATTTGTAAGGAAGATAATACTAAAGTAGAATACAATAATAGTAAGCAAAAAGTACATTTTAGCAGTACATAAATGAAGAATATAATAATACATAAATGAACATTGATATATATATTATAGTAATGTGTATATGAGAGGGATATTACATTAGTCTAAAAATATTTTAAAATTAAAGAATTTGAAAATATGTCTATGAAAATTAATTATTAGTTCTATTTTTTTATATTTTTCAACAAGAACGTAGACAATAATTTTTTTTATTTAAGAGGTTTTGTATTTACATTTAGAGATTCATTAGTGTATATATATACATATATATATATATATATATATATATATATATATATATATATATATATATATATAAATACACAAATAGCTTCATTTAAAATTATTTTAAAATATAGTATGTAATATATACACCTTTATTACAAATATACTAGAAACATTTTATTTTAGTATAGTTAGTATACATACATATAAAGAGATGATGAGATAAAAACAAGAGATTATTTTGTTTAGATTATCTTATCTTAATATGAATCTAGATATTAGACGAAATGCTTGAAGAGCGATTTGATGAAAATTTGAGGGCGCATATCGTATCTTTGTAACGAATGCACGAATATTAATGCTTTTTTTTTTATTTAAAAGAACATGAAAAAAGAAAGCAAACGTGATAGATTACATCAATTAAATATTAAAATGTATAATTGAAAAAAATTTTTTAATTTTTTTATGCATCAATTTAATGTATAAATAAGTGCGCCAGGCGCCTATAGATAGTACCAATACTTACCACGGGGCGCTGGCGCGCCCCTTGATATAAGACAAGTAATAATTAGGATCGTCGAATTGTTGCCAAATAATAGTCTTTAAAATTTAAACTAGAGGAAATAATAGGTGCGTGTAACAGTTGGTCATAGGCCTATTAATTTAAATTAGTTATTTATTTTAATATACTGGATGATTCATTATGAGGTTTGATTTTCAATAAGCTTTTTTTTACAGATCACGCATGACTCCTGTCAAACTGTCATGTAAGTTTTATTCAGTATTATTTGACAAATCATCATGGAAAGACTTACATCGCAACAACGTATCCAAATTGTTCAGCTGTATTACGAAAGTCATCGTTCTGTGAGAAATGTTTTTCGTGCTCTTACAAGGAAACCACCCCAACCCGACCCCACCGATTTTAATAGTTTTTGGATATGTTGTAATACTCAAAAAAATATTTGACACGTGTTTCTTTTTATCGGCTGACATTTACTTTTAAAAGGAGAAATCCAACCCTAAAAACCACCCCGAAAACTTGTTTTTTTAATATATCTCTGCGTCTAATGAATATTTTAAAATAAAATCAACGCCAAAATATTTCTTTTAAGTAAGCGCTTCTACTGATATAACTGTAACACCAAGGGGTAGTAACCCTTTTTCCTGTAGGGGTTAAAGTTCTATTATTTTTGCTATTTTGCGATTCAAAATCTGTTAAATAAGGTCAAGTAGGTTAAAAACTGCATTTATAATGAGAAAATGAGAAACTAAAATTGACTTATTTCAGGGTTTTTTAAGAAAAAATTTTTTGGGGATGTGTTACGCCTAAAAACCACGTCTACTAAATCACAAGCATGTTAACTCACCTAACCCTGGCAGCAGTGTGTCTATTAATTATTTGTTCTATCATATATACGACATGACAAGCGAAATATATTAGATAACCAAGCTACCCCTAACCTCTAACCCCTAACCTTAAAAACCTAAAAAACCACCCCTATCAAACCACAAGCAGGTAAACCAACGTTACCCTGGCCACAGCATGTTTATCTATTATTTTTTGAACTAAATATATCCTACATCACAAGCAAGCTATGACCGCAGAAATCTGACCCTTGACCTTTAACCCGCCCAACCCTAAAAAATCTCCCCTACCAAACCACAAGCAGGCTCACCCAACTAATCCCTGCCACAGCATGTTTATTAATTATTTTTTCTGTTATTAAATATATCCCATATCACAAGCGAACTATATTAGCTAACCAAGCTACTCCTAACCCCTAACCGTTGAAAATCCAAAAAACTACCCCTATCAAACCACAAGCAAGCTAATTCATCTTAACCTGGCCCCAGCGTGTTTTTTGATGATTTTTTTTTTTTTTTAAATAAGTATATCCTACATAATAAGCAATTTATGACAGCAAACCATTGTACACTTAACCCAATGAATCACTAAAGAACACCCTTACCAACCCACGAACAGGTTACCACCCTCAACCCTGACCACAGCAGCGTTTATCACGCATTTCTACTTGAAATAATTGTCAAATCGAAACCTGGAATGAAAAAAGTCACGTCTTAAAATAAGTATCTAATGTAATACGTTGTCTTATTATTTTCAAATGAACTTTACTAAAAGTTATTCTTATAAAAGACTATATTTTTGACTCATATGTAGATAAGAATGTATAGTTTGACATAGTTTTCACAGTAATGATAATCTTCAAATAAGTGCTTGAAACATAATGACTTTTTACACCAACCACATCGTATTATTGCAACATTCTTACATCCTTCTACTTCGCAGTTGACATTACAAGATTCTCCAAAACTAAAATCAACAGGATTATCAGTTTTATCTGATTTTTGAGTAATATAGCCGGTTTTATACCAGGAATATTTAAAAATATCCGTATATCTCGGTAAAGAAAACTAGTTATGTACCAGCTATTTTAATGTTATAATGTTATTTCTTACATGTGAATTCAATTCATAATCCATTAGCATTACTTGATCTGAAAATTGCCTTACGAAATTAAAGAATCTTGTTTCAATTTACAATACTAGCAAATAATAAATTATAGTGCCACTTCGAAAAATGTTTGAAGTTTAAAAAATTAAGCCTGCTTCAGGATTGTTAGGGGTACCCACACAGCATAAATTAATTCTAAATTAATTCTGAATTAATTCATGATATGATAAAATTATTTCAGAATTAATATTGTATTAATGCTATGTACGCTTTTTGATTCCTTCAGAATTAATTCATAAAATAATTACAAGATGATTCCAAAATTATTGGGGAATCATTTTATAAAATAATTCTGTAATAACATTCGAATTTTATATATATATATATATATATATATATATATATATATATATATATATATATTAGGTGTAGTAAAAAGTAATCCATTATTTTGCCAATAGATGGCTTTAGTAGTCTGTATCTCCCGTTGTAAAAGAGCGATCGGGTTACACTAGATGGCGTTAAAAAGATAAGATTTCGTACTCAAAAAGCTTTTGATACAGTTTTGTGATTGCTTGACTCAGTATTTTTTTAGCACGCGCCAAATATTGACATTAACAAAGAGAAAATACGCCATATTTTACAGTTTTTCTTCGATAAAGGCGAAAACGCAAGCCAGGCAGCTGAAAATGTGAATTGTGTTTATGGTCCTGATACTGTAACAGCCAATCACGCGCAATTTTGGTTTCGTCGATTCCAATCCGGTAATTTTGACGTCAAAGATGCACTACATATATATTATGTATATATATATATATATATATATATATAAATATATATATTAGGTGTAGTGAAAAGAAATCCATTATTTTTGCATTAAATTAAAGGTTTTATTTAGTATAGATAGAATGAAACAATTTAGGTCAAATATGCACCGTTTTGTTCGATAACTTGTTGCTATTTTGGAGGTAATTTCATGATGCCTCTCTCGTAGAAACCCTTGTCCCTATTGTCAAAAACTGGGACAGTCGATTTTCACAATCTTCTCTTAAGGCGAATTTTTCACCTGCAAAATCATTCGTCATAGACAGGAACAGGTGGTAATCACTTGGTGCCAGGTCCGAAATATAAGGTGAATGCATAAAAACTTCCCAACCAAGCTCCCGGAGCTTCTGGCGAGTCACTATCGATGTATGCGGCCTGGCGTTGCCCTGATGGAACACAATTCCTTTCCTATTGGCCAAAGCTGGCCGCTTCTGGGCGATTGCTTCTTTTAGACGGTCTAATTGTTGACAGTACACCGCGATTTAACCACGACTGTTGTCGCTTGACATTGTCGTAAGTGACCCACTTTTCATCACCAGTAACCATCCGCTATAGAAATGGATAGATATTGTTGCGATTAAGCAGCGTTTCGCAGACTGAAATTCAGTCCATGAGGTTTCTTTGCGATAACTTGTGTGGCACCCATACATCGAACTTCTTTCAGTATCCAGCCTTATTTAAGTGGTTCCAAACGGTTTTTTGTGTAATGTTTAGCTCCTGGGCAATCGAAACAGTGCTTACGTGACGGTCAGACTCGACGATTTCCATTATTTTATCGACATTTTCGACAATTGGCCTTTCAGAGCGTGGTGCATCTTTGACTTTAAAATTACCGGAACGGAATCGACGAAACCAAAATTGCGCGTGATTGGCTTTTACAGTATCAGGACCATAAGCACTATTTACATTTTCAGCTGCCTAGCTGGCGTTTTCGCCTTTATCGAAGAAAAACTGTAAAATATGGCGTATTTTTTCTTTGTTGGTGTCGATCTTTAACGCGTGCTAAAAAAATACTGAGTCAAGCAATCACAAAACTGTATCACAAGCTTTTTAATTACAAAATCTTATCTTCTTAACGCCATCTAGTGTAACCCAAACGCACTTTCACAACGGGAGATAGAGACTACTAAAGCCATCTATTGGCAAAATAATGGATTACTTTTTACTACCTAATATTAAAATTTCAATGTATTAATTTTATATTTATTGTAATTTAGTAGATTAATATAATGTATTGTTCTGTTAGTTTTTGTTTAAAGAATAATTTATTACAAAGTTTGATTAGATTACTACTATAATCATTGCTCTTTTAAGAAAGTTATAATGCTTACAAAGCATACGTTATCTGCATTTTTATCTAATCCATGTTTCGAGGAAGATAATTTCTTGTGTGAACATCATTGGGGAAAACATCCGGCTTGCATTTGATAAATGATAAGAGTTTAACTAAAGTAAATTATTTATTGTGCTGGATGTATAAACACATTTACTTGTCTTTTTATATGAAATTTTCTTAGCACAAAAATATTATAAATAAAAATAAAAAGAAGATTTCTTGATTACTACGTAAGTATTTATGTCACTTTTAACGTATAATTTTAATTAAACGTTTTTATTTGTAAAACAAAATATGTATTGGACTAGGTTTTTTTTTTTAATACTTTACATTTGCGAAAAAAATATTTATTTAGTGCTTTTATTTTAGATTTAATTATGAAGGTTAATGCTTTGAACGTATTGAATTTATTATTTGCATATTTTCAAAACTTACAAATACCAAGCAGTGAGATTAATTTTAAAGAAATTGAATTATCAGAGAAGTTGAAACAAATATTAATAGATGCAGCACACGAGTTCAATGATGTGGACATGATTGTTAAAAAAACGTTAGATTTCAATGAAGAATATAAAGACACTGATGCTCAAAAAGTCGAAGATGAAATACAACATCACTTTCCTGATCCAGAATTTGCACCAACGAATCATTGTACAAATGATGTTGAAGAAGTATTATTTGAATATAAACATAATGCCGTAGAATATTGGAGAAGTGAAAAAAAGGGAAAAAATTTCAAATTAGAAACTGTAAGTAATAGATTTTAAAAAGTTTTATCAATAAGTCAACTTAAACGTTGGAAAAAACAATAAATAAAGGCGGTACTTATCAAGAAAAAATTGCCCGAATCCGCCAGTATACATTAGACGATTTCAAAGCGGGTATTGAAGCTGGTTCGATAGTGCATGACAAGAATATACGTGAGTGGGCGTTACAAGCACAAAAAGAACTTGGCTCAGAAGATGTACGGTTCAAGGCTTCTGCGAATTGGGTATTAAAGTTTAAAAAAGCTCATATGTTCACAGTGTCCAGAAGAATAAATAAATTTATTACTAAAAAGACATTAGAAGGTGCTTCAGAGCTTCAAGCTAGTGCTGAAGCTTTTGTTGCTGACATGAAATCGTGTATACCAAGAATCGGAATAGCAAATATTTATAATTCAGATAAGAGTGGTTTCCAATTCGAAATGCATTCAGAAAGGACATTAGCGATAGAAGGTGAGAAACAAGTGCAATGTTTGGTACAGAAAGTTTCATCAACAACGCACAGTTACACAATTCAACCAACTATATCAGCTACAGGGAAACTTCTATCAAAATTTTTTTAAAAAAAAAACTGATGAATTCGGTCCTATAGTACAATCAACTTTAATGAAACAAAATAATGTGCATGTGACAGCATCAAAATCTGGAAAATTAATTACAGGTGAGATTATTTTTATGTGTAATAATGCAATAATATAAAAAAGTATTCTATAGCAACATTTTATTCATTTCAGAGCACTTAAAAATTTAGTTAAAAAAAGTATTTTATCTCAATGTTGGTCCTCAATCTATTCTTTTACTTGATTCTTGGAGTAGACATTGTAATAGAGTTATAGAGGAAACGATACCAACAAATATAATTGTTAACATTAAAAAAATTCCTACTGGAACAAAAGGGGAGATCAAACCTGTTGATGTATATAGTTTTAGGGTTTGGAAAAATTTCGTGATGCAATTTTCAAATCAAGTAATTCTGATGGATTATGACTTGAATTTACATGTAAGAAATAATATCATAACATTACAATTGCTGGTACATAACCAGTTTTCTTCACCAAGATATACGAATATTTTTTAATATTCCTGGTATAAAAGCGGCTATATTATTTAAAAACTAGATAAAACTGATAATCCTGTTGGTTTTAGTTTTAGAGAATCTTGTAATGTCATTTGCGAAGTAGAAGGATGTACGAGGTCTGGCTATTAAATAACGAGACTGCGCGCCTAGAGGGCGCCGTAGAGGGGTTTGGAAAAAAACAAGTAGTGCGTTGAGTATCTAGATATCTTGTCTATGCACGTACCAAAACACGTTCTCGTCACTATTATTGTATTTGTGCAGTAGCGGTTTGAAACGAACGTGTTTTTTTCTCGCGCCGAAAACCATGTGTAATGAAAAACAGGAGCAACGTATCAACCTCAAATTTCTTGTTAAATTGAAAAAACTTCGACTGAGTGCTGTAAATTGTTGCCTATGGGGACCATTCTCTATCTCGTGCGCGTGTTTTTGAGTGGTGTGAGCGCTTCAGTGAGGGCCGAGTGAGCACTGAAGATTACTAACGCCCAGGTCACCCTGTCACTGTTTCAACTCCGGAAACAGTGACCATAATCAACCAAATTGTGCGTGCAGATCGTCGAATGAGCATCCGGATGATTGCCGAGGCTGTAAACGCTGATAAAGAAACGGTAAGACAAATCTTACACAAGGAATTACACATGACAAAAGTCTGTGCAAAGTTGGTGCCAAAAAACCTGACCAAAAGCTCTTGCGTCAACAGGTCTGCTCAGATTTCCTTGAAAGGTTAAACAAAGATCCGGGACTGATGAAAAACATTATTTGTGACGAAACGTGGATTGTTCAATATGATGTTGAAATAGAGCGGCAATCGAAGCATTAAGAGATGCCTGAATCGCCCAGAATCAAAAAAGCAAGGATGTCCAAATCAAAATTCAAGGCAATGTTGGTCGTTTTTTTTGACATTAACGGTATCGTGATGACTGAATGGGTTCCAGAGGGTCAGACTGTCAACCAGAGTTACTATTTGTCAGTGTTGGCAACACTGCGAGAACGAGTTCGTAAGAAACGGCCCGAGTTGTGGAAGAAGAACTCGTGGATTTTGCACCAGGACAACGCACCTGCCCATAACGCGCTATCTGTGAAGCAGTATCTGGCCGGTAAGCGCACTCTAGTGCTTGAACACGCGCTGTACTCGCCAGATTTGGCACTGTGCGACTTTTTTTTGTTCTCGAAGATAAAATCTGCTTTGAAAGGGATCCGATTTGAGTCGATAAAAGCGGTAAAGCAAAAAACGGCAGTGCTCCTAAAGGCCCTCACCAAAGAAGACTTCCAGCACTGCTTCGATCAATGAAAAGAACGTATGGAAAGGTGTGTGGCGAGGGAAGGGAAGTATATTAAAGGGGAGCATTTAAATGTAGAATAATTTTCATAATAAAACCCTTCTTCGTAACCAGTCTCGTTATTTAATAGCCAGACCTCGTAAAAATGTTGCAATAATACGATGTGGTTGGTGTAAAAAGTCATTACGTTTTAAGCACTTCATTAAAGATTATCATTACTGTGAAAACTATGTCGAATAGTACATTTAAATTTACATATGAGTCAAGAATATAGTCTTCTATAAGAATAACTTCTAATAAAGTTCATTTGAAAATAATAAGACAACGTATTACATTAGATACTTATTGTTAGACGTGACTTTTTTTATTCCAGGTTTCGATTTGACAATTATTTCAAGAAGAAATAAGCGATAAACGCCGCTGTGGTCATTGTTGAGGACGGTACCCTGCTTGTGGGTTGATAAGGGTGTTCTTTAGGGATTCATTGGGTTAAGGGTACAATGGTTTGCTGTCATAAATTGCTAATTTATGTAAGATATATTTAGTTAAAAAAAAAAGATCATCAAAAAACACGCTGGAGCCAGGTTAAGATAGATTAGCGTGCTTGTGGTTTAATAGGGGTACTTTTTTTTGGATTTTGAACGGTTAGGGGTTAGGAGTAGCTTGGTTAGCTAATATAGTTCGCTTGTGATATGAGATATATTTAATAACAGAAAAATTAATTAATAAACATGCTGTGGCAAGGATTAGTTAGGTAAGCCTGCTTGTTGTTTGGTAGGGGAGGTTTTTTGAGGTGAAGCGGTTTAGGGGTCAAGGGTTGGATTTTTGCGGACATAGCTTGCTTGTGATGTAGGATATATTTAGTTGAAAAAATAATAGATAAACATGGTGTGGCGAGGGTTACGTGGGTTTACCTGCTTGTGGTTTGATAGGGATGGTTTTTTGGGTTTCTTTAGGTTAGGGGTTAGAGGTTAGGGGGAGTTTGGTTATCTCATATATTTCGCTTGCATGTGGTACATATAACAGAACAAATAATTAAGAGACACACTGTGGCCAGGGTTAGGTGGGTTAGCCTGCTTGTGATTTGGTAGAGGTGGTTTTTAGGGGTAACACACCCCCAAAAAAATTTTTTTTGAAAAACCCCGAAATGCGTCAATTACATTTTCTTATTTTCTTATTATAAATGCAGTTTTTAAGGCACTCGACCTTATTTAACAGATTTCGAATCGCAAAATAGCAAAAACAATAGAACTTTGACCCCTATAGAAAAAGGGGTTGCAATCCCTTGGTGTAACAGTTATATCAGTAGAAGCGCCAACTCATAAGATATATTTTGGAGTTGATTTTATTTAAAAATATTTATTAGATGCAGATATATTTAAAAAAAACAATTTTTCGAGGTGGTTTTCATGAGTGGATTTCACCCTTTAAAAGTGGATCTCAGCCGATAAAAAAAGAACACGTTCCGAATATTTTTTTGAGTACTACAACATATCCAAAAATTATTAAAATCGGTGGGGTCGGGTTAGGGTGGTTCCCTTGTTAGAGCAACTTATGGCGTGCATCGTCAACCTACCGAAACCACTATAGCCAATACCATCTGCAAATTTGAAATTTAGCATACATTATCGGATGATTTTCGACCGATTAGACCACATCCAGCACGTAGTGAAGAAAATATATCGGCTGTAGCTGAGAGTGTGGATGAAGACCGTGACGAATCGATTCGGCATCGTTCTCAACAGCTTGGTTTGTCGTACACAACAACTTGGTGTATTCTACGTAAAGATCTTGGTTTTGAGGCTTACAAACTTCAACTCGTGCAAAAATTAAAGCCGGGCGACTTAGGTTTGCGACGTGTTTTTGGTGAATGGGCTCTGAATCAGCTCGATGAAAATCCGCTGTTTTATTGCGAAATTTTGTTTAGTGATGAGGCGCATTTTTAGCTTAATGGATACGTCAATAAGCAGAATTGCCGTATTTGGGCTGATGAAAAACCTGAAGAGCTTCAACAGCTACCACTTTAGCTACATAAATGCATTGTTTAGTGTGGTTTATGGGCCGGTGGAATCATCGGTCCATAATTCTTTCAAAACAAGTTTGGTTAGAACGTAACCGTCAATGGCGACCGCTATCGCACCATGATAACGGACTTTTTGATACCTGAAATTAGAATCTGTGGTGAATCGGTGAACTTTGGTTTCAACAAGATGGCGCTACTTCCCATACAGCGAGAGAAACAATGGACTTATTGAGAAATCATTTTGGTGAGAACCCGATTTTACGTTTTGGACCAGTAAATTAGCCGTCTAAATCGTGTTATATCATACCTTTAGATTATTTTTTTTGGGGTCACATGAAGTCTCTGGTCTTCAGGGATAGGCCAGCTTCAATCGACGCTTTGCAAGCCAACATATTTCGTGTCATTCGCGAGATACCGGTTGCTTTGCTGGAACGCGTCGTCCAAAATGGGACCCTCAGGATAAACCATTTACGGTGTGGTCGCGGTCAACATTTGAATCAGATAATCTTTAAAAAGTAAGTGTCATAGATGTTCTTTCGACTCAAAATAAACTTTTTCTATAGAACTCATTTTTACGCCTGTTATTTGAAATTAAAAATCAAACCTCATAATAAACCACCCTATATATATTTTTTCTGTTTAATCAACTCTTTATTTCAAAAATTATTAGGAGTGTATTACAAGAGGAATTCAGGACATTCCAGGTTATTGTGTGATGTCCCGATTTACGCTATAGATGCTTGCTAAAAAAAGAACTACCTTACAAAAATTGAATAAAACATGTATTGACTGACTTAGTGATCTACTTAGAGAAAAGAATATTGTTTTTGGCTGTGTGTACATAATTTTATGTTTATTTGTGTGTGATTGCGTGATGGTCAATATGTTTTGATGTTACAAGGTGTACAAGTATAAAATGCGGATTTCAAAAGAAAAAATAACACGTTGAATTTGGTAGAATAATAAGAAGTTCTTTATTCAAAGTATGCTTCATTGCTTTTTATACATTTTTCTCATCTTTCGGGCAATTTGTGAGCATCACGCCAGTAGAAATCTTCCCCCTTTGACGCGAACCATTCATCGAGCCATTTGACATCTTGATAGGAATCAAAGTGCTGCTCAGTAAGTGCGTGACCAATCGATGCAAACAAGTGGTAATAAGAGGAAGTCAAATCTAGTAAGTGAACCGCATGAGGCAGAACTTCCCAGTTAAGTGCTTCCAATGTGTCGTGAACCGGTTTTGCCGTATGTGATGGAGCAT
Organism: Chalcis sispes; assembly: GCA_949987625.1. Taxonomy (NCBI): domain Eukaryota; kingdom Metazoa; phylum Arthropoda; class Insecta; order Hymenoptera; family Chalcididae; genus Chalcis; species Chalcis sispes. Next base: position 32,227,126 of record OX465095.1, on the reverse strand, counting down.
TGTCATGGAGAAGAATTACTTTGTGTTGCTTCTTTTAGTATTCTGGCCTTTTTTCAAGCAGCAAACGGTTTAAATTAGTTAATTGTTGTTTATAACGTCTAATATTAACCGTTTTTTCAGGGTTTCATAGCTCATAATAGATCACGCCCCTCTGGTCCCACAAAACACAGAGTATCGTCTTTCTGCCGTAACGATTTCGTCTAGCGGACGATGTGGATGGTACTCCTGGGTCTACCCAAATTTTACATGTATTTTGCGATTTTTAAGTTGCCTGTCATTCAACTCATGTGGTACCCATCTACCGCTCTCCTGAATTTACCCCATCGCCCTGGACGATTAAAAACAGCTTGTTAGAAAACTCCTAACTGCTGTGCGAGTTGTTTTTGAATTTGCGAATCATCTTCGTCCAACAATGCTTCCAAACCCATATCTTCGAATCTTTTTGGCGGTTTTCCATGTTCCTTGTTCGCAACGTCGAAGTAACCTTTTTTGAAATGCTAAAACCATCGTTCACACGCATCTTGCAATAGAGCATGTTAACCATAAGCTTCTCGTAGTAGCCGAAAGGATTTAGCAGCAGTTTTCTTGAAATGGAAAAAAAAAAATTAAAGCTGTCCGCGAATGCTCTTTGTTCGGTATAAATTTTGACAAATTAAACACAGCTATACAACAAAATGCACACACTTTTTAGTCTATTACTTATGCGCATTTGAACTTATTGATGATACAAAAAAATTGCGCAGTGTCAAATCATAAAAGCTTAAAATGCATTAGTACGAGGTCTGGCTATAAAATAACGAGACTGCGCGCCTAGAGGGCGCCGTAGAAGGGTAGGGAAAAAACAAGTAGTGCGTTGGGTATCTAGATATCTTGTCTATGCGCGTACCAAAACACGTTCTTGTCACTATTATTGTATTTGTGCAGTAGCGGTTTAAAACGAACGTGTTTTTTTCTCGTGCCGAAGACCATGTGTGACAATAAACAGGAGCAATGTATCAATCTCAAATTTCTCGTTAAATTAAAAAAAACTCCGACTGAGTGCTGTAAATTGTAGCAAGAGGCCTATGGGGACAATTCTCTATCTTGAGCGCGTGTTTTTGAGTGGTGTAAGTGCTTCAGTGAGGGCCGAGCGAGTTAATCGTTTTTTTCGACATTAACGGTATCGTGATGACTAAATGGGTTCCAGAGGGTCAGACTGTCAACCAGACTTACTATTTGTCAGTTTTGGCAACACTGCGAGAACGAGTTCGTAAGAAACGGCCCGCGTTGTGGAAGAACAACTCTTGGATTTTGCACCAGGACAACGCACCTGCCCATAACGCGTTATCTGTGAAGCAGTATTTGGCCGGTAAGCGCACTCCAGTGCTCGAACATGCGCCGTACTAGCTAGATTTGGCACCGTGCGACTTTTTTTCGTTTCCAAAGATAAAATCTGCTCTGAAAGGGACCCGATTTGAGTCGATGGTAGCAATAAAGCAAAAAAACGGCAGAGCTCCTAAAGGCCCTCGCCAAAGAAGACTTTCGGCACTGCTTCGATCGATGGAAAAAACGTATGGAAAGGTATGTGACGAGGGAAGGAGAGTATATTAAAGGGGAGCATTCAAATGTAGAATACTTTTTATAATAAAACCCTTTTTCGTAACTAGTCTCGTTATTCAATAGCCAGACCTTGTATACCATCTGTTGTCTAAAACCCGATTTCATACGTGTACACCAGGTAACACATCATTCAATAAGTCCCGAGACCAACCCAGAGATGGTGCTAGTAGTACCAAACTGGCCACGTTTCCATAGAGTGCAAACCTTTACATGAAACGTGTAAAAATTTCACACTTCGACCGGATGATAGACAGCAGAGTTATCGAGGTTAGAGTAAAGTCACTTTGTAATTTGTTTGAAAAATGGAAAAAAGCGAGTTTCGCGTGTTGATAAAACATTGTTTATTAATGGGTAAAAACACCGTAGAAGCCCAGCAATGGCTTGAAAAACATTACCCGGGCTCCTCTCCATCCAAACCAACGATTTGTCGTTGGTATGCTGAGTTTAAACGTGGTCGTACGGACACAAACGATGCGGAACATTCGGGTAGGCCATTGGAAGCCGTTACACAGAAAAGTGTGAGTGGAGTGTTAAAAATTGTAATGAAAAATCGGAAAGTGGAGGTCCGTAAGATTGCAGAAATGACACAGATATCATCTGGAAGCGTATTTACAATCCTTTATGAAAAATTGAGCATGAAAAAGGTTTTTTGCAAGTGGGTGCCGCGATTGCTTTTAGTGAAACAAAAACAGCAACGAGAGGACGATTTAGAGAGCTGTTTATCGCTATTTCCTTGCAATAAAAAGGATTTCCTGGATCGATACGTGACCATGGATGAAACATGGATACATGATTTCACTCCAGAGTCGAATCGGCAATCATCTGAGTGGCGCATGGCTGGTGGAAGCCGCCCAAAGCGTCCAAAAACGCAGCAGTCTGCTGGCAAAGTCATGGCGTCTGTTTTTTGGGATACACATGGCGTGATTTTCATTGACTACCTAAAAAAAGGTAAATCGATCAACAGTGATTATTATATTGACTTGTTAGTACGTTTAAAGGAGAAGATCGCAGCAAAACGACCGCACATGAAGAAGAAAAATATCCGCTAATGATTAGGCATTTGTGACTTGGATTTATGTATTTTGTTCCCATTGGATAATCATTAATAGCTTGCGGTACAGATAAAGGGTGTGATCTGTAGGGGTTGTAAGGCACTTGTTTTACTAAAAGAATATGCATTACAATAATTAGTCTCCCGTTGTTGTATACTGCGTCTACTCGTGTGATTTTTGCGACTTCTTCGGCTTGTAAATGTTTAAATGGTATTGAAAATTCTAGTGTTCCGCTTGCCTTCCCTGTATCGTCCGTCAATCGCATTAGTATTTCTTTATTTAGGAAAGAAGATTCTGCTTTTCATTCCTTCAGTCTTTGTATGAATTGTAACATCTACTGATTACTTTTGATTAGATGCTACATTGTGACGTCTATCTTGCGAGCGTAAATAGTTGAAGTAATAAAATATTGCAACTCATTTTCTCTACTGACTGTGAATTAAAATTTCTGGTTAATGTCTTTTTCCATTCAGCTTATTACCTCAGCATGGGCTTTCGTAGTACAGTCTGTCAAGTAAGAGCGTGGTCGACTTGATTGATAGGTAATTATAGATTTTACTATAATATTTTTACAGCCAATAGAGAAAAGCTTTGTCCTTAATGCATTGTCAACAAAAATTCAGTTGTTGTTAATCTTTTAAATGAGAATCACGTTAAACGCCATGAGTGCTGAGTACGCGTCGCGCTACAAGGCTGTGTTCCTTTGCATCCACCCGAAAGATCCCAAAATGTCGCAATCAGCGGCTGCTAAATATAAAAGAAAGTCGAAGGCATTTGTACAGAAGTGGATACAGCGATATAAAGTGGCTAAAAATGTCGATGTTTTACCAGAACGTGGCTTGATAGGAAAAGTGAACAAAAAAGATGAAAAAAGAATAGTGAATCTGTTTTCGCGGAATCCTGCTTTAACACTGCGGCAAGGACAAGCAAAATTAATGGCAAAAGGATAAGATATATACCACGAAACTATCCGAACCCATTTTCGTACTCATCATCTGAAATGGCGCAACACAATGAAGAAGCCTCTATTGACTGAAAAACATGTGACAAAGCGACTCGCTTGGGCGCATGAGAATATTGATAGAGATTTTGAAAATGTCATTTTCACTAATGAATGTTCTATATGGGCACGTTCTGTCCTCACGCGAGCCTGGTCAACTTCCACCAATAGGCTTGTTCAGCAGACCGTAAAACATGGAATAAAGGTGCATCTTTGGGGCTGCTTCTCAAAGCAGGGATTCGGCACTTTGCACCTCTTTACTGACAACCTAAATGCCGAGAAAATGATAAAAATCTACAAAAAGGCTTTACTGCCATCTGCCAAACGATGGTTCATTACAAAAAATGAAGATTGGATTCTGCAGGAGGACAACGATCCTAAACACCGTAGCAAGCTCTGTATTCAGTGGAAGACTCAATCTGGCATCGTAACATTGGATTGGCCGTCGCAATCGCCCGGTGCAAACCCTATCGAAAATGTGTGGGCATATATTAAACGGCAGCTTCGTGGAAGACGCACATACACTTTGAAGCAGTTGTCTTACGAAATTTGTCGGATCTGGAGATCCTTGCCACTAGAATACGCCGTCAAATTAGTAGAAAGCATGCCTCGGAGATGCCAGGCAATTATCGACGCCGGTGGTGACTGGACACATTATTAACCGAATTGCATCATTGTTTGTAATGTGTACAATGTATATTTAAATATGAAAGTTTCATCTAATAAATTTTTTTATAAATTAACACGACCACGCTCTTACTTGAGAGACTGTATTATATAACTCATCTAAAGACTTAGCTATAATATGTTCTCTTTGATTTACTAGTTGCACTAACTCTTTTTAGTCTTCAAATAACTGGTCTATGTTGACATTTATCTTGTCAACTTCTTCGGTCATGACTAGTCAAAATAGGCTTTTAAAACTAATGCTTTCTATAAATCCTAACGGCGTCATTCTTTTGTACCTCATGCTTCTTGAAACTTTTCTAGTGTCCTTCAAGGATTGCTCCATATTATAGAGTGTAGATTTTATCTCCAAATGTATTTGTTCTAGATTGTTTTGTTTTGCTTCTACCAGGTCTGTGCCAAGCATAAACCGGCAGGTATTTACTTCGATTAGTGCAGTGCGATTAGCGAGTAAAATTCAGTAACTTACAATTGGTCCGTGAGCTTCCACAAAAACTTTTATACTTACATAAATAGTTACTTGCCAATCAGCCCTTTTCAATCGTATTACATACATATGCTCGTGTACATTCCTGGGTATTCTTTTATTGATTTTATTTCGAAATTCTTCCCCGCGAGGCCCAAAGAAATTCCGGTGTTTACCATTATCACGTAGATGAAGTGGCGAGGCTTGGCTATGGCTTCCTAAAACGGCTACTTCTTTAGTTAAAAGCTAGTTTTAACTTATTATTGTGTTTTCTAATATGCTCGCCGTTAGATAGTTCTAATATAGCGTTATTTTTACCCACTATTTTCACGATTTTTGAGGCTTTATTATAGTATTTATCAAACTTAGATGCCCTTATTTTCTTGAAAATGTACACATAGTCCCCAACTTTGGCATTAAGACTTTTAGCTTTACTGTCATATCAGACCTTGGACTGTAATTTAGCCTCTATGTGGTTATCTTTGGCGATGTGGTTCATCTTGTCTAAGCGGAGAAGTAAGTTTTATAAGTATGTATTATACTTTCTCAGCTTTTCTTTGTCAGGTATTCTTCAAGGAAATCTTGCAATTCTTCCAAAAATTGGTTCGTGACGAGTGAATTCTGTGGCTGAATGTAAACTAATATTGTAAAAGAACGCAGCAAATGGCATAAATCTATCCCTGTCATTATAAGATTCTTAGTAAGTCCTGATAAAGTTAGTTAATGGCGCATGGCTTTTTTCTAATGATCAATTAGTTTGTGGTTTATATCCTGACGTAGTACGATGTCGTATTTTAAATGTTTTTATAAGTATTTCTGTTAGATCAGATAGAAAGCTGGTTCTTCTATCTTATGATATCCCTTTAGGAGCACGATATTGACATATGAGGTGTTTAGCCACTGCATAAGTTATGGTGGTGGATCGTAAATAAGGTATCGGTACCACTATTAGATATTTGGTTAGATTGCATTGCATTGTAACCATATTGCTGTTGCCTTGAGGAGTCATTCTCAATTCGCTTACGCTGTCGATGGAGAACTTGTTAAATGGTTCTATCGTGGTATCAGTTATAATCATGGGCTTTCTCGTCTTGATTCGATTCAACTTTTTTATACTGCATTTACATTTTCTGACATAATCCAGAACATCATTTTTTTTACCTGGCCAATTGTGTCTTTCCCTTATTTTCTAATAGGTTTGGTTTACGCCTGTATGTCCTGCTATCAGACTTTGGTGTAATTTTTGTATTATAACTGTTCTTTCTTCGGGTGCAGGGAAATCGACTTTTCCATAGCATAAGGTTACAGTAATTGGACTGCCTTCAAATGCTATTTACAACTACTAATATTATGTTATATATGGTGCCAGTAGGATTTGACCTACTTTTGGTCTTATCTTTTTCAAATTCATTGGATTTATTGCTCCGATGTCAACTAATAATCTTGCTGTAGATGTCATACTCTTGATATCACTAGATACAAAGTGTACTAGATTGTATCTCTTATAGGTCAGACATTGTCGTGATGTATTAATATTATTTCTTGAGTTCAGTAAGGTCAAGTGTTGTCGTTTATCGGAGGTCTTTGAGTCAGAGTCATCAGAGCTCAGATCGTTGTAATCCGTGGAAGTAGTCTCGTGCGATTTGGTCGAAGACGTGCACAATGATATTAAGGGTTGTAGTTCATCAATAGTAGTTCTGGGTGGTTGGCTGTAACGTATTCTTCTCTTTGTTGGTGCTCCAGAAAAGGTGTTCTGGGAGGTTTCTTCAGAAACTTGAAGGATCTCAGTTAACTCGCTAAAGCGTAACTGTTTCTTTACTTATTGTTAGAGGAGTGCTTTTAGCTTGTGGTTGTTGGCTGCAACAAGAAGGTGCATCAGAGATGGGTTTTAGTGTTCTGCACGGTATTTCAGATATATTATCCGCTTCGTCTACGTCGGCATCACTGTCCGTTCCGTAGTTGATTTCATTGTTCGGAGTTGGATGAGTAGGACTCTTTTTATTATTCGTGTTTTATTGCTCCAATCATACAATCTGCTGCTCCATAATGTCGTTGTTGAAAGTTTTGTCATCATAAGGGTCTAGAGTGTCTAAATATTCCTGATATTCAGGGTTGACTATGTCTCCCTCGGAGAAATTGTTTTATCTCCGAGTGTGTCGTCTTTGCTTGGTAGCGGTTCATCAGAGTAGTGGTGGTATCGCTTGTATACTCTATCAGAAATCCTTCTTAAGGATTTGTTAAAATTAATCTAGTCTGCCGTCGTATCTTTATTTTCGGTATTTTCGCTACTTGATGTTTCACTTGACGCCAGTAGTTATGAACCCTTAGGTTCTCCACGAGGGTCGTCTGCTTGTTCTTTTCTGGGTTTTTCTAACGCTGTGACTTCCTCGGTTTTACTACTTGAGTCTGCGGTTACTTCGCGAATTGATAATTAATGCCTTTTTTTGTTATGTCGAGGGTTGATATCAAAGTCTGAATCTTCAGTGGTTTCTTCCCACAACTCGCTTGCTCTAGGGTCGACACTCAGTGGTATTCCGTCTATATCAGGGTTACTACTAATTGGGTCAGTACACTCTGATATCGTTTCTTGAATAGCTTTAGTCTCTTTCTCCACAGGTGGGTTTGCCGTTAATGATTCTTGGTTTGATGTTATCTCGTCATTTGCGATCTTCGCTAGTCCATACGTTTTAATGTGTATAACGGGTTGCTTAGAATTTGTCCTCTGTGTACGAATATTACCAAATTTTTTACCAACTAAGGGCTTACGGATACTTCCTGATGCTTTGGATGTTGTAGCTTTCAAGGTACTAGGGTAGTTCCCTGAATCTTGTTTTGTCTTAGCTCTAGTTCTCTAAGCTACGGTGCTGTAGTTCACTTCAGGTATTGCTTTAGTAGTCTCTGAACCAAGCCTCCCTCACCCTCGACTTGCTATTGACTGACCTTGTGCGTCTCCCGCCAGAAGTCTTTTTAATCTTGGAAACTTTGGTTTTTTATCTTTTCTTGGCTGGGAGTCTACTTTCTTTAATACTAGTACTCTAAGTTGTGGTAACTTATCATTGATTTCTTACTCACTAGCGTTTATTACTGGATTGCGATACAAGGCATCCACATTGCTATTTAATCGTCCAGGTTTATGCTTGAATTTGTATTGATATCTTGTAAATTTGAACATCTAGCGTGTTAGTCGTTATCCAGGGTCGGTTCTACTATGCATTCAGTTTAGTGGTTTAAGGTCTGCTCGAAAAACAAATTTTCTTCCCAATAGGTATGGTCCAAATCGATGCATGGTATATAACACGGCTAAACATTCCTTTTCTGTAGCACTATTATTTCTTTCGGCCTTATTTAGGGTTCTCGATAAATATGCCACAGGATGATCGTATCCGTTAATTTCTTGGCTTAGTACTGCTCTAATTGCATAGTCAAATGCATCAGTTGTCAGAATAAATTTATAATTAAAGTTTGGATAGATCAAAATAGGACTCTCACATAATCGCTTTTTTAGTGTTTCAAAACTTTCATCCAGTTGTGGTCCCCAATCACTATAATGCTAGCCTTTCTTTAAAAGATCAGTTAGCGGATTTGCTAATTTTGGGAAATTTCCCATGAATCTCCGATAATATCCTACCAGTCTCAAGAAATGTTGAATATTTTTTATGTTAGTTGGCTTGGGGAACTCCTACACTGCCGAAATCTTTTTGAGATCTTGTTCAATCCCTCTTTCGCTGACATGTACAAGGAACGGAACTTCCTTTTGTAAAAATTCAATCTTGTCGGGTTGTAGAACTAGTCTAGCATCTCTCAGCAAATTTAAAAATTGTCTTACTTTTCTATCATGGTCCTGCAGATCCCTTGCATATACTATAATATCATCGAGGTACACCAACATTTTGGGGTTTTAAAGCCCTTTTAAAACGTTATACTTTAGTCTCTGTAAAGTAGCAGGGGCATTTTTTAATCCCTCTGGCATACGGACGTATTGATAGTATCCATTTGGGGTAGTGAAGGCGGTCTTTTATTGATCAACTGGTTTCATGGGTATTTGTTGAAATCTGCCAGCCAGATCAAAGCATGTAAAATAACTTGCTCCTCCTTCTTTATCTAAAATATCTGTTATATTGGGCAGTGGGTATCCATCCTCTATAGTCTTCTTATTTAGTTTCTTTAAGTCAATGACCATTGTCCAACGGGGGTTACCATGACTATCCGGTTGTTTGGGGACGACCTAAATTGGGGAGGAGCAGGGTGAATTCGAGGGTTCTATAATGCCCTCTCTTAGTTTTTTTCTCATTTGTTCGCCTTTAACTTCTCTATGTTTTGGGGGATGTTTATATTGCTTAGTATGTACTGATACGTTATTTCCTAGTGGAATATTATGTTCTACTTTATTAGTAAAAGGAAGGGGGTCCCCTGGCAGCAAAAATACATTTAAGTATTTATTTATTATTCAATTTACATTTTCCTTTTTTTCTTGATTAAGGTGGCCAACTTAAATTAAAGTTCTCAGTAAATTGGTTCATTTTCATCGTTGAGTTATTTTATTGGGTAGAGGTTCCGGCTTAGTGTCGGTATTAGGGTCAAATTCAGAAGTAGTATATTCAAAAGGTATCATTTCTACGGGGTCTAAATTTAAACAGATGTCTTCTTCCTGGGTATGTATTGCCATCACCCGAAAGTATTGTGGTCATTTTGTACTATTTCTTACCCTGGATATATATATATATATATATATATATATATATATTCGGTCGTTGTTGAGTTCTAATTTAGGCAAATATCCTACCATTAACTCACTGAGTTGAATATTCATTCGGACTAATTGCTTGGTTCTTCCTTTAGATGTGTACTTATGTTTGAATGTCTCGTGATTGATGGTCGATTGCTTCAAATCTTATTGGTTTTCCATTAATAATTTACTCATGAATGTGTCAGATATGTCATTATGCTCCGTGAAAAGGTCTCTTATGCTGTGTATCCTTCTGGTCTCTTGCTTACGTTATTTATTTATCGACTGAAACAGTATGGGATGCTTAACATCCCTACTTATCATAAGTTCCGTGTTATGATATAAAATAACGGCTGCCTTCTTTTTTAAGTAACCTCGCCCAATTAATCCATCCTATCCAATTTTGAACTTATTTGTCACATCGTGAAGTTTTGCCGTCGATTCCTGTATAGTTAAATAAGTGGTATCTAAGGTTTAAAGACATAGTTTTAATAGATTGACAAAAGCTCCATTATCTATAATAAAGGTTAACCTTGGTCTTCGGCGTTCGCGAACTCGCAGTCTCATGACCGTTGATTGGTTATCTTCTAAATCTTCTTCTCAAGGTCCTGTACATGTAGCAATTTGTCTAACGGTTGCTGTATCTTGTTCTGGACCAGTAAGATTTGTCCTTGAGACCCATTTCTCGTGGTCGGGGGCTCTTCTCTTCTCGTATACAGGACCTGACTGGAATTGTATCGGCTTTGTCTCGTCATCACGGTCTCGTGACGAGCCCTTGACGAGTTTAAATTACCCTCTGTCGGTCTTGATTCCTAAAAGAAACGATGAGGTGGTGTTTTACAGGATTCATGTGACGACGGTTGCCCTGCTGGGGTTTTATTCCATGGCCACTATAATTAGTTCGTGTTCTGTAATTGCTTCCAGTATACCTATTATTGTCGTAGCATGGTTGGTAAGTCGAATATTTCGGTCGATATTTACCAACAACAGGGTTATGTAAATGTGAATCGTTATGATATTGATTATAGTATCCGTCTCTGCTATTCCGTGGGTATTACCCCGCGGGCCCATTAGGACATTCGTAATTTCTTATAGGCAGAAGTAATGTGTTAAATGGTAATTTCTTGGTTAAAGGTATTCCACTCAGTTGTCGTTCTGCATCGGCTCATATCGTCTATCTGAATTATAATTGATCCTTTTTTTAGTCCAGGCTCATTGTGGTGAGGTTTCATTTTCTATGAGCCAGACATGTTTATGACTATATTCCCGGTCATTTGGTTTATAGTTTATGCTGCCTCGGTCTTTTGGATAAAATCTATCGTTCTGCAGGTTAAGTGATCCTGATAACTTATCATCTTCTTTGTCTTCTTCAATTCGTCTATGGTTCGGTCTAGCGTCCGGAAAGATGTGACTTTTCATTAGATTTTCTAATTCCACAGCGGCTCGGTTCATCTTATTTAAATTAGCAGGCCGTTGACTATGCAGATAAGTTGGCAATTTCTGCTGGTAGCCCATTTTTGAACATTAGTAACGCTACTTCTAAAGGTTTTATTCGTTCAGCTATTTGTTGTGAGATCACGCCAAGTTATCTTAACGCTCTTCGAGCTCCCATCGATAGTATGTTCAGTCTGACATAGAATATCACGACTGATTATTCTCTTCTCATTGTTATATTATGTATTTTTTCTGAATAGTATCAGTAGACCTTCCCGGGCGCGAATTGCTCTTCTAAATGCTTAATTAAACAATCTACGTCTTTAAACACATATCCATATATGCTGTCTCGGGCTTCTCCTTCCAAACATCCAAGTACATTTTTTCTAAGAGCTAAGCAGCTATGTTCTTCACATCTATAAAAAAATCTTTGAGTGGTCGATTATAACCATTAAAGGTGTTCAACCCTTTAATGGAATTTAGGTTAATGCTTGATGCCATTGTTGTTACTAGAGCTCAAATGAATTCATCTTTGTTTTAATCGGCTCCTTGAGTAATATAAGCCAGCCCTTCTCCTTTACCATTTCGGTTCAGTAGTGGTAGATTTACGGCCTCGAACACAATTGTAGTTTGGTCATGTTATTTGGTCTTACAAGTATCGGTCAGATACATGCGTTGATCTTTGTGTGAGTTTTTTCTTTCTAGGTATAATTTGCTCCAATCACCTTGTGCTTATTCATATCGACATCTATTTTTCCTCTGATGTAAGATAGTATTCCGGTACCTATATTAATAACTTGATCTGTACTGATTTTTGACCTTGGTTTTGTTTAGAATTGAAAGGTAAATTGGGTTGATATACGAAGTCTGGCTATTAAATAACGAGACTGGTTACGAAGAAGGGTTTTATTATAGAAATTATTCTACATTCAAATGCTCCCCTTCAATATACTCCCTTTCCCTCACCACACACCTTTCCATACGTTTTTTCCATTGGTCGAAACAGTGCTGGAAATCTTCTTTGGTGAGGGCCTTTAGGAGCTCTGCCGTTTTTTGCTTTACTGCTTCCATCGACTCAAATCAGGTCCCTTTCAAAGCAGATTTCATCTCCGGAAACAAAAAAAAGTCGCACGGTGCCAAATCTGGCAAGTACAGCGCGTGTTCGAGCACTGGAGTGCGCTTACCGGCCAAATACTGCTTCACAGATAGCGCGTTATGGGCAGGTGCGTTGTCCTGGTGCAAAATCCACGAGTTGTTCTTCCACAACTCGGGCCGTTTCTAACGAACTCGTTCTCGCAGTGTTGCCAAAACTGACAAATAGTAAGTCTGGTTGACAGTCTGACCCTCTGGAACCCATTCAGTCATCACGATACCGTTAATGTCAAAAAAAACGATCAACATTGCCTTGAATTTTGATTTAGACATCCTTGCTTTTTTGATTCTGGGCGATTCAGGCGTCTTCCAATGCATCGATTGCCGCTTTGTTTCAACATTGTATTAAAAAATCCACGTTTCGTCGCAAGTAATAATGTTTTTCATCAGTCCGGAATCTTTTTTTAACCTTTTAAGGAAATCTGAGCAGACCTGTTAACGCAAGAGCTTTTAGTCAGAAGTCAGGTTTTTTGTCACCAACTTCGCACAGACTTTTGTCATGTGTAATTTCTTGTGTAAAATTTGTCTAACCGTTTCTTTATCGGCGTTTACAGCCTCGGCAATCATCCGGATGCTCATCCGACGATCTGCACGCACAATTTGGTTGATTTTGGTCACTGTTCCCGGAGTTGAAATAGTGACAAGGCGACCTGGGCGTTGGTCATCTGCAGTGCTTACTCAGCCCTCACTGAAGCGCTTACATCATTCAAAAACACGCGCACGAGATAGAGAATTGTCTCTAGAGGCCTCTTGCAACAATTTATAGCACTCAGTCAGAGTTTTTTACAATTGAACAAGAAATTTAAAATTGATACGTTGCTCCTGTTTTTTGTCACACATGGTTATCGGCACGAGAAAAAAACACGTTTGTTTCAAACCGCTACTGCACAAATACAATAATAGTGACGAGAACGTGTTTTGGTACGTGCATAGACAAGATATCTAGATACCCAACGCACTACGCGTTTTTTTCCCCACCCCTCTACGGCGCCCTCTGGGCGCGCAGTCTCGTTATTTAATAGCTAGACCTCGTATGATTGAACCTGAATTTCCTGTTTAACTTCTTGTTAAAATTATGAGTGTATATAGGTATGAATATGCATAAATAGTTAGTATGTAGGTAGATATATGGTAACACATCGTTCAATAAGTCCCGAGACTAGCAACGAAAACAACATTTTTTTTCAAAAATCCTTTTTATTCATCAATATAATCTCCTTTTAGAGTGATACAATCTTTCCAACGCCTTTCTAACATTTCTATACCATGTTTATAGAAAGATATATCCTTTGCTTCAAAATAGGCTTGAGTTTCGGCAATGACCTTCTCATCCGAGCCAAATTTTTCTTCCTAGAGCATTTTTTTGAGATCAGCAAAGAGCCAGTAGTCGCTGGGGGATAAATCTGGCGAATACGGGGGGTGTGGAAGCAAATCAAAGCCCAATTCGTTTAATTTTGCCATTGTTTTCATGGTCTTGTGGCATGGTGCATTGTCTAGGTGGAAAAGGATTTTTTTCTTCTTCATGTGCAGTCGTTTTGCTGCGATCTCCTTCTTCAAACGTACCAACAAGTCAATATAATAATCACTGTTGATCGATTTACCTTTTTTTTAGGTAGTCAATGAAAATCACGCCATGTGTATTCTAAAAAACAGACGCCATGACTTTGCCAGCAGACTGCTGCGTTTTTGGACGCTTTGGGCGACTTTCGCCAGCCATGCGCCACTCAGATGATTGCCGATTCGACTCCGGAGTAAAATGATGTATCTATGTTTCATCCATGGTCACGTTTTGACGCAGAAAATCCTTTTTATTGCGAGTAAATAGCGATAAACAGCTCTCTGAATCGTCGACTCGTTGCTGTTTTTGTTCCACTGAAAGCAATCACGGCACTTACTTGGAAAAAACCTTTTCCATGCTTAATTTTTCATGAAGGATTGTAAATACGCTTCCGAATGATATCTGTGTCATTTCTGCAATTCCACGGACCTTTACTTTGCGATTTTTTATTACAATTTTTAACACTTCACTCACATTTTCCTGTGTAACGGCTTCCAATGGCCTACCCGAACGTTCCGCATCGTTTGTGTCCGTACAACCACGTTTAAACTTAGTATACCACCGACAAATCGTTGGTTTGGATGGAGAGGAGTCCGGGTAATGTTTTTTAAGCCATTGCTGAGCTTCTACGGTGTTTTTACCCATTAGAAAACAATGTTTTATCAACACGCGAAACTCGCTTTTTTCCATTTTACAAACAAATTACAAAGTGACTTTACTCTAACCTCGATAACTCTGCTGTCTGTGATCCGATCGACGTAAAATTTTTACACGTTTCATGTAAAGGTTTGCACTCTATGGAAACGTGGCCAGTTTGGTACTACAAGCACCATCTCTGGGTTAGTCTCGGGACTTATTGAACGATGTGTTATATTTATAAATACCGGAAGTCAGTTTTCCAGAAGTTGATGCTTCAATATGTACATTTGTAGGTCGAAATAATTTTTGCTGTACCAGGTGACTAAAAAGCCTGTCCTATACTAGGTGGGGTGTGACATACCCAAAAATGTAAGATGTCATAAAACTAGTATGATTCAATTATTTGAGTGTTTTGTTTATAGAATAATATTTGTAGATTGTAATTAATAGGTTTGAATAAAAAAACCAAGTAATTTATTATTATTCGTTTTATCAATAAAAGAACAAAAACATAACTTTTTTTAATTTTAAGAATACAACTTTTTTTTCCTTTATACTAATTCAAAATGGCAAATGTAAATTATCAAAATTCTTTAAATTTAGGAATTAACAATGAATATACTCAGAACTAAACTAGAAATAAACGTAGCAAACATTAATTTTAATTGAGATCATTGGTATCAAAATTACCGCAGTCTTGACAAAAAAAAATCAGCATGCTCCATACATATTGGCGTGTAACATTTTTTACACGAGTATTTGGTTTTTCTGTCTTTTTTTCTGGGACATTTTAAACACCTCTGCATCGTATTGGGCCTTCTTGCAGGAGGCTCTGATAAGTTTTTAGATAGATTTCCAAAATATCTAGATATTCTGGTGCGCAGGTCTTTTGGAAGTTTTAGATTTTGTATTCTTGTATTTAAGTGCTCTTTTACTAAAGAAATGCCTAATTCACGAATGAACTTTCCTCTAAAATTTGTTTTATTTCTCTCTATTTCGTTGTTAAGCATATGTATAATCATACTATTTATTCCGGCATGATTGAGTAAAGCAAAAAATATTGTGAGTGGCCAACGTTTAGAATTTCGTAATACATCATAAGTTCTGCTTAACTTGTCAACCACATCAACACCACTTTTGGTGTGATTATAAAATGTTATCACAGCATGTTTTTGTTTATTTCCAGTTGCAGGATCAATTTCTTTGTCATGATGTAATGAAGAGATCAGATATATCATTTTACGTGGCTTTGGAACATAAGATACTATAGTAATATCTTTTTGAAATCCGAACATTGATGAATTTGCTTCACGACTATTCTTGAAAATTGGCGGAATACAAGTCTTATTAGCGCGTAAAGTTCCAACTACTGTAAGCTTATGATTTTGTAGTAAATTTTCTGTAGTTTTATAACTGGTAAAAAAGTTATCCATAGTAATATTCCGAGATGATTGAGATACGCATTGTACCAATCGATCCACCAGATCATAAGGCTTGTTACTTACAGCAAAAGGACTATTTCCAGGCTGTTTTCCGCAATATGTTTCCATGTTTAGAGTATAAAATGTCTTGCTGTCTATCAAAGAATAAATTTTTATACCATATTTAGCTGGTTTTAAAGGTATATACTGACGGAAAGAACATCTTCCCCTAAAAGCAACCAGTTCTTTATCTATTTTAAGATTTTCATGCAGAAAATAAGCATCTTGACATCTTTTTATAAAAAGTACAAAAATATTTCTTATTGAAGCTAATCGATCAGTCTAAATTCTTTCGCTTCTTGTGGCTGTACTATCAAATCTTAGGTTGTTCAATAAAAACGCAAATCTATTTCGACTCATTGTGTCTCGAAAAATGTCCATCCCAGTGTCATCAGTCGACCATGAATCTATTATACTTTGACGACCAGAACGTGCTAAACCTGATATATGGAGTAACCCGAAAAGTGCTTTCATCTCCTCCTTTGTGATTTCAATTCTCTGATGATCGCTAATGGTTTGCATGCGTATTTTTTCATTCGTACAATTCACAATCTCATCAATCATTTTATCAGTAATAAACAACTCAAAACACTGAAGAGGTGACATCTTGTCTCTAGCAACCGTTTTCATACCGGGTAAATAAGTAATAATATTTTCAGCTCTGCTCCGAATATTGCTTCTGTATGGATCTTTTTGCTATTTTGTAACTTCATCTTTACCTGTATAATATGAAGCTCTATTTTGGCGTACTTCCGAAAGCGGTTTATCGTCATCACTGTCAGACTCAGAACAAGGCAACTCAGCTTCAAATTCGCTATTTATATTACTTTGGATGCTCAGATGATCGGAGTCATTTTCAGCTTCTTCCTCAAAATTCTCATTTTGTGACTTAAACTCATTTGTTTCATCTAAAAGTGCTCTTAATATATCTAAGTCTGTCAATTTAGACATATTCCTCTATAAATTGATATCTGTAACAATAAATTCTAATATAGGACACTTGAACAAATAATAAAAGACAAAAAATCTTCAATTATGCAACATAACTTTATAATGACGCGCTGAACGAGGTGGGGTGTGTAATGCCCACGCGCACTTAAAACGCGCGTAACTAGCTTGGCGGCAGTCATTAGACAAACGTAATGACGCCAATCGATGTGGCAACGTCGCATCTCCAGCTACGCAAAACATGTACTCCCGCGCTTTTATAGTTTTTAAATAATTATGAATTTTCGAGGACTGGGGTGTGTCACACCCCACGTTGTATACGAAAGGATAAATTATATTTAACAACTGATCCAAACTGGCTACTTCTTTCTTTTAAAACTAGAGAAAGTAGAGAAATTAATTCTCCATCACTTGATATTAGAGAATGTATAGCGTAACTATGTCTTGTTGACAAAACTGATTGTACAACATACTTCACTTGTTTTTCTCCTTCAACAGCTAATGTTCTACCAAAATGTATTTTTAACTGGAAACCACTTTGATCGTAATTGCATACATTTTTTATTCCTATCTCTTTTGCACATTGTTCAACATCAGTTATCAATTTACTTGCATGGATTCCCAATTCTGTAGGACTTTCTAAAATTTTCTAACGACTATTTATTATTTTTTCTTGATACTATTCTGTCTACTTTGTTAAAATGATTAAGCCAGTGGTTTGAAACTTTAAATCTAATATCTTCATAGCCTATTTGCTTTTGAGCTTGTAATACCCATTAACATAAGTCTTCATCATGAACGACCAATCCGGTTTCAACATTAGCTTCGGAAATTCTTAATATAAATTGACATATTCTAGAAATTTTCTCTCTATATGTCTCTCCTTTATTCAAATCATTAGCCCAATATTGCAATTGCCTTATAGAATTTGCTTTTTTAAACTTTTATTGCACTGATTCAAGATTTAAAATTTTTTTTCTGTTTACTACTTCTTCAGTATTCCACTGCTTTTAATTTAAGATCTTTAGTACATTCATTGGTTAGTGAAAAAAGCGGATCTGGAAAATGATGCAGTATTTCATCTTAAACAATTTAAGCTTGCATATCTTTAAATGATTCTTGACAATCATCTCTTGAAAACGTGTTATCTGTTATTATTTTCACTTTATTAAATTCATTGTTTAAATCAAACAAAATCGTTTTAACTTTATTTGTGACCTCGATTTCTTTAAAATTAACTTGACTTTTCTAAATATTTAAAGATTGAGAAGTCGTAAGGAAAAGATTTATCACATTTATTGGATTTATTTTTACATTTAATTCTAAAAAGATAATTAATTACTTATAATAAAACTAAAATTAAAGTCTATTTTTAAATAAATAACTATAAGTAAATAAAAGTACAATCTATTTAGACTAATTATAACATCTAAGAAAAAATTACAAATAATTTTAAATTAAATTATCAAATTTATGTTTGTATTTATTGGACTTGCCTTTATAGTAATAATAAAAATAAAATCATTAGTTTAAATTTATAAACGATAATTATCTTAAAATACGATGGTCCAAACAGTCTGGATAAATATATTATAATTATTTTATATATTGAGTATTTGAAAAATTTATTTATTTATTAATTTTATATATTGTGACAGGTGGCCCGGTGAGGTTAGGCCACCTGCGCGCTATCGATCAAGGAATCGATAGTGTAGTGCAGGAAAACTCATCCAAGCAACGCAAGACAGGCAAGACCTTCTTCTTGTTTTGCCCGCTGAAACGCAACTCAAGTGCAAGAATCCGAAACATCGATTTTCTACGAAAGTCGACGAAGAGAAAAGTCCGATGATCGCTAAAGAATAGTAAGTGGCCATATAAATAGTCCGCGTGCATGCCACAATATTTTATCTGCGTGATCGCGTTCGATATTATAATTATTCGTTGCGAAAGATGAGTGAGAGGTTAACTTCCGCTTACCTACAGTAGTAGTGTTGGTGTGTGTACGCGCGGGTGTAGTTTTCCGGTTGGCCAGGAGAGGCTGCGACCAACCCGCTGACCAGCCTACGAGTATAAAGGCTGGTTCACACGTCTTGCTACGTAAGCATAGCATTGCATAGCGTTGTTATATTTTATGTATGCAACCCTCGGCAAGAGTCCCGAGTTCAGTCATAAAGTATTTTGTATATAGTTCATCTGATTTGACTCAATAAACGTTGACTGCGCATAACCAGTGCGCATTTAGATTATTTTCTCCTTCCCAGCGTCCCTTTCTCGAATACCATCACCTCCGTATCAGCGAGTTAACACGCAGTTGGATTGGCCGACCCTAGTGGAGAGAACCGCCGGCATCGGTAAGGCCCTTCACTTTATAGAAAGTGAGATCCGAGGTGGATCCTGCGTTCTAATAAGATCGGCACTGCACATGAGTGCCATTACATGACGGCTAACGTCCGTCGGCATTCAAGGCCGCACCGCGAGATAGTCGCATCTGCAGCAGTGCTTGCGTACATGGGAGAGTCCCGCATGCACATCACCAATAACTTCGTTACAATATTATTAAACATACATATATACTTAGATGATTGCATATGTAATTATTACAATTTAATAATTTAATTATTATTATATTATTATTATTATATTATTATTGACCGATTTCATCTCAAATCATTAACCAACAAATTCCAAACCCCAAACTCACAAGCCCCGCCAACGTACACTACGAGCCGTTTATGCTACGTGAGGTATCACAAGTAGCATCCTCTAGTCCGTTCACTGTTCCCGTTGTCGCGTTAGGTATCGCAGACAGCATCCTGTAACATCCTGGCTTGTCACCTCGACCGACTATACAGTAAGGCGTCGCGGGCAGCATCGCGACATTAATTCGATTGTTCCCGCGCCCTCAATACCACGCGCACGTCGTCAACCCGGGCTCGACGGCTCCCCGCCAACATATACTACAAGCTGTTTCTAGGCACCCACACGCTTGGCCGTACGCCAATACCACAATTCAGTAAAATAAAATGAAAAAATTTTGGCAAACGATTAGCAGAACTGTATAGGTTTCAAATTTTAAGAGTTGCATACTGTATATTTTATAGAGAAAAAACTATATTTTCCAAGTAAATTACCACCCATAAACGCTAAGTCCACAAATTCCAAGTCCACAAACCCCAAGATCACAAATCTCAAGCCCACAAGTCCCGAACCCTGAATCCCTTAATTATACATTCCAAGCCTACGAACCTCAAAGCTCACAAACCCGAAACCCGCAAGTCCTAAGCTTAGAATTTCCAAGTTCACAAACCAAAAGCCCCTAAGTCCCAAACCGATAAATCCTAAAATTACACAACCCAAAGCTAGGAACCTCAAGCATACAAGCTCTAAGCCCACAAATCTCAAGCTGCCGAACTCGAAATCTATAATCCTCAAACTCTCAAATCCCAAGCTCACAAACCCCACACTCATAAATCTCAAACCTGTAACTTTAAATCCACAAACCTCAGACCTCGAACCCTAAATTTCAAAACTACATACATAACCTTGAACCCTAATCCCATAAACCTCAAACGCCAAACCCGCAAACCCAATAACACATACTCATAAACTCTTAGTCAACAAATTCTAAGCCCCAAACGACAAACTTATAAATCCTAAGCCACAAGCCTATCCCATTAGTGTCATTTGGAATATTTTGGATTAAGAGTTATGAAAGCCATAGAAAGAAATTATTTTGTATTCTAATAACAAATGTATATTCGTGACAGTGACGACAAATATTGTAGGAGTATGCGCATTTCAGGCATGTATGTATGTACGTTCATAGGTTTTCTTCATCTAATAAACGAGTGTGCACTATATATATATATATATATATATATATATATATATATATATATGTGTGTGTGTGTGTGTGTGTGTGTGTGTGTGTGTGTGTGTGTGTGTGTGTGTGTGTGTGTGTGTGTGTGTGTGTGTGTGTGTGTGTGTGTGTGTGTGTGTGTGTGTGTGTGTGTGTGTGTGCGCATGTGTGTGTGTTTCTTATCCGACGTAATTGTTTCTTTTTATTTTTTCCTATGCTCAATAATTATGGAAAGAATATGTAGCAGTTTAAACTGTACATCATGTTTTCTTTGTACCTACTTCTACTTTCCATACGTGGGTTTTCTAAATGCTGGTTGATTTAGGGGTCTTAAGCAACTATTTTATGTAACTTTGTCGAAAACTTTAATTTTTTTTTGGTAGCAGAATTAGTTTAACAGTGTCAGTATACAATTAAATATTGATTGCAAAAGCATTTGCATTTTGTATTCATTCAACATGATATTTCTGAAGATAATGTCTAGTTGCATAGTGTTTTACTAATCCACTAATGCAATTATCTGCACCTTTTTGCTGTAAACTAAATAACCCTGGGTATAATAGTTATAAATTGCAAATGCTCTTTTATAAATAAAATATTTGATTCGTGGGCGAAACCCGATAAGAAAAGTTTTAAATTTCAAATATTTTTTTTATAAAAAAATTAATCAATTCGTAAGTGTTTAAGATATAAAATTCAAGGCAAAAAATTCAAATTTTAAATTTATTTTTTATAATTAAAACAAACCATAAGCTAGAACCTAAGTGAAAAAGTTATAAATTGCAAATACATATTTGTTGTAAATAAATGACTGAATTTACTATTTTTATTTATAATAAAGACATTTAATATTTGAATCGTTCACCTCAAGATTTTTATGTTTAACGTTTACGAATTGATTAATTTATTTATAAAAAAGTATTTACAATTTAAAGTTTTCATTTCCAGGTTTTTTGGGCTTAGAGCTTATGGTTTTGTTTTTTTATTCCTAATAAAGATATTTAAAATTTAAAACTTTGGCTTTTAAGGTATTTATATTTAATACTTATAAATCGATTAATTTATTTATAACTAAATATCGCAATTTACAACTTTTGTTCCCTTGGTTATTGGATTTAGAGTTTATGGTTAATGTTTTTTATTTACAATAAAAACATGAAAAATTTAAAACTTTTGCTTATATTGTCTTATTCTCGGCGTGTCTCTTTTTTCAGTTTTTTCGTAAATAAGCGCTAATCCGCTCTTTAGCGGCAAACGGTCCCTCCACTCATTGTCAGAGGCCGATTTCTTTATTGCATGTACAGTACACAATCTAAGCAAAATATAAGTGTGCGTGCGTGTAAAAGGTGTTCGAGTGTACAAGCGTATACATGCATGTGTGGGAATAAAGTATGGTGGAGAGACACAAGAAGAGCGTGTTGAAATGTACTAGCTATGATTTTTGGGAAAACGGTGTCGCGTTACTTGCGCGCGGCGGCGGGGCCTAGCGCTTTGAGGATTATCCCCATAAGAAAATAACTGTTATAAGCCCGACCTCTTTTTTCTTTTACGCTACAAGCTCGGCCTCCCTGACCGTCAAGCAATCTGATTGGCTGTTAATTTATTTGTTCAAATGAGGTGATTTGCAATTCCAAGCAATAATAAAATACACCAAATTTGTTTTTAAAAGTTGCATTCACAGGGTGATGTGGTTAAACGGAATAAAAATACGCTTAAAAATACGATCTTTGGGATAGCCTTTAGCTCTTTCAGCGATGCGCTTCTAATGTCATCTATGCTTGTGAAACGAAGCCCTTTAAGGTTCTCTTTATTTTTGGAAATAGGGAAAAGACGTACGGAGCCATGTCTGGCGAATATAGAGGCTGAGGCATCTTTACAGTATTGTCTTTGGCCAAAAATTCACAAACAAGCAATGAAGTGTGAGCAGCTGCATTATCGTGGTGCAAAAGCCATGGATCGTTTTGCCAAAAATCCGAGCGTTTTTTTCAGATTGCTTTACGCGAACGGCGTTGAACTTGTAGGTAATACTTCTTATCGACCGTTTGACCTCATGGCAAGAATTCATGATGCACTTTGCCATTAAAATCGAAGAACACAGTGAGCATAACCTTCACGTTCGACCGCACTTGTCGAGCCTTTATCGGTCTTGGCGGTCCAGAATGCCTCTACTGGGACGATTGAGCCTTAGTTTCGACGTCATATCCGTAAACCCATGTTTCGTCACCTGTTATAACAGGTTTCAGCAATTTTGCATCGTTGTTGACTTCACTTAGTGACTCCTGAGCAACTTCCATTCGCCGTTGTTTTTGTTGAAAATTCAACAATTTTGGAAAAAATTTTGCTGCCACGCGTTTCATACCCAAAACATTTTAAAAAATTTCATGGCATGAGCAAATTTATATGCCAACATCATCAGCGACATCTCTGATTGTGATTCAGCGACCATTCAAAACCATTTCTTTCACTTTTTCTACTTTTTCATCGGTTGTTGATGTGCTGGGGCGTCCGGGGCGTTCGTCATTTTCAACGTCTTCACATCCATCTTGGAAACACTTATACTACTCGTAAACCCTTGTCTTACTTATAGCAGACTTACTGTAGGCCTTTGTTAACATTTCACACACTTTGTTACACTTTATTTCATTTTTTACGCAGAATTTGATACGAATTCTTTGATCCATTTTTTTTTTAAAAAATGAAAATCGCCGAGCTTATAAAAACATGTCTAGCCTTAGCGGATTCCACTGACAAAGTAAACAACGAATACAGCTGAAAATTATATCATACTTCAGGGGTATGTGTACCAACATAATAAAAAAAAATTTGACCATCAGTCTCTCCAAACCCGCGAAATTTAAAAATTCCCGTTATTTTCTGAACACACCTAGTATTTATGTTAAAAATAATTTATATAATAAATTATATTTATTAAAAATAAATGTAATTTAATTATTTCAGAATTCAATTATTAAATTGAATTACTATGATCCTAGTAACACAACAGATATATATTGATGATATTGTTCGTTACACAATTTAAATTGAACAGAACGTATTAAAAATAATAAATTTTGTTTTGTTTTATTTACTAAATAATTAAATTATATGTAAATATTTTTTTTTTTTTATAATAAAATTTCGTTATGTATCATTTTTATGAAACAAAGGGTCACAAAGCTTAAATACGAGCTTTAGTAGCTTAAATATTTTATTTTCAACTGGCTAGACCTTTTGATTTTAGATAGAATCTTGATGTCATACTAATGTTAATAATGATTTTAATTAATTAAATTTTAATCAATTATGAATAAATAAGATAATTGCGTTGATTTTTTCTAAACTTACAAAGAATGGATATCTTTATGAATATTCACGTAAATCAGGAAATTAAATGATTATTTACATTGAATACTACGTTCACAAAGTATTTACCTTAATTTCTGTGATGACATGTAGAAATTTTTTTCCGTTTGATTATAACCAAGCAATAAGTAAAAATGACGTAAAACAATTCCTTGAGTTTTTAAAATCAATTTTTCATCACTCGGGTAGGCCTAGAAAGATATTAAAAATAAAAATAAAGTCAATGGATCACGTAAATTATTATAAAAAGTGCATTCGTTAAAAATAGGAAATTTTAATTTATCAAGAAAATAAAAAAAGCTCTATCAAAAGTTAATTTACTGCTCATACACATATGAAAAATATACAAGGTGTCACAAAAGTCCCGGAACGGCTGTACACAGTGTGTCCCATGGAAAACGGAACTTTTTCAAAACATCGATTTATATTGGCGCCACCTATTAGTGGATGTTAGCAATGGAAAGGTCCATTCTTAACTGACATCCTGTCAAAATTGTATGACATTTGGTTCAATGGAAACCAAAATATCGCGCTCAAAGTGACAGTGTGTTTGTGGCATCGGTCAAAAAATGAACTTCCAACAAAGAGCAAATATTAAGTTCTGTTTTAAACTCGGTAAATCCTTTACTGAGACGCATAATTTGCTGAAACAAGTTTATGGCGATGATTGTCTATCCCATACCAGAGTGTATGAGTGGTATAAGGCCAGGTTACCCCAAACAATTTTGAAAAAATCGAAATTTTTTTTTTTTCATAAATTGCTACAGTATACTCGTAGAAATAGTATAGAACTAGTCCCGAAGGTCAGCAAGACCGAGAAGCAGGTATAAAAGAGTGGGGAGCGCTGCGGTAAATCCGGCCGCTCGAGCGCCTTCCGTAGCGGCAGCTGCTGCGTGCCTTCGGATCGTTTTATTGTTTTGTTCCCTTCTATATTTCTCGAAAATATTCTGTCCTTTACAGTTAGAGAGCGTCCTTCGAATATAATATACGGCAGTACAAGTAAAGTTTTCGTTGGTGATGGTTATTCTGTTCAGTCCTCGCACGCGTCGGTAAATTTTTCGTTTGTGAGCTCTCAAAATTTATCATGGACAAAAAAAGAAAAAGTGGTGTCCCACATAGGTCAGGAAGAAGGAGTTTTTTGGGTAACCAACATAGTTCCAATGATGATACAGAGCAAACCAGTGCTGCTGCAAAAAAACTAAAAAACGCCGATCCTCAACTTGAAGTGAAAATCCATCCGTTGCTGACTTACGTGATCGTTCAGTGGTCTGTATTTGCTACATTGCAACAGAGAGTTGTTTGTGCAAAGTGTAATAAAAAAGTGGAATTTGCAAAAAGTGTCGAAAAAGGATTAGGTTTTGAGTTACAAATTATCTGTGGTTGTGAGGAGAGTGAACCAATCCCTTCATCTCCAAAAATAAAAAATGGTTATGAAATAAACAGAAGAATAGTTTATGCAATGCGCTTGTTAGGAGTTGGATTGTATGGCTTATTGAATTTTTGTGGAGTGATGGATATCTCAGCAACTGCATTCAGTATAAATGGCTATTATAAATGCATAATGCAAGTTCATATTGCATTGAAGGCTGTTAGTGAAATGGTTTTCAAAAAAGCTGCTAAAGAAGAGCAAGAAAAAAATAAAGAGAGAGGATTACCCGAAGATAGGCTTACGGTTTCGGTCGATGGTTCCTGGCCAAAAAGAGGATTCACAGCTTTACTCGGTATTGTTAGTTTGATCGGCAAGTACACGAACAAAGTCATAGATGTCATAGTAAAATCGAAGGTTTGCCAAGCATGCAGTAACTATTCAAAAAAATTCCCCGAAGATACGCCAGAGTTCGATGCTTGGTTTACCGAACATTGTGAAGAAGGCAAATGCACAAGGGATCATGATGGTAGTGCCGGTCTCATAGAAGTTAAAGGAGTGCAAGAGATGTTTCGGAGGTCTGTGGAGCAGTACGGTGTTATGTATGAATATTATGTCGGCGACGGTGACTCTAAAACTTTCAAGAGACTCGAAAAATCTGAACCGTACGGCGAGGCTGTCAAAATAAAAATAATTGCTAACACGCAAAACAATAACGAAAGTTACAACTCATGTGTTTGGAACATAGCCCCTAAACATAAGTTTGTTGGAAAAAAAACGCTTGAAATTGCTGCTCTCAGTGCTGCTTGCATTTTCAATGAAGGGCTTTTACCCATATTAAAAGTAATGGAAGTTATGGGTGTAAGAATCGGCCCGGAAGCAAGGCACTTTGCTGATAGGGCCAACAGCAGACGTGTTGATCGAGCTGAGCTAGAAGCTACTGAAGCGTCTAAAGAACATAGAACTTCTTTAAGAAATGCAAGAATTCTTGAGAATGATGCCTACGAAGACCAGGAAGGAGCTGTGTATGGAGCTGGAATGGATATGTAAGTAAAATTCATTTTTTTTACGATTTTTTACGAATAAAAACTTTGAACTGATTTTTCTCCGAACCACGTTTTTTCGCATGGATGACACTCTCATTTCAAAACTATTGCACTTATCGATATGAACCAAACGGCATTTTACTCTTTGGATGTCTGGCTATGGCCTCAAGCAGAACCAGAAATATTCATTATTATTTAAAAAAGTTATAAGCAATTAAAAGTAAAAAAAATGTTAAAAAAATTCAAAAGTCCGCCATTTTGTTTTTTTTCATTGAAAATATTTTATTCTTCTTGAGGCCATAGCCAATTCGATACAGAACATGAAACCATTTTGTTTTTTGCTTTCAGATAATTCTTTTCCAAGAAATGATGTCATCCATCTGTGAATCAGATGAGTTTCAGCAGCCATTTTCAGGACCGCTATTTTGAAAAAAAAAAAAAAAAAAAATTATTTCAAGTAAATTTATATATGTGCTTTCATATGTAAAAAAATTGATTACTCAACATGTTTCGTACTATGAATAAAATGTATTGAAAAAAATTACGTTTATTGGGGTAACCTGGCCATAAGCGGTTCCAGGAAGGTCGTGAAGAAATTCAGGACGACGAACATCCAGGTCCTTTGAATACCGTGGTTACTCAAGTTAATATTAAAAAAGTGCGTGAATTTATAAAAAATAAGCCAAAATCTTCATCGCGATACATGGAAATGGAATTGAATATGTCCAAAAATTCAATTTATCGCATTTTGACCGATCATTTGAATCTACGGAAGGTGTGTGCACGCTTTGTTCCACACAAATTGACCGACTACGAAAAATTGCTCCGAATTCAACATTGTAAGGATTTTATTAAAGAGTCAAAAAAGGACCCAAACTTGAAATATTCAATTGTGACTGGTGACGAGACATGGTGTTTTTAATATGATCCCGAAACCAAGCGTCAAAGTGCTGAATAGAAGCACCCATCCAAGCCCAATCCGAAAAAAAGTCGTCTTGAAAAGTCAAAAGTGAAGTATTCGTCGTGTGCGGCCACAATACCGTGCAAAAGGGAGCTGGCGTTTGTTGCATGATAAGGCCCCGTCTCATCGATCGAACTTGATCACGGATTTTTTGATCAAAAATTCCATTTTAACCATCAACCATTCACCATACTCGCCAGATTTGGCTCCGTGCGACTTCTAGTTGTTCTCCAAATTGCACTTGCCTATGAAAGGAAAACGTTATGCCGACGTAGAGGCTATCCAAAGAGTGACGACCGACATACTAAAGTCAATGGATAAGAATGATCTTAAAAACTCATTCGATATGTTAATTGATCGTGCAAAACGTTGTATTGATACAGAAGGAGACTATTTTGAATAAAATGAATGAGATTTGCCGGAATATTGAGTTTTTGTTTCTATTTTGAAAAAGTTCCGTTTTCCATTAGACACACTGTGTATATTTCCTAAGGTGGCGTATTTCGGAAAATGGTCAAGGTCAATCTTTATGTGACTCAACGCGGAATTCAATGATATCTTCTATTTTGTCCTTGACGATGTACTTCAAGATCATTTCAAGGTCAAATCATGTTTTTTAAATAGAAACCTTTTTTTTTGACATTGGCAATCGAAAGAGCAGGAAATTTTAGGTCACCTTGAAGGTCAGCCAAGGCCATTTAAACATGAACGAGATATGGTTATCTTTTGGCATAGGCACTTCCCAATTTTTTTTTAAACCGATGTATTAAAATTAGCAAGGTTTATAAAGTGTTGACTGTAGGCGTGACCTTAAAGATGTCCTTTGAATTCCTTCAAGGTTATTTCAAGCTCTACTCATTTTTTAATAAGGATTCCCTTTTTTGACATTGGCGATCAAAAGAGCGGGAAATTTTACGTTTAAATAAGTACTTAGGTCATAAAGACACGTTGACCTTGAATGTCAGACAAGATCATTTAACGTAGGATAAGCTTTCTATTTTTTTAATATCTTAGTCATGATTCTTAAAGTCATTTATGGTCAACTATTTTTTATTTACTTTTAATATCGCCCGGGATCAAAAACTTTGATGTAGTAAAAAGTGTTCCCTTCGCCTGTGCTTAATTTGCGTAAGTCTTTTCGGATTTCGAAATGCTTGATTATCTTTTATCTTTAAGATCTGTGTCCTTATTATTTAGTGCCTTTATTATTCTTTCTTATCATTATTTGAACGTAAAATTTCCCACTCTTTTGATTGCCCATGTCAAAAAAGGGAATTCTTATTAAAAAATGAGAAGCTTGAAATAACCTTTAAGGAATTCAAAGGACATCGTCAAGGTCACGCCTACAGTCAACACTTTATAAACCTTGCTTATTTTAATATATCGGCTTAAAAGAAAATTGGGAAGTTGCTATGCCAAAAGTTTATCATACCTTGTTCATGTTTAAATGGCCTTGGCTAACCTTCGAGGTCAACGTGTCCTTATGACCTAAGTACATATTTGAACGTAAAATTTGCCGTTCTTTCGATTGCCAAAATCAAAAAAGGAAGTTCTTATTTAAAAAACACAACCTGACCTTGAAATGACCTTAAAAGACATCGTCAAGATCAAAATAAAGGTTACCATTAAATTCCGCGTTGAGAGTTACTTAAGGATTGACAATGACCATTTTCCGAAATACCCCACCTTAGGAAATATACAGCCATTCCGGGACATTTGTGACACCCTGTATATGTAAATCTGTGGATTTTTAATTGATTTATTCTTTAGAATTTTTTTTCCACCTAGGTTGCTGTACTTTTTAATAGAAAAAATGTCTAAAGAAACATACTTTAATATGAGCTTATATGTACAGTTTGTCAAGTAAGAGCGTGGTCGACTTCACCGACAGGTAATGAAAGATTTTGCTCTAATTTTTTCGACAGCCAATAGAGAAAAGCCTTGTCCTTAATGCATTGTTAACAAAAATTCAGTTGTCGTTAATCTTTTAAATGAGAATCACGTTAAACGCCATGAGTGCTGAGTACGCGTCGCGCTACGAGGCTGTGTTCTTTTGCATCCACCCGAAAGGTCCCAAAATATCGCAATCAGCGGCTGCTAAATATATATGAGAAAGTCGAAGGCATTTGTACAGAAGTGGATACAGCGATATAAAGTGGCTAAAAATGTCGATGATTAACCAGAACGTGGCTCGATAGGAAAAGTGAACAAAAAAGATGAAAAAAGAATAGTGAATCTGTTTTCGCGGAATCCTGCTTTAACACTGCGGCAAGGACAAGCAAAATTAATGGCAAAAGGTTTAGATACATCCTACGAAACTATCCGAACCCATTTTCGTACTCATCATCTGAAATGGCGCAACACAATGAAGAAGCCTCTGTTGACTGAAAAACATGTGACAAAGCGACTCGCTTGGGCGCATGAGAATATTGATAGAGATTTTGAAAATGTCATTTTTACTGATGAATGTTCTATATGGGCACGTTCTGTCCTCACGCGAGCCTGGTCAACTTCCACCAATAGGCTTGTTCAGCGGACCGTAAAACATGGAATAAAGGTGCATCTTTGGGGCTGCTTCTCAAAGCAGGGATTCGGCACTTTGCACCTCTTTACTGACAACCTAATTGCCGAGAAAATAATAAAAATCTACAAAAAGGCTTTACTGCCATCTGCCAATCGATGGTTCATTACAAAAAATGAAGATTGGATTCTGCAGGAGGACAACGATCCTAAACACCGCAGCAAGCTCTGTACTCAGTGGAAGACTCAATCTGGCATCGTTACATTGGATTGGCCGTCGCAGTCGCTCGATGCAAACCCTATTGAAAATGTGTGAGCATATATTAAACGGAAGCTTTGTGGAAGACGCACATAAACTTTGAAGCAGTTGTCTTACGAAATTCGTCGGATCTGGAGATCCTTGCCACTAGAATACGCCGTCAAATTAGTAGAAAGCATGCCTCGGAGATGCCAGGCAATTATTGACGCCGGTGGTGACTGGACACATTATTGACCAAATTGCATCATTGTTTGTAATGTGTACAATGTATATATAAATATGAAAGTTTTATCAAATAAATTTTTCCATAAATTAACACGACCACGCTCTTACTTGACAGACTGTAAGACTTATCGTTTTGCATGAATGCTTCATAAATTCTTACATAAAATGATAGCAGTTAAAAATGGAAAGCTTGGTGACTAAAGTTTATTTTTCATACAGACATTTTATTGAAAATATAAAAATATGCTTGGTTATACGATTCGAGTTTTTTTTAACGTGACAATATCGTATGACCTTTAATTTTCGGTATGACGTGATGTAACGTCAATTTGGAATAACAACATGAATCATATTATTAATCATAAGAAAATAATATATGTAAAACAATATTTTGCAATCAAAACTTTTGTAAATCTTAAATAATTCTTAATAAACCATCGTCTAAAATTAGATTTAATTTTAAAAATATTAATATAAGATATCTAATAGAGTTTCTAATAATTGAATTAAAATTTAATTGATTGCAAAGTATTAATAAAGCTACCTCAAGCATGTTTTAATTAAGTAAAATTTAAGATAAAAAATATTGTTCTAAAATAAATAAATTTTTCGTATTTATATTATTAGTAAATATCTATAAAATAACAGTTAACAAAATGTGACCCTTACAAATCACATGTAACCCTTAAAAATATTAAATTATTTTAATGTTGACTTATTTTAAATAAATAGTTGTATTTAACACATGAGCCTGTAACGTCGCTACACGATCTCCGTTTTTTTTTCCTCGTGTCAGCCGATAAGTTTCTTCTCTGCTTTTCCTACCACGATAAAGCCCCCTCCACAACCTACGCGATGCACTCTTCACTGACATAGACCCTTGTGACAATTAACCTAAATTCAAACCAAGAGTTGAATATCCGCTCTGGTTAGACTCAATTTGACTACGATGCGATTTTTTACAAACAATCACACACAAGTAATCAAAATCATGCATACTACAGATGGAAATAATGTTCTTCTTTCTAAGTCGGTCAATACGAGTTTCATTGACATTCGACATACAAATTTTTACAAAGTTATTTTATCTTAAATAAACATATATAGCGTAATTTGTTACATCGCGCAATAACCTGGAATTTTACGAATTCTTTTTGCAAAACCCTTATAATAATTTTTTGATAATTAATTTATAAAATTATATTAATTTATAAATTTATAATTAATTAGTTACATAAAAATTTTTAAAATAAATAATTAATTTATATTAATAGGCCAATATTCAGCTGTTACATGCATCTATTTTAAAAACATTCCTCGAGTTGAATTTTTATTTATACGGCTCTTATTCGGCGGCAATTCAACTATCCTATTTATTATTATTTCACTTTTTTATAGTGAATATTTATTATTATTATACTATTATATATATTTTTAATAACTGTCTGCAACATGCGTTTTTATAAAAATGGTTGCGTTTTGTAATTAAAATTAATTCTTCTATTAACTTCCTACAGAACAATTATTTTCATATTATATTGTTACTGGTAATTCCAATATTAATTTATAATTGCATAAGCGTATCGTATATCTATTCAATAACTCTCTGAAAATAAAGTAAACCAAATAAGTACTTCTCCAACAGTCCATTAATTAAAAATTATAACTTCTAAAGAATGATTATTTAAGATATTATTCTACAATTATTTCTCTTTTTGTAATTATAAATCACTTGTGTTCATAGTAGCAATCTTTTATTATTTGAATAATCATTCTTCATTTGAAAATTATTATGTAAATTAATCACTTACGAGGGTGGTACAATAAGTACCCGTGTTTGACGACAGAGGGCGTTCCTGAGGGAATTTGGTATTATCATCGTATGCTGCCATCTATCAAACGACGGTTAAACAAATTTCAGACTGATTGATATGTTAGTTTGGATTAGGCTGCCATTCGAGTAAGACGTGTTTCGTAATTTTCGCTAAGATGGAAAAAAAGCAGTATCGTTCCGTAATCGCTTTTTGTTTTTGGATGGAAAAAAATGCAAGAAGATAAAAGCGAAGTTGGATGCTGTTTATGGGAACACTTCGCCATCTATGACTACAGTTAGATATTGGTTCAACGAATTCAAATGTGGGCAAACATCCGTTTTTGATGAGGAGCGACCAGGATGCCCGGCAGACGTGGTTACCGAGGAAATCATTGAAAAAGTCTATGACATGATTCTCGCTGATCGACTAACGAAAGTGCGCAAAGTAGCAGAGGCCGTAGGTGTGTCGACCGGAACGGCAATTAATATTTTACATGATAAGTTGGCGATGAAAAAATTGTCGGCCCGATGGATGCTGAGATTGCTCACGGTGGACTACAAACGGATGCGGCTGTTAACTTCGAAGCAGTTTTTGGAGCAATTTAAGCGAGATCCGAAGGAGTTTTTGCGTCGAGTTGTCACCGTTGATAAAACCTGGATTCATCATTACACACCAGAAACTAAGCAACAATTAACAATGGATTTCTCCCGGTGAATCTGCTCCAAAGAAGGCGAAGACGGTCCCATCGGCCGGAAAGGTCATGGCGACGATTTCTTGGGATGCGAATGGCGTCATGCTCATGGATTTTTTAGAAAAAGGAAGAACAATAACTGAACAATACTACAGTGAGTTATTGGACCGCTTCGACGAAAAATTGAAGGAGACACGGCCGCATTTGGCGAAAAAATAGGTGCTGTTTCGCCAGGATAATGCACTAGCACATTCATTCGTTGTCGCCGCCAAACTGCATGAATTGCGTTATGAATTGCTGCCGCACCCTCCGTATTCACCCGATCTGGCTTCCTGCGACTTTTTCTTGTTCCCTAACTTGAAGAAATGGCTCGCGGGAAAAAAATTTAGCTCAAACGAGAAAGTCATCGGCGAGACAGAGGCGTATTTTGGAGAGTTCGACAAATCCTATTTTTTGGAGGAATTAAAAAAATGGCAGGAACATTGGGAGAAGTAGATCTTTCTGAAACGGGACTAGAGCGGTGTAGCTGGCCTGAGTTTCGGCCTGGACGTGCGTTCAGTCCCGAACTGCATCACCGCATCCTTGAAAGAAAAAAAA
Organism: Chalcis sispes; assembly: GCA_949987625.1. Lineage (NCBI taxonomy): Eukaryota > Metazoa > Arthropoda > Insecta > Hymenoptera > Chalcididae > Chalcis > Chalcis sispes. The sequence goes on along the minus strand of OX465095.1, from coordinate 32,193,683 downwards.
GATAAAGCTTCGAACCTCCTTCGCCATCCCGAATCTGTGAGCTTGACTGCTTAGGCTCGAAAAGGCAACTACGAGTTTGCGTTACTCAAATTAACGCATGGTGGCGTTGCAACCGACGTTACAAGCCAATAATATGTAATGTTTTGTAATCTTAGACTACCCTCAAAATGTTTCAAAAGAAGTAAAAATGGCTCAAAAACCGAAGAAAGATACAAACTCTTAAATTTCTCAAAATTGAGGTACAATTTTTGAAGAACACTTTTATGAAGTGTGAAGTTAATGTCATGTGAAACGACTTTCAAAGTGATATTTTAGGGGATAAGAAATTGAAAATTTTTAAAAAAATAAAAAAAATGATAATCACACAGTCTGTCAAGTAAGAGCGTGGTCGTGTTAATTTATGAAAAAATTTATTTAATGAAACTTTCATATTTATATATACATTGTACACATTACAAACAATGATGCAATTCGGTCAATAATGTGTCCAGTCACCACCGGCGTCAATAATTGCCTAGCATCTCCGAGGCATGCTTTCTACTAATTTGACGGCGTATTCTAGTGGCAAGGATCTCCAGATCCGACAAATTTCGTAAGACAACTGCTTCAAAGTGTATGTGCGTCTTCCACAGAGCTTCCGTTTAATATATGCCCACACATTTTCAATAGGGTTTGCATCGGACGACTGCGACGGCCAATCCAATGTAACGATGCCAGATTGAGTCTTCCACTGAGTACAGAGCTTGCTGCGGTGTTTAGGATCGTTGTCCTCCTGCAGAATCCAATCTTTATTTTTTGTGATGAACCATCGTTTGGCAGATGGCAGTAGAGCCTTTTTGTAGATTTTTATCATTTTCTCGGCATTTAGAATGTCAGTAAAGAGGTGCAAAGTGCCGAATCCCTGCTTTGAGAAGCAGCCCCAAAGATGCACCTTTATTCCATGTTTTACGGTCCGCTGAACAAGCCTATTGGTGGAAGTTGACCAGGCTCGCGTGAGGACAGAACGTGCCCATATAGAACATTCATCAGTAACAATGACATTTTCAAAATCTCTATCAATATTCTCATGCGCCCAAGCGAGTCGCTTTGTCACATGTTTTTCAGTCAACAGAGGCTTCTTCATTGTGTTGCGCCATTTCAGATGATAAGTACGAAGATAGGTTCGGATAGTTTCGTAGGATATATCTTAATCTTTTGCCATTGATTTTGCTTGTCCTTGCCGCAGTGTTAAAGCAGGATTCCGCGAAAACAGATTCGCCATTCTTTTTTCATCTTTTTTGTTCACTTTTCCTATCGAGCCACGTTCTGGTAAATCATCGGCATTTTTAGCCACTTTATATCGCTGTATCCACTTCTGTACAAATGCCTTCGACTTTCTCATATATTTAGCAGCCGCTGATTGCGACATTTTGGGACCTATCGGGTGGATGCAAAGGAACACAGCCTCGTAGCGCGACGCGTACTTAGCACTCATGGCGTTTAACGTGATTCTCTTTCAAAAAATCAACGACAACTGAATTTTTGTTAACAATGCATTAAGGACAAGGCTTCTCTCTATTGGCTGGCGAAGGAATTAGAGCAAAATCTTTTATTACCTGTCGGTGAAGTCGACCACGCTCTTACTTGACAGACTGTACTTCTAGCGTTATCCGGGGACAACGATGTAGTCGTAGTAGAATTAGGCCCCCATAGGGTGCTTTTTTAATGTGAGTCCCCTTGCCTCTCACAATTCGGCCTTTAGAACTAACAACGAAGATGCTGTTAAAAATTGTCTCCATTTTCCTGTAAACACAAGTTTAATCTTTTATGAAAGTTGTCTACTGTTTATAATAACACTGTCCGGGGTTTTGCCGCACAAGCTGTAAGTATACGTTCTTTTATATCATTACGCGTCGTCGGCCGCTTTTTGTAAACGCAATCTTTTAACACCCCATATAAGTAAAAATCAGGTGATATCAAATCGGGTGAGCGGGGAGGCCATTCAAATGGTCCACCGCGTTTATTCCATCGATTGAGGTATCGCTTATTTAAGTCATCTCGTACAATGCATGCAAAATGTGGAGGTGCCCAGTCTTGCTGGAACCACATCCGTTGCCTGGTTCCTAGATCTACGTTTTCCATTAAATTGAACTAATCACTTCTGAGGAACTGCAAATATCTTGCAGCAGTTACATTATCATCAAAAAAGTAGGGACAAATTAAGTAATTACTTACAATAGCACACCAGACCATTATAGACCATCGATGTTGATTCTCAATAGATATATGCCTGTGAGGATTAACGTCTGACCAATAATGACTGATGAGTCTATTTAAATGCCTAGTGCTTTGGAAGATAGCTTCGTCAGACAAAAGGACGTACCTAAAAAATTGGTTGTTACGTTGAATCTTTCGCAAAGCCCATTGACACAACCGAACACGTGCTACCATATCAGCTGGTGTTAATGCTTGCATTAATGCTATATGATAAGCATGATAACATACTTTGTTGCCTTCAAAATTTTTAGTACTACTGACCGAGATATGCCTGTTTCTCGTTGTAATTGACGGCTACTAATATTGGAATTCATATGCACAATTACAAGAACAGTAATGGCACGTACGTCATTTTCATGATATTCGTGATAAGGGCGTTTACGTGTAAATCTCCCTTCTCGAGCTCTTGCAGCCAGATCACGAAGGGTTACCCTGTTTGAATGTCTTCTGTTTGGAAAACGTTGAGCATAAAGTCGTGCAGCAGCTGTAAATTTATTTTGAGTGTCGCCTAAAATCATAATTATGTCAGCAATTTTTGTAGGAGTATAATCCGACATGTTACGAATGTTACGCATATGAAAAGGTACAAAAGGAAAATGTGTTAATCTGCATAGGAGACATGCAATGACACCACAATTGCCCCCCCTCTCTAACCCCCCGTATGGAGCGATTTCTACTTGGAAATCTAAAATTGGTACCCCAATTTTATATTGCAGATTCTGATTCTGCGTAAAAAAATATGGAAATTTTGTTCAACATTTTTTAGATTTGTGACAGATGTCGCTTTAATCGACAAAATTGAAAATGCGTACAAAAATCGTTACCGAATTAGAATTTCTCGATGAATACACATCGTGTTCTGCAAATTAGAATTCTGTGGGTAAATACGTTTAAAAAAAAACTGTTTTGATAAAAATGTTTATTATACTTTTAGCGTTACCCTGGGACAACAGATTTTTTTCAAACGTATTTACCCACAAAATTCTAATTTACAGAACACGATGTGTATTCATCGAGAAATTCTAATTCGGTAACGATTTTTGTACGCATTTTTAATTTTGTCGATTAAAGTGACATCTGTTACGAATCTAAAAAATGTTACGAACAAAATTTCCATATTTTCTGACGCAGAATCAGAATCTGCAATATAAAATTGGGGTACCAATTTCAGATTTTCAAGTTGAAACCGCTCCATACGGGGGTTAGAGGGAGGTTGGGGTTGATTGTGGTGTAATTGCATGTCCCCTATTCAGATTAACAATTTTGCTTTTTCTTTCTTTGGGTTCTAATCCTTAGTTCTGATTTTTTTTTTGTTTTTCTTCTTTTTTTAGCTTCTGTAAGTCTTTTTTAGGTATTTTGATGGAAGCCAATATACCTAAAAGTTTTTTAGTTTTTTCTATAATTGATGCTCAAGATTATTAATTAACTATGATTTTTCCACCCTATATTTGATTGAACTTAATCTTTTATTGTAATGTCCATTTATTTATAAAACAAAAATTATTAAAAAAATGCAGCGTCTTATAATTTTTACGTTCAATGCATAAAAATGTAATATGCGGTAACTGAGTGTGAAAGACTCGCATGTATAATACATATATGTATCACACATCGTTCAATAAGTCCCGAGACTAACCCAGAGATGGTGCTAGTAGTACCAAACTGGCCACGTTTCCATAGAGTGCGAACCTTTACATAAGACGTGTAAAAATCTCACGTCGATCGGATCACAGACAGCAGAGTTATCGAGGTTAGAGTAAAGTCACTTTGTAATTTGTTTGAAAAATGGAAAAAAGCAAGTTTCGCGTGTTGATAAAACATTGTTTTTTAATGGGTAAAAACACCGTAGAAGCCCAGCAATGGCTTCAAAACATTACCTGGACTCCTCTCCATCCAAACCAACGATTTATCGTTGGTATGCTGAGTTTAAACGTGGTCGTACGGACACAAACGATGCGGAACGTTCGGGTAGGCCATCGGAAGCCGTTACACAGGAAAATGCGAGTGAAGTATTAAAAATTTTAATGAAAAATCGCAAAGTGAAGGTCCATGAATTGCAGAAATGACACAGATATCATCTGGAAGCGTATTTACGATCCTTCATGAAAAATTAAGCATGAAGGTTTTTTCCAAGTGGGTGCCGCGATTGCACCAATGCACCATGCCACAAGTCCATGAAAAGAATGGCAAAATCAAACGAATTGGGTTTGGATTTGCTTCCCCGCCCCCCGTATTTGCTAGATTTAGCCCCCAGCGACTACTGGCTCTTTGCTGATCGTAAAAAAATGCTCCAGGGAAAAAAATTTGGCTCGAATGAGGAGGTCATTGCCAAAACTGAAGCCTATTTTGAAGCAAAGGATAAATCCTTCTATAAACATGGTATAGAAATGTTGGAAAGGCGTTGGAAAGATTGTATTACTCTAAAAGGAGATCATATTAATAAATAAAAATGATTTTTGAAAAAAAATGTTGTTTTCGTTGTTAGTCTCAAGACTTATTAAACGATGTGTTATATATATATATATATATACACAGTATGTCGAGAAGTTCCCGAACTTTCGAAATAAATCGAAAATTACATCAAAAGAAATTTATTCCAGTTAACTTGCAGCATAGTCCTTTTCCCTAGATATACACTCATTTGAGCGCTCCATGAGTGATTCAAAGGCTCTCTGGTACTTCTCTGAAGTTATCGCTGTAAAACGCTCTGTGCAAGCCGCTTGAATGCTCGGTACATCTTCAAAAAATCGTCCTTTCAAGGCCATTTTTAGCTTAGGAAATAGGAAAAAGTCGGCTGGAGCCAGATCTGGCGAGTATGGGGCGTGATTGATGCGTGGGATCTGATTTTTGGCGAGATAACGCTTTACAATGTTCGAAGAATAAGCAGGCGCATTGTCATCCAGCAAACTTCACGATCCCGGTTCCTTGTCTTCGGGCCTGATGCGATTAATCCGGCGCTTCAGACGTTTTAACACCTCTACGTAATACGCAGCATTCACGGTGGTGTTTGGGGGCACAAATTCTTTGTATATCAGGCCTTTGGAGTCGAAGTAAGCGATGAGCATCGTCTTCACCAGTGATTTTTGTTGGCGCACTTTTTGAGGCCTCGCAAGGGCCCGAACTTAGCCAAGCGGATGACTGGCGCTTTGTAGAAGGATCGTTTCGAAAGCACTAAGTCTCGTCTCTGGTCACAATTGAGGTAAGAAAGCCCGGAGTGGTGTTGCAAGTCTCGATAAAATCTTGACAACATTGGATGCGAGTTTCTTCCTGCTCTGGTGTGAGAAAGTGCGGAACAAATCGAGAGCAGACCTTCCTGCGGTTCATTTTTTCTTTCAAAATCAGCGCGATGCTATCCTTGCTCATGTTCAGTTCGTCTGTAAACATTCTGAGAGACATGTGGCAATCCTGCTTCAGTAGCGCGCGCGCGAGCCTCGTTTTTGTCGGTAACAGCTGTTGACGGCCGCCGCTTCTCTCGTCATCTTCTAACGACTCTCTATCCTTCTTGAGCCGACGGAACCACGTGTAAACAGTTGTACGCGACACTACACCTTCACCGTAAGCCGAATCGATCAATTTTTTCGTTTCCGCGAAAGTTTTTTTAAGTTCATAGCAGAATTTAATTGCGCTACGATGTTCAAATTTCTTATCCATCGTAGAGCTTGCACCGGGGTACCAAACACACGTTCACTCAAGCACGTCTATCTCGGCAACTAATAAACGGATACTAGTGAAAAAATTCTCAGACACTTCGGAGGGATGTAGCGACATAGTACTGGTGTCATCTAAGAGGTGGCGCCACTCGTACAAGCGCTACAAAATAAGTTCGGGAACTTTTCCGACATACTGTGTGTATAAATATATATATATATATATATATATATATATATATATATATTTATTTATTTATATATATATACATATATTAGGACCTTGAATGAGTTCTCGCTGTTTTTTTTACAAAATGAAAGCTATATTAAAAATATAAGGCATAAAAACATTTTACTCAAAGTATTGCCTATCACTAGAGACCACTTTTTCTATTTTTCTGGCAGTATGTAAATTCCGCGTCAGAAAAACTATATGTCTTTCGAGGCTATTCAAAAATCTATCTATTATTTAGTATCTTCGTAAGAACGAAAGCACTGCTAAGCCAGACCATGAGCCATCGAACCAAATTGGAAAAAATCGGAATGGGCTGTCAGGTGAATACGGCGGGTGAGGTAGAGCTTCCCATTGAAGTTTTTCCAGGTAGGTTTTCACTGGATTTGCAACATAATTCTGTTACATGACTTAGGATTGCCATGTAACAAAATTACTTTGTTGTATCTCTGCTAGAATAGCGACAGTTTTCCTTTTAGTACTCGACTCAAACGTCTCAGTTGAAGTTGACAGAAATCTTCCGTGATAGTCTCATTCGGTTTGAGCAGCTTTTAAAAAATGGCACCCTGCTAATCCCATGAAATGCAGAGAAGAAGCTTCGAACCATGGATATTTGGTTTTGCGGACGATGTTGATGCATAGCCAGACTTACCCCACGATTTTCTACACTTTAGATTATCGTAGTGTATCCACTTATCGCCAGTCACGATTCAGTCCAAGAAACCTTTTCTTATCTGCCATCAAAGCAGTCGTTCACACGTTAGAAAATGCCGTTCGACGTCTTTCGGCTTCAATTCATACGGCACCTAACGTCCTTGCTTCTGGATTATTCCTAACACTTTTAAATATTTCGAAACTCTTGACTTAACTACTTGTAATATTTTTCTAAATTCTGCTAGCGGCTGACCTCGGTCTTGATGAAGTAAATCCTTCAATTCTTTGTCTTTAAATTTTTTTGGTGCGCCAGAACGTTCTTTATCTTTAATTTTAAAATCATTATTTTTAAAGCGTCGAAACCAGTCTTTGCATGTCGTATCCGACATAGCATAGTGGCCGTAAGTATCAACAAGAATTCTGTGTACTTTAGCAGTAGATTTCTTTTGAATAAAATAGTGCAATAAAAGTCTCTGCAAATACACTTTTTGGCACAAAAGTAGACATTTTCAGAACCAATAAGAAATTACTTAGTTTACACTAAAGTAAACTATCATATACTGAAATTTAAGGTTAGATACAGTACTTCCTTGCAGGTGCGTCACCATTCGAAATTCCATGCATGGAGTACTGCTACTGCCATATTTAAAGAATAAGCGAGGACATATTCAAGGCCCTAGTACTAGGTTGTTCAAAAAGTTTTGAAAGCGACATCTATAGAGCAGTAGAAATACCAAAATTTTTACGCCATTTTAATATTTTATCTTTCATATAATCATACCCAAAGTTTCATTCTACTCTGTCAATTCATTGTTTGTTTACAAGCCATTTCAAGTTGACGTGTCAGCGTATTTTTTTTACAATGGAAAAAACCGAATATCGTGCAGTAATAAAATTCTTTGTTTTGGAAGGTTTATCAGCAACGGAAATTCATATAAAAATAGTGAAAGTGTTAAAGGAATCTGCTTCTTTATTTCCAACTGTGCATCGATGGGTTTTAGCGTTTAGACGTGGTCGAAAAAGCGTTGAAGCCGATCCACGCTCAGGACGTCCAAAAAGTGCATCAACACCAGCATTCATAGCAAAAGTACAGGATATGGTTTTGGAAAATCGTCGATTGACCGAGAGAGATTTAGCAGAGGCCCTAGACATCTCATTAGGCAGTGTAAGTCATATTTTAAATGAAATTTTGGGTTTCAGAAAGCTCTGTGCACAATGGGTGCCGCATTCGCTCACAATGGAACAAAAACACGTTCGAATGCGACTTTCTGAGCAACATTTGGAGCGTTTTCGAAAGGATAAAAAGGATTTTTTGCGTTAATTTATCACTATGGATGAGACTTGGGTCTACCATTATGACCGTTAATCAAAACAAGAGGCTAAAGAGTGGTGTCAACCAGGCACTTCGGCACCGAAGCGAGTTCGTGTCCAGAAATCGGCGAAGAAGGTGTTAGCGTCAGTTTTTTTAGATGCAAAAGGGATTTTGTTGGTGGATTATCTTTAAACTGGCAAAACAATAAATTCTGAATATTATTGTAACCTTTTGGACCAATTGGGGAAAAAAATTAGTGTAAGAAGACCCGGTTTACACAAGAAAAAAGTCATTTTTCATCAAGACAATGCACCCGCTCACACAGCTGAAAAAACCATCACTAGAATAACCGAATTAAAGTACGAATTGTGGCAGCATTCACCTTATTCGCCTGATTTAGCTTTCTCTGATTTCTGGCTGTTTCCACACCTCAAGAAATTCTTTCGTGGAAAGCATTTTTCATCAAACGAAGAGGTTATAGCCGTCGTAGAGGAGTATTTTGCAGGCCTTGCAGAAAGTCACTTTCATGATGGGATAAACAAGTTGGAAGACCGTTAGACCAAGTGTATTGAACTTATGGGAGATTATACTGAGCAATAAAAGTGATTTCACCAACAAAAAAAAGTATCTTCATTACCGCTTTCAAAACTTTTTGAACAACCTAGTATATATATATTTTCGGCCTACAAACCCGTACGGTGACTCTTACCTGCAGAGCATCCTGAGCACGTTAATGGTTTCCATACGCGCAAACACCTCCTTGATCGTATTAATATTTTTCTATACGTTTTCATAGGCTATGTAGACATTCTATACGTCCTACAAGAACGTATACAATCTTGTACGTTCTAGGGGAAAAAAACATAAACAGTGCTACTGCTATATATTTGATGCTTAATATAGCCTATCATGTAAGTTTTTGTCAAGACTTATTGGAAGTGTGCATAAGTTCACGCCGTTTTTTGTAAAAATAAATCCTTTTTTTGTAAAGGATAATAAAAAAGCAAGACAATTAAGGTATTGCCCATCGCTGGAGATTATTTTCTCCCATCTTTCTGGCAGCATTTAAATTCTACGTCGAAAAAACGAAACTTCTTTCGCAGCTATCCACAAATCGATCCATTTTTTCGTTTCTTCATACAAATTGAAGTGCTGCTCAGCCAGGCCGTTAGTCATCGATCGAAATACATAGTAATCAGAAGGCAAAATGTCCAGAGAGTATTCGGCCAAGCGTTATCATTCAGCAAAATCACCCTATTGTGTCTTTACTCATATAGCGGCCGTTTTTCTTTTCATGCTCGGCTCAAACGCATCAATTGTCATCGATGGAGATCTCCTGTGATGCTTTGGTTGGGTTAGAGCAGCTCGTAATACACTACCCCCAGCTGATCCCACCAAATTCACAGCATGAGCTTGGAACCGTAGATGCTCCGCTTTGGCGTTGATGCTACTACTTTACCGGGCTTCACCCACGACTTTTTACGCTTGGGATTACTGTAGTATATTCACTTTTCATCACGTCACTATACGATGTGAGAAACCTTTTCACACCTGATAAGACGCCGTTCGACTTCTCTTAGCTTCAGTTTGTACGGCATCCAAGATTCTTTCTTTTGTATCATTCCTAATGCTGCCAGACGTCTCGAAACTGTTGTTCGATCAACTCCTAATTATTTTGCAGAATCGGATTGCGTCTGACATGGATCTTCAGCTAGTAGTGTTTCCAATTCTTCGTCTTAAAACTTTTTTGGTGCATCACTGCTTTTTTTATCTTGAACATCAAAATCATCATTTTTAAATTAGTTAAACCAACGTCTGCATGTTCTTTTCGACAGAGCATGATCAACATAGGTTTCTGCAGCTTTCAGCTACATATTTCTTCTGCATAAAATAGTGTCGTAACATTCCCCGCAAAAACGGTTTATTTGGCACGAAATTTGACATGTTTTACGCTACAAGAAAAAAATGTTTTTTAAAAGTTAATAGAATGACACGCACTGATTTTAAACATAGGTTATTAAACTTCAATATAAATGCATCATTATCTTGAATTATATACACAAAACTTTTGTACCACCATCTGACGGTGAAACGGCGAGAACTTATTCACACTCCCAACATATTTTTGGAACACGTAGTACGTCTTATGTATGTTGAGCGAAGAAGAGATAACGAGACAACGATATGAGCGCGCACACCGTTGCTCCCACGTGACGACCCTATCTCTGTCTCGCTCACTGCTTCGCTCAATACGAGGGCGGTTCAATAAGTACCCGTGTTTGACGACAGAATGCGTTCCCGAGGGAAGTTGGTATTATCATCGTATGCTGCCATCTATTAAACGACGTTAAAACAAATTTCAGACTGATTGATAGGTTAGTCTGGATTTAGCAGCCATTCGAGTAAGACGTGTTTCGTGATTCTCGCTAAGATGGAAAAAGAGCAGTATCGTTTGATAATTCGCTTTTTGTTTTTGGATGGAAAAAAATGCGAGGAGTTAAAAGTAAAGTTGGCTGCTGTTTATGGGGACACTTCACCATCTATGACCACACTTAGATATTAGTTCAACGAATTTAAACGTTGGCGAACATCCGTTTTTGATGAGGAGCGACCAGGACGCCCGGCAGACGTGGTTACCGAAGAAATCATTTAAAAAGTCTATGACATGATTCTAGCTGATTAACGAACAAAAGTGCGCGATGTAGCAGAGGCCGTAGGTGTGTCGACCAGCACGGCAATTAATATTTTACATGATAAGTTAGCGATGAAAAAATTGTCGGCCCGATGGGTGCCGCGATTGCTCATGGTGAACAACAAGCGGATGTGGCTGTTAACTTCGAAGCAGTGTTTGGAGCAATTCAAACGAGATCCGAAGGAGTTTTTGCGTCAAGTTGTCACCGTTGATGAAACCTGGATTTATCATCACACACCAGAAACTAAGCAACAATTAACAATGGATTTCTCCCGGTGAATCTGCTCCAAAGAAGGCGAAGACGGTCTCTTCGACCGGAAAGGTCATGGCGACGATTTATTGGGATGCGAACGGCGTCATCCTCATGGATTTTTAAGAAAAAGGAAGAACGATAACTGGACAATACTACAGTAAGTTATTGGACCGCCTCGACAAAAAATTGAAGGAGACACGCATTTAGCAAAAAAGAAGGTGCTGTTTGACCATGATAACACACCAGCACATTCATTCAGAGTTTTTGCCGCCAAACTGCATGAATTGCGTTATGAATTGCTGCCGCACCCCCGTATTTACCCGATCTGGCTCCCTGCAACTTTTTCTTGTTCCCTAACATGAAGAAAAAAATTTATTCCAAACGAGGAAGTCATCGCCGAGACAGAGGCGTATTTTGGAGAGTTCGTTAAATCCTATGTCTTGGAGGGGCTAAAAGAATGGCAGGAACGTTGGAAGAAGTGTATCTTTCTAAAAGGGAACTATGTTGAAAAATAAAAAAAATTTTTTGAAAAATGGTGTCTTTATTTCTCACACGGGTACTTATTGAACCGCCCTCGTATACATTTAAGTAATCACGAGGGCTCTGCTTTTCTTCAATTTTCTTCCAGTGTATTGTTCTGACGATATTTATTTTCAATGTCTGATAAGAGAACATAAACTTGTTTACTATGTTTTTTAATTTTATAAATTATATTTCTATTAACATTTTGTTGTTCGTCACTTTATGACACTATAATACATGTTCATATACACGCGTAAAAACGCATATGCGCTGGCAGAAGATATCTACTACATGGGCTAAAAAGTACCAGTTTTTTTCAATAGGTGATGCCACTAGAAAATGAAATTATTCATTTCGAGAGGTTCATTTATTACTAGTTTATGTGTCAAGTTTTATGTCATTTAGTTTATTTGTTTACAAGCTTTAGTCGTTTAAGTTTCGCTACCTTCGCTTTCATGAAGAAAATAGAAAAACAGGAATATAGCATTTTGGTAAAACATTGTTTTTTGATGAGAAAAACTCTTAAACGATGAATGAAATAATTGAAGAAATGTTATTCAACATCTGCTCTTTCGAGAACAACAGTTTATCGGTGGTTTAGTTAATTTAAAATGGGTTATACAAACACCGAAGACGCACTTCGCTCTAGAAGGCTATAAGAGGCTACGAATGCAAAAATCGCAAGGCAAGTGCATCGAATCGTTATGAATGATCGTAAAATGTAGAGTAAGCTAAAACCGTTGGCATCTCAATAGAACGTATTAGATATATTTCGCATGATGTTTTTGATATGAAAAAGCTACCCACGCAATGGGTGCCGCGTTTGCTGACCGTCGACTAAAAACAGCAGCGCGTTAATGATTCAATGGCTGGTTTGGCGTTATTGCAGCGTAATCGAGCGGACTTTTTTCGACGTTTTATGACGATGGATGAAACGTGGATCCATTACCATTCGCCTGAGTCCAACATGCAGTCTGCAGAGTGGCTGGAAAGACACAAAAGCCGTCCAAAGCGGCCAAAAGACCAACGCTCGGCCGGGAAGGTTTTGGCCTTCGTTTTTTTTGGATATGCATGGCATAATCTTTATCGATTTGCTGCAGAAGGGAAGAACAGTTACCGGAAAATATTATGCAGCGTTATTGGAGAAACTGAACGACGAAATAAGGAAAAAACGACCCCATAAGCCGAAAAAAAATGTTCTGTAGCATCACGATAACGCACTGTCATACACGTCCTTGAAAGCGAAGGCAAAATTTCACTAATTAGGATTCGAATTGGTTTCTCACCCACCGTGTTCTCGAGATTTGACCCCCAGCGATTATTATCTATTCCCAAACCTCAAGCGGTGGCTCCAGGGAAAGAGATTCACATTGGATGAGGAAGTCATTGTAGAAACCGAGGCGTATTTCGAAGGCTTAGACGTTTCGTACTACAGAAAGGGCATCTTAATGATAAAAATCACTATACTAAGTGTATCGCCTTCGAAGGCAACTATTTTGAGGAATAAATACAACATTGCCCAAAAAACGCTTGTTTTCATTAAAAATCCCGGGACTTTTCAGCCCATGTAGTATAGTTTAAAAACTGACAGCATAGATTTAAAATTGTATCTTATTATTATTGTCTACAACAAGATAAAACTAATTATTTTGTTTTATAAGTGAGAGTCTTTGTACGAGTTACGAGGCTAAAAAATTTTTTAAGCACCATGAGTAAACCTCGCATCATTAAAGCTTTCGGCTCATATTTTATGAATAGATAGAGTCGCCTTAGTCGTTCGAAACCGCGGTCCTACTATCCATCCATTAAATATTTCACCTTAGGCTATAATCATGCAAGGCTTGCTCATGGTACATAAATCACTAATATAATATTCTTAAATTTTCACTTACTTGATCTGGCCTTGAAAGAAATTGCATAAACAAGAATATTAATAGATGCATAGTTTCTTTATCTGCTTCTTCTAATTCAATGATTTTGTGCGCAAAATTTGGTAAAGTTGCATCATCCGCCATATTTAAAGATGAAACATGAACATCTAAAAATAGAACACATAATTGAGAAGATTAATTGAAAATTATCATGGTACACAAAGTTACTGAATAGCTATAATATCTTATATAATGAAAGCTAGATTATTATAAAAATAGCTTCTGTATACATATTTTATTTAGTATATTACATAAAATATTTGATTAAAAACCTGATTCGTAAAAAAAACAGTAATTTTAATTATAATTATTAACAGTAATAATAATATATTATACAAGCATCCTTTATCTCGGTTTTGTTCGAGATCAGAATATGACCAATCAATTTTTAATATTCTTAATATTCTTAATAATATTTTTAATAATCAATAAAACTTCCGTGCACATAATACTTTAAAGCATTCCTGTCTTGACTTCGACCGAGGTCAGAATAAAGTTAACCTTTTTAGTTCTACACATTTTAGTTGTAGAGAAAACATTAATTTTCGTTAATAATTTATGTAACTTTAAATGCTTCTAGAAACTTATTTATATTCATATAGATAAGTGTCTAGTAGCATTTATTATTATTTCTATGTGAATAAGAATAAGTGCTTAGCATCATTTATTGTACTAGCATCACGTTCTTTAGCTGACAAATTATTTTTGCCGATACCCAACTCATACCTAAAGGAGGTAAACGTGAGTTAAAGAGTTTCTTTTTTGTTTTTTTTTTTACATATTAGAACACACAGTGTCGTCGAATGAGAGTTACTCACCTTAAACAAAAATAGGTCAATTTAAAAAGTTTTATATCTATAGGAAAATTAGCATAAATAAATGAATCAGCGTTATTTTAAAGTGTATGGCAACATCCCTTAGATCCATTTTGTTTCATACAAAAATACTTGCACGGAAAAATGGCTGTAGAAGTTTGGGTTGCAAAGAAACGTTCACCATGCAATCTTTAACTCTCTGCCCGTCTTAGCCAGTTGTCTTTAATCGGCTGATGGCAAATAAATTCGTCACTTAACGAGTTAAAACTTTTTCTTGTTTCCAGAAGACTTTAAGCAGTTGTAGTAATTGATTATCACAAATACATAACAGGCTTGTGATGCTAGGTATAAAATTGCGTTGAATGATTGTCATTGAATCTGTTAGAATCCAACCAAGCCTTGCAGATTGTGCAATAACATCTCTATCAGGACTACAGCGAAGACCTTCTTGAATGATGCGTGTAAAGATATCAACACAAAGGATTATTTATCATTATGAATTTGTGAATCAGCAAGACATAGATCTCCCACAAATGAACTGATTAATTTGGGAGACTATGGAGGTGATAAATACTCTATTAGCTTTGGTATAATAAGTGCACGTAACCTGAAATGCTTAGTGTCATCAAAAACCGTAGTAAAACTTCAAAAGCTGCTGCAGACCTTGTAGTGTAGATTGAAGCAGTACCAAGTAAGGTACAAACGTTGACTGGCGAGACGGCTGAAACCGCTGGGCAAGGTCTTCTGTAATGAAGGATGCCTTTGAGCAAGGGTCTATAAGTACACGTATAGTTGTCTAGTGGTGGTCTGTGATTATGCAAACTCTTGCAGTAGCTAAGAGAATTGAGCAAGGTTAAAATATTTTAGTGTTTATATTAAGAATAGCAACGCCTTGAGGTTGCTCAGTTTGTTGCTTAGTTGATAGCTCATCTTGTGTGGTTGTTGAAGAAGTTGATGTTGAAGATAATTAGAAGGTGCCGCTTGTTGAACTTCAATGTAACAGCGTGTTGTATTTCCCTTGCGACAAGCAGCGACTTAATGAGATTTAAAGCAGTTGGTGTATAAGCGACTGAAATAAATTTGTATTGATTATCAAAGTTCAATGACTAGAATTGATCACAGAGAACAATCGAATGAGGTTCGTGCAGTAACTTTTAAAGTGCTCAATGACTTGAAAATGCTGATTTTGGCTTCTTTGTTTTCGTAGCAGCAGATGTATAGTGTTTTGGAAATAAAGTATTTTTCAATGTCAAGATCCGGTTTTTAAAAATTCGTCAAGTTTTGTCCATGTGGCGGGATCCTTGGAGTTACTAAGTAGAAGTTCGCAGTCTCGACGTGTTATTCCATATAATTTTTGTACAGTCATGTACACGAGTAGATCATCCATTTGATCAACTGGCCGTTGAAGAACTCTGCGCGCTTCCATCGCCTCGTAAGTGCCATCTCGAAGCTGTTTCAAGGCAACACTAGACTCCACTTGGATAGGCTTGAGCTGAGACGAGGAATGCAAGCATTGTAGTATTAGATTACGTTTATTATCGTAATAGTCAGTGAGCATTGTCCAAACGCTGTTATAATAATTAAAATTCTCTGCTGTGATTAGCACATTTTTAACAAGATTTGCTGCTTCACCAGAAAGGCATGACCTTAAGTAGTGCTGCTTCTCAAATTGTTTATAAAGTTGTCGTCTGAATCAACTGAAAATTTGAAGTAGTTCTTAAATAAAGGCCAATTTAAATAGTTACTACCAAAATTAGACAGTGAAATTAGTGGCAACTTTCGTCTAAGTTGCCCAAATTGAACATTTGCTACTTGTAGTAAGAGTGCTATCAACACACATTCTTGTTGAAATGCCTCAATTCCATCTAAGCACTTCCCTCGTTCCATTAGAGAAATGTGATTGATTTCAGACAAAGATTTCTCTGTAAAGTAACTAACTATAAAGTATTATGAGTAAGGTAGTCTTGCAGTTTCCTTGATTACTGCTGTTAATATTTTCACATGCCTATTTTGAATAATGATCCATTTTTACTTAAATGCATGTCGATAAGAAGTTAACGAACCTTTAATTTTGTGAGCGGCTTCCTATTTACAATTTGTGAAGGAACGATTCATAACGTCAGCATCCTTTATGTGTACTTGAGCGTCAATTTGTTCTTTGCCGTAAAGCTTCTTTAAAAGGGCCGTAAAGATCACCAAATTAAATGAAAAATGTAATACTCGAAGACTCTACAGTTTTCTTGTATAATACAAAAATGCCAAATTCAAAGTATAACGTTCGAAATATTTTTACAGCTGAACACAATGAAAGTTATGCCTACAATTTGTCTGATGCATTAATAGACTAAAATAGCAGACGCGAGAGGGTGTATTTAGTCTTAGCGTAGCGCGAGTAAGGGAGGGTATTATATGTTGAAAAGTGAATAAATTTGGTTGCACGCTATCCCTATACAATGATAAACAAGCAGTGTGCTTAATATTGAAAATGTACGGGCAGCGTGGCACATATCAAGCTATATATAGCTTAAGAAAGATAAAAGGAAGGGACAAGTTGCTTGTGAGCTGCTACTGCATTATGATAGGCAAGCAATAGACCTAATGTTGAAAACATTTAAGTATGTTAATCAACGCAGCATGATATGTAGGTGTTTGTTCATCTCCTCCAACCCCTATTTTTAAATTTTCATGGGGTACGTACTTCATCAATGCTTTGCAAAATATTAGGTGTAGTAAAAAGAAATCCATTATTTTTGCATTAAATTAAAGGTTTTATTTAGCATAGATAGAATGATACGATTTCGGTCAAATATGCACCGTTTTGTTCGATAACTTGTTGCCATTTTACAGGTAATTTGATAATGTCTCTCTCGTGAAAACCCTTCTCCCTATTGTTAAAAAACTGGGACACTCGATTTTCACAATCTTCTCTTATGGCGAATTTTTCACCTGCAAATCATTCATCATAAACAGGGACAGGTGGTAATCACTTGGTGCCAGGTCCGCACTATAAAGTGGATGCATAAGAACTTCCCGACCAAGCTCCCGGAGCTTCTGACGAGTCACTATCGATGTATGCGGCCTGGCATTGTCCTGATGGAACACAATTCCTCTCCTATTAGCAAAAAATGGCCGCTTCTGGGCGATTGCTTCTGTCAGACGGTCCAATTGTTGACAGTACAGGTCCGAATTTAGAGTTCGGCCGTAGGGGAGCAGCTCATAGTAGATGATTCCCTGCCAGTCCCACCAAACACGCAGCAAAACCTTCCTGACTGTCAATCGTGGCTTAGCCACCGTTTGCGCCGGCTCACCGCGATTTGACCACGACCATTGTCGCTTGACGTTGTCGTAAGTTACCCACTTTTCATCACCAGTAACCATCCGCTTTAGAAATGAATCGATATTGTTGCGATTCAGCAGCAATTCGCAGATGGAAATTCGGTCCATGAGGTTTCTTTGCGATAACTCGTGTGGCACCCATACATAGAACTTCTTTTTGTACCCAGCCTTATTTAAGTGGTTCAAAACGATTTTTTGTGCAATGTTTAGCTCCTGGACAATCGAAACAGTGCTTACGTGACGGTCGGACTCGACGATTTCCATTATTTTATCGACATTTTCGACAATTGGCCTTCTAGAGCGTGGTGCATCTTCGACGTCAAAATTACTGGAACGGAATCGACGAAACCAAAATTGCACGCAATTGGCTGTTACAGTATCAGGACCATAAACACTATTTACATTTTCAACTGCCTGGCTTGCGTTTTCGCCTTTATCGAAGAAAAACTGTAAAATATGGCGTATTTTCTCTTTGTTGGTGTCCATCTTTGACGCGTGCTTAAAAAATACTGAGTCAAGCAATCACAAAACAGCATCAAAAGCATTTTAGTACGGAATCTTATCATTCTAACGCCATCTATTGTAACCCGATCGGACTTTTACAACGAGAGATACAGACTACTAAAGCCATCTATTGGCAAAATAATAGATTAATTTTTACTACACCAAATATTAAGATTATTTAAAAAATTATTGAATCCTGTACATTTTATCCTCGTTTCATGAGTTTTATTTATGTTTGTTCGTTGTTCTTCTATTTTGAGCCTTTCACACCTGTCACACCCAACTTTCGAACACGTATTAGGTTGCTTTAAATGAAATGGCCGATTTAGTAATAAATTCTTAAACAGCTGTAACTTTTTATAAAGAAAATTTATTTAATCAAAATAGGTACCGATAGATGCAACATACTTTTCCCAACGAGATACAAGTACATTTATTCCAGTTTTGTACAAGTCCGAGTTTCTGGTTCAAAGAAACTCCTCGAAGACATTTTTGACAGCAGCTTCATTATTAAATCTTTTTTCTGTCAAAATGTGATCCAAATGTTTAAAGAAATGGTAATCTGTTAGTGAGAGGTCTAGTGAATATGGAGGGTGAGTAAGAGTTTTATATCACAACTAATTTAATTTTTGAACCGTTGTTCTCGATACATAAGGTCGTGCGTTATCATGAAGCAGAATAACTTTATCCTTGTTGCCAAGCCTAGGTCGTTAAAATATCAATTTCTGATGCATTTCATCCAGTTGAGCACAGTATTTCTCAGCATTGATGGTTCCGCCAGGTTGCAGGAACGAATAGTGAATAACTCCAGCTACAGACCACCTAACAGTTACAATTATTTCCTTTGGATGAAGGCTTGGTTTCGGCATGTGTCTTGGCGCTTTATCGGCATCTAGCCATTGAGCTGATCGACGACGACTATCGCATTAAATCCACTTTTCATCGCAGGTCACAATTCGGTGCGAGAACGGTTCTTTTTTGTTGCGTGAGAGAAGAGAACTTGAAATCTCCATTCGACACGTCATGTTTTGCTCGGTAAGATCATGCGGAACCCATTTTTCAAGCTTTTTCACTTTTCAAAGTTGTAGCAATTTGCGGCAAACTGTTGAATTGTAAACGCCTAATTTCTCGGCAAGATCCCTAATGGTTTGGCAAGGGTCAGACTTCACTAATGCACGCAACTCGTCGTTATCGATCGATGGTCCTGGGTGTCCACGTGGCTTATTTCCAAGGTCTATATCTCCGGATCGAAATTTTTCGAATCACCGCTGAGTGGTTCGTTCGCTAACTGTATTAGACCTAAATGCGCCGTTGATATTCCTCGTTGCTGCCGTTGCGTTGTGCTCTAATTTAAATTCGTATAGTGAAAGTAGCCGTTTTTGATTCACTTTCGTGTTCACTTTCTCTTTTTGTTTTTACGATCCCTATGAAGTGCAAAACAGAAATGACTCCATAAACCAAGGTAGCAGTATTTATACTTCAATATGTCATATCATTTGCGCCGCCTTGTGCTAACATGACACATCGTTTAATAAGTCCCGAGACTAACAACGAAAACAACATTTTTTTTCAAAAATTATTTTTATTCATTAATATAATCTCCTTTTAGAGTGATATTTGTTTGTGTCTATTGCAATCGGTTGTTTTAACTTGCACTAGCAAGCAACCCGCCCACCACCCCTTACATTTGTACGCCACTCTGATTCCCAGTGGCGTTACATAAGATATTTTAGTATAGTTAGTGTATATATATACATATATATATATATATATATATATAACACATCGTTCAATAAGTCCCGAGACTAACAACGAAAACAACATTTTTTTTCAAAAATCCTTTTTATTCATCAATATAATCTCCTTTTAGAGTGATACAATCTTTCCAACGCCTTTCCAACATTTCTATACCATATTTATAGGAGGATATATCCTTTGCTTTAAAAGTGGCTTCAGTTTCGGCAATGGTCTCCTCATTCGAGCCAAATTTTTTTCCCCGAAGCATTTTTTTGAGATCAGCAAAGAGCCAGTAGTCGCTGGGGGCTAAATCTGGCGAATACGGGGGGTGGGAAAGCAAATCAAAGCCCAATTCGTTTAATTTTGCCATTGTTTTCATGATCTTGTGGCATGGTGCATTGGCTTGGTAAAAAAGGATTTTTTTCTTTTTCATGTGCGGTCGTTTTGCTGCGATCTCCTTCTTCAGACGTACCAATAAATCAATATAATAATCACTGTTGATCGATTTACCTTTTTCCAGGTAGTCAATGAAAATTACGCCATGTGTATCCCAAAAAACAGACGCCATGACTTTGCCAGCAAACTGCTGCGTTTTTGGACGCTTTGGGCGGCTTCCGCCAGCTATGCGCCACTCAGATGATTGCCGATTCGACTCCGGAGTGAAATAAAATCCTTTTTATTGCGAGTAAATAGCGATAAACAGCTCTCTGAATCGTCGACTCGTTGCTGTTTTTGTTCCACTGAAAGCAATCGCGGCACCCACTTGAAAAAAACCTTTTTCATGCTTAATTTTTCATGAAGGATTGTAAATACACTTCCAGATGATATCTGTGTCATTTCTGCAATCTCACGGACCTTCACTTGGCGATTTTTTATTACAATTTTCAACACTTTACTCACATTTTCCTGTGTAACGGCTTCCAATGGCCTACCTGAACGTTCCGCATCGTTTGTGTCCGTACGACCACGTTTAAACTCAGCTTACCAACGACAAATCATTGGTTTGGATGGAGAGGAGTCCGGGTCATGTTTTTTAAGCCATTGCTGGGCTTCAACGGTGTTTTTACCCATTAAAAAACAATGTTTTATCAACACACGAAACTCGCTTTTTTCCATTTTTCAAACAAATCACAAAGTGACTGTACTCTAACCTCGATAACTCTCCTGTCTGTGATCCGATTGACGTGAAATTTTTACACGTTTCATGTGAAGGTTCGCACTCTATGGAAACGTGGCCAGTTTTGTACTACTAGCACCATCTCTGGGTTAGTCTCGGGACTTATTGAACGATGTGTTTATAGCCTAAAACTGCAACCAACTTTGTGTCGTTGCTAAATCGGCCATTTTATCTGCAGCAACCTAATAGAATAGTTGACGCTCGAAACTAATATGAAATTTTGAAAGAACAGACAATTTTACTTCTATAAATTCATTTCCATCTATCTTATAAGAAAACTTTTTATTTGCAGGTGCCCGTTTTAAGTCGATTGGGCGTCAATATGTTTACATATACAAATGCCAACACATACAAAAGCAATGCATGTAACATAACAAAGTTTTTCTACTAATTCTAAAATAATTATTTCTAAAATAATTTATGAAATAATACAAGAAGTATTAGAACAACCTTTCAGAAATATTACAAGAATGCGAAGTAAATAAGTCCATAAGAAATTGCAAGAAATAATTAAAAATTATTTTGAAATTATTATTTTTAATAATTCGTAAATTAATACTTTTTCCTTACCTGTATTAATTTCAAAAATAATTTCGCAATCATACAGAAATATTTCTTGTATTAATTTTGTTAGAATGAAATAATGACTTACGAATTATTTCTGAAAGGATACTGAAAGAATTCTTATATTAAAGCATAGAAAATTAATAACAAATTAAAACAGAAATATTAAAAACTATTTTATTGCGAAATAATTTAAAAATATTCCATAAAAGACACAAAAAATAAACATCTGCAACATTTTTAGATTATTTCAAAAAGCATTCTTAAATTATTCTATAAATTATGTCAGTAAAGTTTTACGAAATAATACAAAAATTAATTTTGAAGTCTTTCAGAAATATTTCATAAATTTATATTGTTAGAATAAAAAAGTTATTTACGAATTATTTCTAAATGAATTCTTAAAATAAAAAAGGAAAGATTTAGACATATTTCGTAAAAGACTCAAAAAGTAATTTTCCGTAATAATTAAGATTATTATATACAGCATCCTTAAATTATTCCGTAAACTATTCTAATGAAATTTCATAATACCAGAAATAATTTTAAAATCTTCCAGAAAAATTTTATATACCAGGGCGGTTCAATAAGTACCCGTGTTAGAAATAAAGACACTATTTTTACAAAAAATTTTTTTTTATTTTTTAACATTGTCCCCTTTTCGAAAGATACCATTCTCTCAACGTTCCTGCCATTTTTTTAGCCCCTCCCAAAAATAGGATTTGTCGAACTCTCCAAAATACGTCTTTGTCTCGGCGATGACTTCCTCGTTTAGGATAAATTCTTTTCTTCATGTTAGGGAACAAAAAAAAGTTGCAGGGAGCCAGATCGGGTAAATATGGGGGTGCGGCAGCAATTCATAACGCAATTCATGCAGTTTGGCGGCGAAAACTCCGAATGAATGTGCTGGTGTGTTATCATGGTGAAACAGCACCTTCTTTTTTGCCAAATGCGTGTCTCCTTCAATTTCTTGTCGAAGCGGTCCAATAACTTGCTGTAGTATTGTCCAGTGATCGTTCTTCCTTTTTCTAAAAAATCCATGAGGATGACGCTGTTCGCATCCCAATAAATCGTCGCCATGACCTTTCCGGCCGATGGGACCGTCTTCGCCTTCTTTGGAACAGATTCACCGGGAGAAATCCATTGTTAATTGTTGCTTAGTTTCTGGTGTGTAATGATGAATCCAGGTTTTATCAACGGTGACAACTCGACGCAAAAACTCCTTCGGATCTCGCTTAAATTGCTCCAAAAACTGCTTGGAAGTTAACAGCCGCATCCGTTTGTAGTCCACCGTGAGCAATCTCAGCACCCATCGGGCCGACAATTTTTTCATCGCCAACTTATCATGTAAAATATTAATTGTCGTTCTGGTCGACACACCTACGGCCTCTGCTACATCGCGCACTTTTGTTCGTTGATCAGCTAGAATCATGTCATAGACTTTTTGAATGATTTCTTCGGTAACCACGTTTGCCGGGCGTCCTGGTCGCTCCTCATCAAAAACGGATGTTCGCCCACGTTCAAATTCGTTCAACCAATATCTAAGTATGGTCATAGATAGTAAAGTGTCCCCATGAACAGCAGCCAGCTTTACTTTTATCTCCTCGCATTATTTTGCATCCAAAAACAAAAAGCGAATCATCGAACGATACTGCTCTTTTTCCATCTTAGTGAAAATCACGAAACACGTCTTACTCAAATGGTTGCCGAATCCAAACTAACCTATTAATCAGTCTGAAATTTGTTTTACCGTCGTCTTATAGATGGCAGCACACGATGATAATACCAACTTTCCTTAGGTACGCCCTCTGTCGTCAAACACGGGTACCTATTGAACTGCCCTCGTATTCATTTTGTAGAAATAAAGTTTTTCACGAATTGTTTCTAAAAGTACGAGGTCTGGCTATTAAATAACGAGACTGCGCGCCTAGCGGGCGCCGTAGAGGGGTGGGGAAAAAAACGAGTAGTGCGTTGGGTATCTAGATATTTTGTCTATGCACGTACCAAAACACGTTCTCGTCACTATTGTTGTATTTGTGCAGTATCGGTTTGAAACAAACGTGTTTTTTTCTCGTGCCGAAAACCATGTGTGACGAAAAACAGGAGCAACGTATCAATCTCAAATATCTTGGTAAATTGAAAAAAACTCTGACTGAGTGCTGTAAGCTGTTGCAAGAGGCCTATGGGGACAATTCTCCATCTCGTGCGCGTGTTTTTGAGTGGTGTAAGCGCTTCAGTGAGGGTCGAGTGAGCACTGAAGATGACCAACGCCCAGGTTGCCCTGTCACTGTTTCAACTCCGGAAACAATAACCAAAATTAACCAAATTGTGCGTGCAGATCGTTGAATGAGCATCCGGATGATTGCCGAGGCTGTAAACGCCGATAAAGAAACGGTTAGACAAATTTTACACAAGGAATTACCTATGACAAAAGTCTGTGCGAAGTTGGTGCCAAAAAACCTGACTCCTGACCAAAAGCTCTTGCGTTAACAGGTCTGCTCAGATTACCTTGAAAGGTTAAAAAAAGATTCCCGACTGATGAAAAACATTATTACTTGCGACAAAACGTGGATTTTTCAATACGATGTTAAAACAAAGCGGCAATCGATGCATTCGAAGACGCCTGAATTGCCTAGAATCAAAAAAACAAGGATGTTCAAATCAAAATTCAAGGCAATGTTGATCGTTTTTTTGACATTAACGGTATCGTGATAACTAAATGGGTTCCAGAGGGTCAGACTGTCAACCAGACTTACTATTTATCAGTTTTGGCAACACTGCGAGAACAAGTTCGTAAGAAACGGCCCGAGTTGTGGAAGAACAACTTGTGGATTTTGCACCAGGACAACGCACCTGCCCATAACGCGCTATCTGTAAAGCAGTATTTGGCCGATAAGCGCACTCTAGTGCTCGAACACGCGCCGTACTTGCCAGATTTGGCACCGTACGACTTTTTTTTGTTTCCGAAAATAAAATCTGCTTTGAAAGGGACTCGATTTGAGTCGATGGAAGCGGTAAAGCAAAAAATGGCAGAGCTCCTAAAGGCCCTCACCAAAGAAGACTTCCAGCACTGCTTCGATCAATGAAAAAAACGTATGGAAAGGTGTGTGGCGAGGGAAGGGGAGTATATTATTGGGGAGCATTCGAATGTAGAATAATTTTTATAATAAAACCCTTTTTCGTAACCAGTCTCGTTATTTAATAGACAGACCTCGTATTATAACAGAACATTTGTTATTAAAACCAAAAATAGTTATAAAATATCACAAATTATATTATCGAAAAATAATTTTAAAATATTTTCAAAAGGACTTAAAAAATAATTATACGTAATATTTTTAGGTTATTGTTAATTTGTGACATGATTGTGACTGAGAGTCCGTCATAGGTAGTCGACAAAGAATGTAAGTGTTTACATTCTTGCGCGACCGTCGCCTGGTTGCCGGCTTATATTTATAAGCCCGTTTAGCTGCGAAAATGCAGACTTTTTGAGAAGCCGGTATCGCAAGTGAGAAAATCACGCGATTTTTGAACTTGCGGCGACGATCGGCGAGGAATTTTGGGAGCCGCGAGGGAAAGGGAGAGGAGAGCGAGCGCAACGGGCAGTTACGCTGTGCTCTCCTACGAGTGAGTTACGCTGCGCTCTTTTGCGAGGGAGTTACGCTGTGCTCTCCTGCGAGTGAGTTTCGCTGCGCGCTTCCGCGAGGACGGTAGAGATAGATCCCGTGGTTAAACATAGTTTTGTTCCTCTTTGATTAGAGTAAGCGTCGCGAGTGAAGCCAGGGGTAAGGGTATGCGAAAGAGAGTGAGAGAGTGAGGAAAAAGTCGAGAGAGCGGTGCGAGGAAGGAAAGCAAAGACGAGGAGCTACAACGAGAAAGTTAGACGGGGGACGAGGATGGCAGGTGTCAGCGGGCGGTGCCACCGCAACTTCTGCAGCCAAAGTTAAGAAGAAAGCCGTCGACGAACGGGCAGGCTATTTCCGAGATCCAGCAGCTCTTCTACGTGGGAGAAGCAGACGGAGTCAAGCATCGCGGCAAGGAGTAGAGCAGCCAGGCATTCAACGACGAGCGCATGAGTCACCGAGACACCTATCGTAAGTGTCTTCCTTTGCCCGATGGTAACCAGAGAAAGAGAGAGAGAGCAAGGGTAAGTGATCGTGAGTTTGCGTAGTGAGGGTGGCAAGGAATTGCCACTTCCAAGCCCTGGGGAGGCGATAGGCCTCCGTCGGCTGGAAAAATAGTCGCGGCCGGCCGGCCTACATTGTCGGGGTAGAATCTCGTGCATTTCCAAATGGGCGGAAGAGAGACGGCGCAAGCTCACGCTGCTGTCTGAGAGAGTGAGAGAGAGAGAGAGCGAGGGAGCATATATAATTAATTTAATAAATTTATTTTTGTGCGAGACCTACAGGGCGCACGTAATCATTTTAAATTAAAATTTAAAAATTTCAAGTAAATTCATTAATCAATTTAATAGACTAATATTTATCAAGGGGCGTACCAGCGCCCCGTGCTAAATATTGGTACTAACCACGGGCGCCTGGCGCACCCATTAATACATTACATTAATGCATAAAAAATTATAAAATTTTCTTAATTATATATTTTATTATTTAATAAAATGTAATCTATCACCTTTGCTTTTCTTTATGTTCTTTTAAATCAAAAAAAATTATTAACATTCGAGCATTCGTTACAAAGATACGATATGCGCCTCCAAATTTTCATCAAATCGCTCTTCAAGCATTTCGCCTAATATCTAGATTCATATTAAGATAAGATAATTCAAACAAGATAATCTCTTGTTTCTATCTCATTACCTTTTTATATGTATATATACTAGCTATACTAAAATATCTCATCATCTCGTGATATGCGTATATATATATATACTAACTATACTAAAATAAAATATATATATTACATTTGTAATAAATGTGTATACATATTGTACATATACACTATATTTAAAATTAATTATAAATGAAGCTATTTGTGTTGTAACGCCACTGGGAATCAGGGTGGCGTACAAATGTAGGAAGAAGCGGGTGGGTTGCTTACTAGTAAAGAGTAAGTTAAAAATCACGAACTTAATGAACAGAACGAACACATTTATTTGATCTTAATTATTTAGCTAAGTACACAATGATCGCGTTTTTACGCGAGCCCAGGGCGCCAGCTAAACTCGTGTAGCGTGGTTTCGTGCGCGGCAATTACGTTTGTACGGCTAGCTCACGATTAGAGCGGTCGCGGGCATACAAGACGCGAAAAGACAAAAATGGCGCGTAGCACGCGTTGCGGTCGTACACACACAGCCTGGTAGGAAACGGAGACAATTCGTTGAAGGGATGCCTCCTGGTAACAGCAACTGCACCTTAGCACTTACCAGATATTCTCTACATGCCTCGAATACAACAAGAACGGTTTTCCTGCTCCAACACGCTCGTTTCGTTTTCAATATACAGTCTGTCAAGTAAGAGCGTGGTCGACTTCACCGACAGGTAATGAAAGATTTTGCTCTAATTCCTTCGCCAGCCAATAGAGAGAAGCCTTGTCCTTAATGCATTGTTAACAAAAATTCAGTTGTCGTTGATTTTTTTAAACAGAATCACGTTAAACGCCATGAGTGCTAAGTACGCGTCGCGCTACGAGGCTGTGTTCCTTTGCATCCACCCGAAAGGTCCCAAAATGTCGCAATCAGCGGCTGCTAAATATATGAGAAAGTCGAAGGCATTTGTACAGAAGTGGAAACAGCGATATGAAGTGGCTAAAAATATCGATGATTTACCAGAACGTGGCTCGATAGGAAAAGTGAACAAAAAAGATGAAAAAAGAATAGTGAATCTGTTTTCGCGGAATCCTGCTTTAACACTGCGGCAAGGACAAGCAAAATCAATGGCAAAAGATTAAGATATATCCTACGAAACTATCCGAACCTATCTTAGTACTTATCATCTGAAATGGCGCAACACAATGAAGAAGCCTCTGTTGACTGAAAAACATGTGACAAAGCGACTCGCTTGGGCGCATGAGAATATTGATAGAGATTTTGAAAATGTCATTGTTACTGATGAATGTTCTATATGGGCACGTTCTGTCCTCACGCGAGCCTGGTCAACTTCCACCAATAGGCTTGTTCAGCGGACCGTAAAACATGGAATAAAGGTGCATCTTTGGGGCTGCTTCTCAAAGCAGGGATTCGGCACTTTGCACCTCTTTACTGACTACCTAAATGCCGAGAAAATGATAAAAATCTACAAAAAGGCTTTACTGCCATCTGCCAAACGATGGTTCATCACAAAAAATGAAGATTGGATTCTGCAGGAGGACAACGATCCTAAACACCGCAGCAAGCTCTGTACTCAGTGGAAGACTCAATCTGGCATCGTTACATTGGATTGGCCGTCGCAGTCGCCCGATGCAAACCCTATTGAAAATGTGTGGGCATATATTAAACGGAAGCTTCGTGGAAGACGCACATACACTTTGAAGCAGTTGTCTTACGGAATTCGTCGGATCTGGAGATCCTTGCCACTAGAATACGCCGTCAAATTAGTAAAAAGCATGCGTTGGAGATGCCAGGCAATTATCGACGCCGGTGGTGACTGGACACATTATTGATCAAATTGCATCATTGTTTGTAATGTGTACAATGTATATATAAATATGAAAGTTTCATCAAATAAATTTTTTTATAAATTAACACGACCACGCTCTTACTTGACAGACTGTAAAAGATACGAATGCTGAATAGAACTACTAAGGCTAATGATCGCGACTATGGCACCAGACGGAGTGTCGACTGCTCGCTAATATCGTGACTGCTCGCTAAAACGGACTTGAACGAAGTGAACGAGTATTTCCTGCGTGGAACCTTCGCGAGCGTGGATTTTAGCTAAGCGTTCTACGCCGGCGTAACGTACGTGTGAAATACTTCACGCGACGCAGCCACCGCGCGCGCTCAGCGCTGACGGCAGTCGTTCCATGGCTGGTAGGCGTCGACTAATTTATCTCTTCTCTCTTCGTTCCACGTGCGGCAGTGCGGCGGATCAACAGCAGGCGAATCGTACGATGAGCGGCGAAAAAAGTGAAGCGGTGGTGTCGGGGACAGCGATGGCCTGCTAGCAGCGACAGCGAGACAACGCTCGTAGACAATTCCTGGTAAGTCTTTACTTGCACGTAGATGCGGTGCTTAAGTGTCTCTGTTTGCCTTATAAACTCCTCTTCCAATTTCCTATGATGTTGTGTGGCAGCTTGTACTTTCCTTTTAAGGTGCAGCTGCTACTAGTGTCACCTTCTTCTTTTAACTACTGTCTGGGAGGTTACAGGTACGGGAACCAGGACAAGGAAAAGGACAGCTTGGAAAGGAACCCTGCTGCAGTGTGAGCAAGTACTGCTATAGATTAGCCATGGGCTCCTGAGATTGGCTCCTCGCTGGAGCCTTACTTGAGCTCCAAGCCCATGTACCTGGGGAAGGTACTGTATGCACAGCCCTGCGTGGCTGTTGGTTAGGGTCAAGCGTAGCAGTCCTGCAAAACTGCCAAGATTGTAAAGGGTATTGTGGGCTACGAGGAGGCTTACAAGCTGTGTTTTAGCCTCCTCATGTGACTGGTGCTAAGGCACCACGTCACAGTGTATATTATATATATATATATATATATATATATATATATATATATATATATATATATATATATATATATATATATATATATTGTAGTTTTGCTTAAAATAAAAATAATTTTATTTTTACTATTTCTAAGTAAAATTTAAAAAAAGTATTTATTATTTCTAAGTGAAATTGTAAAATAGTTTCAATTTTGTGGATATGGTAATAGCTAGTGGAGGTTCGATGCAAAATGCCTCAAATTTTACTAAAGAAGAAATTTCTGCAACTAGAATTTTAATTTGTCATGACAATTCTTATCTACTTTATGAAAGAACATTTCTTTAAGACAATTTATAAAAATTGGTCTTTCTGTTGTCAGTGCTAGAACTGATAATATTATACTATATGTGATTGAAAAGTATTTGATTGTATTGATGGAGTTTGTACTGGTCTTGGATTTCCACCTACAGTTGTTGGAGAAATTGTTGCAGCAGTTAAAGACTACACAACTCGAATTGCTGATAGTGCTTTTCCTACTAAATTATTAGATGAAATAGATGAAATATTACAAAAGTGAAGAGTCGAATTTGGTGTTACAACGGAGAGAAAAAGACGTTGTGGTTGACTTGATTTAGCTTCATTTAGATGTACAGCAATGGTTATCGAGTAAGTGCACTTTTTTCAATAATGAAGATAATTATAAATATATTTTTATTTATAATAATAAATTTAGTTTATAGAAGTTATAAAATTCACTCATTAGTCTGCTTATTTATTAAATATTTACTTAGAATAAAATTCAAGTAATTTTATATACCGGGCTGTTCAATAAGTTTTGCGGTTCGGTAAGAGAGGGTGTTGCAACTAGGCTAAATTTTTTTTGTTATGTTGGTACACTCTTTATATAAACGTACGCGAAGTTTTATTTTAATCTGTCAATTCATTCTTTGTTTACAAAGCCAATAAGTATCAACGTGTTACAGTATTTTTTTACAATAGAGAAAATCAAGTATCGTGCAGTGATTGAATTTTTATTTTTGGAAGGTTTAAAAGCGAAGGAAATTTATCAACGAATGTTAAAAGTGTATAAGGACTCTTTTCCTTTAATTAGTACAGTTGAAAGATGGATTGCTGGATTTAAACGTGGTCGTACAAGCCTTGAAGACGATCCACGTCAAGAACGTCCAAAAACGGCAACAACACCAGAAATCGTAGAAAAAATACAGAATATCGTATTAGAAAATCGTCGAGTGACTGAAAGAGATTTAGTAGAAGCCCTAGGCATCTCATTGGGCAGTGTAAACAATATTTTGACTGAAGTATTGGGTTTCAGAAAGCTGTGTGCACAATGAATGCCGCATTCGCTAACAATGAAACAAAAACAGATTCGAATGCGACTTTCTCAGCAACATTTAGAGCGTTTTCGAAAGGATAAAGTGGATTTTTTTAAAGTGGATTCATCACTTTGGATGAGACATGAGTCTATCATCATAATCCTGAATCAAAACAAGAGACTAAAGAGTAGTGTGAACCTGGTTCTTCGGCTCCGAAACGTGTTCGTGTCAAGAAATTGGCCAAGAAGGTGTTAGCATCAGTTTTTTGGGATGCGAAAGAAATTTTGTTTGTGGATTTCTTGCGAACTGGTAAAACAATAAATTCTGAATATCATTGTAACCTTTTGGACCAGCTGAACGAAAAAATTTAAGAAAAAAGACCTGGTTTCCAGAAGAAAAAAATCCTTTTTCATTAGGACAATGCACCGTGCCACAAGAGCCTTTTGACAATGGCAAAAATCCATGAATCGAAGTTCGAATTGTTAGAGCATCCACCGTATTCACCAGATTTGGCCCCTAGCGACTTTCATCTGTTTCCAGACCAAAGAGAATTCATCCAGGGAAAGCGTTTTTCATCAAATAATGAGGTTATAACAGATGTGGAAGCGTATTTTTTAGCCCTTCCAGATTCTCACTTAAGGGATGGACCGAATAATTTGGAATCTCGTTGGAACAAGTGTATTGATGTTCAGGGAGACTATACTAAATAATAAAGTGTATTCTAAACCAAAAAATTGTGTTTTTCTTATTGAACCGCAAAACTTATTGTACAGCCTGGTATATTAATAACACAATCAATTGCAAGTCTTATTACACCTTACTAAGTTCCTTTGTATTAGCTTCGCCATCATTTTTTTCTTATTCTCTGCTTCCTATTTTTTGCTCATGATCATACATAATAGTTTGAAGTTTTACAATATTGTTTCACTTATTTTTACACTGTATGATCTTTATCTATGGCATGTGTGACGGCAATTATGTATTATTTTTGGGCAAGGCACTCAGGGCGCACGAAGCTAAATTGGCTACGACGTGGTGCTGACGTTACAAATGGCGACCGTGACAGGACCCTGGTAATTTCGGGTCCTCGTAGTGTACATTGGTGAGCTTGCCCAATGTAAACATTGCGCGCGAGTTTCTTGCTGATGTACAATTTCTCAAATATTATTTGAGAAAGTAATTTTTCAAGCGGCGTTAGTGCGAGAGAGATAGTTGGCCCACTCGCGCGACGAAGATACGCACAAACAGGATGGGCTGATTTCCAGCCTAGAGAGAGAGAGAGATAGTTGAGTGCACTCGCACCAAGTGCACCCGGCACTTACAGCGAAAGCGCGTGCGTTCAAACTTAGTCGATTTTTCGACTCGTTCAGATTTCGTTGATTTTCCGATTTGTTCGAACTAAGTTAATTTTTTTTTGACTCGTTCGAACTTAGTTGATTTTTTTTTGGTTCGACTTGTTTGAACTTAGCCAATTTTTTGGCTCTTCGGACTTAGTCGATTTTCCGTCGGGTTCGGGCTTGTGTTTTTTTGCCGAAGTGGACTTTGTCAAGATTTTGCACGTCCGAACTTAGCCGATTTTCAACTAATTTAAACTTAGTTTCCTGTCAAGGGGGGGGGGGGGGGGGGGGTGTTGAAGAGAATTTGGTGGTTCGTTTCTTTTTGTGTTTTTCTTTATCTTTTTTTATCTCGCTTGCTGCAGGACACCGTGATGCCAGATTGCGAACAATCAATGATTCGTATGCTAAGCAGGTCTTGGGCAAGCCGCTAAGCGAAACGAGAGATCGGCGCTCTTCCGGTTGAGGACGTCATCCGACGGCTGAAAGAGCGCGGACTTAGGACGAGGGGGGAAGGTCTAGAGTTGCGCGAGCGACTCCTTAGGGCGATCGTACGAGATGATGATCCACGCGTGTCGGTACGGTGGTATGATGATTACGACGCCGACCATGCAGCTCCTCCTGCACCGATCCCAATATCGTATAAACGACTCTGAGAGACCAGGAAGTGGTCTCGAAGAGGGAGTAGAGCAACGCAGAGTACCTCGAAGAATCTCATGAGTAGAGAGTCCGACGCAGTGAATTGGGCGGAGCTGGAGCACTGAACTCCTTGAGGATCAGTGGCACGGTCCGCACTCCTGCTCGGAGCAGTGCGGGGAGAGTTTTGGAGTGTAGGTGGATGAAAAGTGGAAGAGCCGAGGGGCCTTACTGGCAATCCGTCGTGCTGCCACTCGCGACTACAAGTGCGCGGCGCCTTTCACGGGCATTTCGGCGAAATTGGCTTCACTGGCGTACCCGGCGTCCCCTGTTTTGACCTTTGCGGCCCCTGTGTCGACGTCACCGCCGAACTCGGGACCGCAGCAACCTGCTACGGTAGTCGTCGGCGCGGAGCAGTGGCAATCCGTCATGAGTCAGCTGACGGAGAACAGAAATTAAATTAAGGAGTTAAAAGAGCTTCTGCTATCTTTAAGTCTGTTCTCAAAAGCGACTCAGATGCCGACGTCGACCGGGGAGTTAGAGACTGCTCAGAGCAGACTCCCCCCCCCCCAGTTCAGCGCACCGTCAGCCGACGGCACAAGGACCGTGGTGGGCCGCAAGCGTACGTTCGAGTACGTCGATCACGTACGATATGGGTGTTCGGCCGAAGACTCAATAAGAGCTGGGTGTGATCGAGCACCCCGAGGAGCACGTGCCGCTGTACGCTTGCGGTGATGGAGCAACGGCAGCTCGTCGTGGAAGAGGAGAGATGCGTGGCCCCTTTCGCAGTCAGTCAGTGGAAAGACAACGGAAAGATAGGGCCACGGCGGAGCGTGAGCGATGCTTGAAGGCAATGAAGCAGTGGGGAGTGCCGTTTGCTGGCAGGGACAAGGAAAATTCGTCCAAATTTATCTTGCTGATGGAATATTTCCAAAGCTTTTATTCCTACGGCCAAGAGGTGATGCCAAGTGCTCTGTCAGTCGTCCTCACCGATGCTGCACGCTTTTGGTAAAGGAGAATCAGAGAAGACATCCATGATTGGCAGTGATTTCTTCGACGTTTCCGTGATCAGTACTGCCCTGACGTCGAGGAAAGAGCAGTGATAAAAGAGTTGAAGAAGCGTACGCAAGTGAAGGGTGAGAGCGTCACACGATACATATCGTGTTTCTGCGCGGTCGCAGCTCATCTGAAATATCCGCCACCTATGCCGCAATTGGTTGAGATGGCGTACGAGCAGCTGCAACCCGAGTACTGGTTATACATGGCTGCCGGATTGATCCGCAGTTATGATGACACCATAACACACGGAAAATGGTACAAGAAAAATATGCGCATCAAAGAGCGTTTTTCGGATCCACCTTCGAAAGACAAGTCTGTCTTCCAAGTGGTGGCCTTCACCGGTACTCTGAAGCGCTCCAACAAGATAGCTGAAGTGAAAGAGACGGAGAAGAAGGGGTTGTTCTCGTCGGGGCAGTGGGGGAAGTTAGAGAGCCCCAAGGAAACCTCTAAGAAGAAAAAGCGCGGGGGAAAGAGGAAGAATTTGAGTTTCTCGAGCGGTGACGAAGCTGCGGCTATGCAGTGGGCACCGAGGAGTCCCACGCCACCACGGAGCTACGCGACAGTCGCGCGGAGCTCGCCAGCATCCAAGCCGGCCTTGAAGCAGCTCCCGGCGTCGGTATCTTGGCAGATACCAGTGAGGATGTCTCAAAAGAGACTCAGCTCGCCACCGAGAGGCCTTTCGCCGACGCCTACAGTGACTGCGCGGGTCGGCAGCCCGTTCTATGATGGCTGCTATACGTTTCAGCGGGTGGAACACAGAGCGGCCACTTCGTGGCGGAGTGCCCCTTGACGCCTAAGGTGCTACTCGAGCGCGGCGAAGTGACTGCTTACTCGACGCCTGTTACCTGCCAGATGTGCGGGACGGCGAGAGTTACTGCTCTCACCTGCGTATGAAAAACGAGCGAGCAGGGTCCCGAAGTCGTCTGGCGGACCCTGCGATGCGCCGTTAAATGAACGAAGAAGGACAGCAACTGCTATAAACGAGCCGAGGGAAAGTGCGAGCGAAGAGAGAGAGAAGCTTATACGCAGCGAGTATTTGCGCCAGGCAGTGCACGATTTCGTTAAAGGCGTTGAGCTTGGAGACAGGCATTTACTTAGCCAGCCGCGAGTCTCAAACGGTGAGTCTGCCCATGTGGTCGACAACCCTACCGACACTTCGCCGTCTCATTCCGTGCCCAGTAGATCTTCGCAAGATCCCGTGGCGGGTGCGAGACGGTGTGTGGTGAACTGTGAGAAGTCGCCAGCGAGTACTCCAGTTTGGAAGGGGGCAGAGGCCGAGTTTGACTCGACCATGCCTAGCCAGGAAAACAAATGAATACGTGGTCGATGTATGCGCTGAGAATAGGTTGTTTTTACATGTTTCTCTGAGCGGACGTGTTATTCGTGCGCTGTTCGACCCACGTGCCATGATTCTACTTGTAAGCTTTGAGGTTGTGGACAGTGAGGGGTGGAGTGTAGAGAGATTTTGAGCCTGGGGAAGAGAGTACTATGGTAAACGCGCGGATTTTTGCTGAATGTGCGGGTCTGAGTGAAGTTGAAGACGAACAGAGGTGGCTGGTCGCAGAGCTGGTCAATAGGCTTACACCGCCGCCCTCGCAAATCTTGAGTTTTACGACGTTAATTGAACACCATATTGAAGTTTAAAACGCCAGACCCGTTCGACATGCGCCTCGAAGAATGGCTCCGAAGATTTTGAAATTTGCGCAGCAGGAAGTCCAGCGTACAGTCTGTCAAGTAAGAGCGTGGTCGTGTTAATTTATGAAAAAATTCATTTGATGAAACTTTCATATTTATATATACATTGTACACATTACAAACAATGATGCAATTTGGTCAATAATGTGTCCAGTCACCGGCGGCGTCGATAATTGTCTGGGATCTCCGAGGCATGCTTTCTACTAATTTGACGGCGTATTCTAGTGGCAAGGATCTCCAGATCCGACGAATTTCGTAAGACAACTGCTTCAAAGTGTATGTGCGTCTTCCACAAAGCTTCCGTTTCATATATGCTCACAAATTTTCAATAGGGTTTGCATCGGGTGACTACGACGGCCAATCTAATCTAACGATGCCAGATTGAGACTTCCACTGAGTACAGAGCTTGCTGCGGTGTTTAGGATCGTTGTCCTCCTGCAGAATCCAATCTTCATTTTTTGTGATAAACCAACGTTTGGCAAATGGCAGTTGAGCCTTTTTGTAGATTTTTATCATTTTCTCGGCATTTAGGTTGTCAGTAAAGAGGTGCAAAGTGCCGAATCCCTGCTTTGAGAAGCAGCCCCAAAGATGCACCTTTATTCCATGTTTTGCGGTCCGCTGAACAAGCCTATTGGTGGAAGTTGATCAGGCTCGCGTGAGGACAGAACGTGCCCATATAGAACATTCATCAGTAAAAATGACATTTTCAAAATCTCTATCAATATTCTCATGCGCCCAAGCGAGTCGCTTTGTCACATGTTTTTCAGTCAACCGAGGCTTCTTCATTGTGTTGCGCCATTTCAGATGATGAGTACGAAAATGGGTTCGGATAGTTTCGTAGGATGTATCTAAACCTTTTGCCATTAATTTTGCTTGTCCTTGCCGCAGTGTTAAAGCAGGATTCCGCGAAAACAGATTCACTATTCTTTTTTCATCTTTTTTGTTCACTTTTCCTATCGAGCCACGTTCTGGTAAATCATCGACATTTTTAGCCACTTTATATCGCTGTATCCACTTCTGTACAAATGCCTTCGACTTTCTCATATATATTTAGCAGCCGCTGATTGCGATATTTTGGGACCTTTTGGGTGGATGCAAAAGAACACAGCCTCGTAGCGCGACGCGTACTCAGCACTCATGGCGTTTAACGTGATTCTCATTTAAAAGATTAACGACAACTGAATTTTTGTTAACAATGCATTAAGGACAAGGCTTTTCTCTATTGGCTGGCGAAAAAATTAGAGCAAAATCTTTCATTACCTGTCGGTGAAGTCGACCACGCTCTTACTTGACAGACTGTATGTGTGAACAAGGAATAATAGAGTCAAGCGCCAGCGAATGGTGAAGTGCGCCGGTTATAGTTTGACAAGGTGAGGAGAAATATTGATTTTGCGTTGACTATAGAGATTTGAATAAAGTCACGCACCGTGATCCGTGTCCCATGCCGAATATGGACTTGATTCTCGACAAGCTGCGAAAGGTGCAGTTTATTTCGAAAATCGATTTAAAAAAGGCTTCTCACCAAATATTGTTGAGCGAGGCGAGTCGAAAGTATACGGCTTTCGCTGTACCAGGTTCGGGATTGTAGGAGTTTTTGTGGATCCCTTTCGGCCTCAGAAAGGCCTCGATTGTTCTTGTTTGGCTAGTCGACGCGCTTTTCGGGCCACAGTTTGAGCCGAACGTCTTTGTTAACCTCGACGACATCATCGTGGTTACGGAGATGTTGGAGGATCATCTGGTTTGGCTTGAGAGAGTCTTGCGAAGACTGGCTGAAGCTGGCCTTGAGGTGAATCGAGAAAAGTGCGAGTTTTGCTGCTCGAGTGTGCAATTCTTGGATTTTAGACTGGATCGAGAAGGTTTGCGGCTCGATCCTAATCGAGCAGCCCCGTTTTCGGGTTCCCCGCCCCGAAGAAGGTCAAACAGCTACGTTCGTTCTTAGGCATGGCTACTTGGTATTCAAGGTTTATTGCACACGAGACGGAGCTCAAAATACCTCTGGTTAAGTTGCTCCGAAAACAACAGCCGTGGGTATGGGAGGAGGAGCAGCAAGAGGCGTTTAAGGTTCTAAAAAGAGCTCTAGGTGAGGCATCGGTGCTCATTCGTCCAGATTTCCCGCGGCCGTTTACGGTGCAGAGTGACGCGAGCGACTATGCGATAGGAGCCGTGGTCACACAAGAGGACGATGAAGGCGAGCATCCGATCTTGTATGTCAGCCGAATGTTGAATCTGGCCAAAACTACACGACTACGGAGAAAGATTGCCCCGCACTGCTGTAGGCTATCAAGAAATTCCAGCCGTACATCAAGGGTTCGCACTTCACTGCGATCACTGATCACAATGCCCTTAAATGGTTGCGAAACCTAAAAGAGCCTACAGGAAGACTCGCGCGATGGGTCCTGGAGATGCAGGAATAGGATTTTGATTTGTGCACAAGAAGGGCGCTTTACATCATGTTCTTGATGCTCTCTCTAGGTCAGTTCCAGGGGACGAAGAGGAGATAGCCGTTTTCGAGTCGGTCTTAGACCCGTGGTATATCGAAAGGATGAATGATGTGCGGCGTTATCCGAATAAATTTCCCGGATGGAAATTAGAGGATGACCTGCTTTACCGTAACGCCCGCGATGACCTGCTGGATCTGGTGATCCTCGGGGA
This sequence comes from Chalcis sispes, assembly GCA_949987625.1. Classification (NCBI taxonomy): domain Eukaryota; kingdom Metazoa; phylum Arthropoda; class Insecta; order Hymenoptera; family Chalcididae; genus Chalcis; species Chalcis sispes. Next base: position 32,155,735 of record OX465095.1, on the reverse strand, counting down.
AGAAGGGTGGAGATTGGTGGTGCCAGCGGAACATAGAGTAAGAGTGTTGAAGGAGGTCCATTGCCATTCGTCTGCGTGTCATTTCAGTGTCAAGAAGACCCATGGCAGAGTGGCGATCGAGTACTATTAGTATATATCGCGATGTTCGAAACTTCGTCTCGCGCTGCGGCGTGTGTCAGCACTATAAAGTGTCTCAGGCGGCCTCTCCAGGATTGACGGAAAAGAGAATTGTAGAAAGGCCGTGGGCAATCGTAGCGGCAGACGTAATGGAGTTCCCCCGCAGCAAAAACCAGTTTGAATACATCTTGGTATCTTAAGACTTATTTACTCGTTGGGTAGAACTCAAACCCTTACGTTTGGCCAATGGAAAAGCCGTGGCCCGAGCGTTTGAAGAGCTCGTGCTTTTCCGATGGAAGACTCCTGACTTTCTGCTCACAAATAACGGGACGGAGTTTGTAAATAAACATTCGACCGAGTCCCTGAGCAAATACGAAGTTAAACTCGTTACGACGCTGCCTTACCATCCGCAGGCAAAACCTGTCGAGCGTTCGAACAGAACGCTGAAGACGCTCATCGCGGCCTTCGTCGAAGCCGATCATCGGTGATGGGACGAACATCTGCACGTGGTGCGGCACGCAATAAACATGGCGGTGCAGTCGAGTCTCAAGGTTTCCCCAGCATTTTTAAATTATGGGGGAAACTCTCGGCCAGCCAAGTGGTTGTGGAGGGAGGTAGAGAAAGGCAGCCCAAAGCTGAGATTGGACCCAAATGTTTGGGCCGATCGGCTAAAGCTCCTTAGTGCGCTGAGAGACTTGGACCGGCGTCACATTAATGAGTCGCAGAGGCGAAACAAACGCTAAATGATAATATGATCGGGGGCAGCGATTCACGGTGTTTAGTCCTGAGGATACGATGTTGCGACGAGAGCGTGTCCTGTCGAGCATGGCAAGGGGAGTTTCATCGAAACTCGCACCGAAGTACGACGGACCCTTTACGATCAATGAGGTACTGTCCCCGACCGTCTATCTTCTTGAAAATTTGGGTCGTAGGTCCTTGAAGGCGCATATCTCTGACTTAAAGAAGTATTTGCCTCTGCAGACCCTTCCTGGAGGGGCAGAGTAAAGGGGGCATTATCTGGGTGGTACGGAGTGGTGCAAGGGAGCGAGAGGCGGTGGCAACTAGTAGCTGTCCAACAGCTCGTCGCATCAGCTCACTCATCTTTAGTTGTTGTCGTGTGTGTCATTTTGTTTTAAGTCTACGATGGTGACACACCTGGCGCTCGAATTTGCCGAGTGTGCCGAGGAGATCGAAGCTCAGCGGCTTCGTGAGAGGGTGAAGGAGAGGCGACGGCGTCAAGAGCGCCAGCTACAGCGAGCTGGCTCGGGCAAATCCTCTTCGGTTGTGCCCGCGGCCTCTGCCATGCTGGTAGAGCGGGTCACGGTGGTAGCAGGAGGGCCGATTCCGAAGTCTATGGAGCAGGACTCTGTCCCGCCCAGACCTCCAGAGTCAAGGCCCTTCCTTCGCTGAAGTGGCCCCCTCCGGCGTCGCGGTGGAAAATGTCGCATGGTGGGCCATAGAGGTGGAAGAGGAAAGCCCACTGGAGGGTTGCAGTCAAGAGACGCAAGAGTTGGAGGCGCTTCTGAACAGCCAGGGGAGGAGAGATAAGGAAGAGAAGCGCCACGACTCCTGCAGGTCGACGGTGGAAGTACCTGAGAGTTCTGGGTGGCCGGCGGGTTATGCTGATGACTTGAGGCAAGAGGAGGCTGTTCGTCAGCGCGCCCTTGCTTCGTCTTGGCCGAGGCGGCAGAGGCCGAATCCTCGCCGGCACCTCGAGCTCGATGACTCCAAGTCAGGCCCGTCAACCTCTTCGGTGGATTGTGTCGAGGCGAGAATTGGCAGAAGAAGCCGTGAGGTGGTTGGCGGCCTGCGGGTCAAGCTTGCCCCGGAGGCGAGGGGTGGAAAGGCGACCCCACGCGGAGGAATTTTCTTGTTGGTCAAGTAAATTCCCCGTTGCTGGTCCATGGATTCTCTTCCTCGGACGTGTTTCAATTGCTGGCAGCCGGGGCATGGACAACGAGAGTGCCCGTGCCCAAGGACGGCCCAGTTTTGTGAGAACTGCGGCCGACGCGGTGCGGCGACGTCGTCCTGTCCCCGTTGCCGCGATTTCTATAGGGCCTGAAAGAGGACACAGGGCTCGAGGGTCGCCGTACCTGTACCCGAGACTTAGAAGGTAGAGCCCGAAAAGCCCCATCCAGCTCCGGTGAGGGAAGAGAAGAAGAAGCGGAGCGAGTCGGAGGCCTTCCAGGACGAGATGACTCCAAGGCGCACTGCTACCCAGCGCCGTCGGGATCATCGCAAGAAGCGCAGCCCCGTCGTGCCCCCTGCGCCGGCGTCCTCGGCGGTTGCAGTGGCCGCTCCCCGCTTACATCCACCGCAAAATGGTGGCCGAGAAGCTTCGGCCAGCGGTTGCATTCTATTTAAAATTTAACGCACATTACAAAACGAGCGAAGTTTTTTATCACATTTTACGCTATTTGCGTTGTATTTATTTTTCAATGATCTCAAAAATAAAAAAAAAAAATAATTATTTGAATTAAAAATGATTGTCACTGAGAACAAGAATGGCAACTTTGAATAAACAAAAGTAAACTACAATTACTAGATTTTTGAGAGAAAAAAAGGTAACTTGTGCAGAGTAACAGTTAAATAATTATTTTTTTTTTTGAATTACAATCTTAACTTAATTTTTGAATATTTGTCACGAAGTGTCGGTGAATTAATAAATTGATGGACATCATTATTATATAAAATTAAAAAGTTTTTCATTAATTTTCCTTGAGTTTTTGTGTTGACTGTACCATGCGCTATGTTACTTTAATTGAATTTCAAGAGTAATTAATTTTTTCAATAAATTAATAGTAGGATTGATTATTAATCGAGAGGAATAGTCACAATTATTACTTCAACAAATAATTAATAATTAACGCAATTTTAATTATATAAATGAAAAAAATATACGGCAAGAAAAATTACAATTAGATATAATCATGTAAAATTAGTTTTAACCTGCAAAGAGAAATAAATTCTATCGCAAAATTAAAATTTCTCGTACATAGAATATGCAGGAAGGTAAAAATAAAAAAAATTTTGATTTCCTAAAATATAAGAGTGGTGAATATTATAACGCTTAATTAAATATAATGTCGAAGAATTTAATTATTAATGGGAGGAAAATTAGAAAATAGAATTATTAGGTTGCTGCAGATGAAATGGCCGATTTAGTAATAAATTTTGAAACAGCTGTAACTTTTTACAAAGACAATTTATTTTATCAAAATAGATACCAATAGATACAACACACTTTTCCCAACGAGATACAAGTACATCTATTCCAGTTTTGTAGAAGACTGAGTTTCTGGTTTAAGAAACTCCTCGAAGGCATTTTTGACAGCAGCTTCATTCATAAATCTTTTTCCTGTCAAAAAGCAATCCAAATGTTTGAAGAAATGGTAATCTGTTGGTAAGAGGTCTGGTGAATATGGAGGGTGAGGAAGAGTCTTATAGCACAACTCGTTTAATTTTTGGATTGTTGTTCTCGATACATAAGGTCGTGCGTTATCATGAAGCAGTATCACTTCATCCCTGTTGACAAGCCTAGGTCGCTGGACTATCAATTTCTGATGCATTTCATCCAGTTGAGCACAATATTTCTCAGCATTAATGGTTTTGCCAGGTTGCAGAAACGAATAGTGGATAACTCCAAGTACAGACCACCAAACAGTTACCATTATTTTCTTTGGATAAAGGCTTGGTTTTGGCATGTGTCTTGGCGCTTTATCGGCATCTAGCCATTGGGCCGCTCGGTGACGATTATCGTATAAAATCCACTTTTCATCGCAGGTCACAATTCGGTGCAAGGACGGTTTCTTTTTGTTGCGGGAGAGAAGAGAACTTGAAATCTTCATTTAACACGTCATGTTTTGCTCGGTAAGATCATGCGGAACCCATTTCTCAAGCTTTTTCACTTTTCCGAGTTGTTGAAAGTGGCGGCAAACTGTCGAATTGTGAACGCCTAATTTCCCGGCAAGATCCCTTATAGTTTGGCGGGGGTCAGACTCCACTAATGCACGCAGCTCGTCGTTATCGATCGATGGTTCTGGGTGTCCACGTGGTTCATTTTCAAGGTCCATATCTCTGGATCGAAATTTTTCGAACCACCGCCGAGTGGTTCGTTCGCTAACTGTATTAGGCCCAAGTGCGCTGTTGATATTCCTCGTTGTTTCCGTTGCGTTGTGCTTTAATTTAAATTCGTATAGTAAAAGTAACCGTTTTTGATTCACTTCCATGTTCACTTTCTCTTTTTGTTTTTACGATCACTATGAAGTGCAAAACAGAAATGACTCCATAAACCAAGGTAGCAGTATTTATACTTTAATATGTCATATCATTTGCGCCTTGTGCCAACATAATACACTAAATCTGCAGCCATCTTTATGTCATTGCTAAATCGGCCATTTCATCTGCAGCAACCTAATAATATGACACTTCATGAAAATTATAACATTACACAAAAACAATGATTTTCGAGGTCATAATAATAGTTTAATTTCTACAATAATGTTTGGTTATTAGGTCCGGAATCAAGCGTTTTTTTTATTTTTACAATGAAAGATAAGCAACCATTTATTTCGCTTAATTATCTTATTAATAATAAATAAAAGCAAAAAGAAATCCTTTTGGTATTTTATGAGGAATAAGTAAGTTTACTGAATAAGTTGTTATTGCTCTTATTTAGAAATACAAAAATAATAATGATAAATTGGAGGAATTAGAATAATCGAATTATAATGTAAAGGTTCTAAGGAAACAAGCGTAGCACAAGATTTCATACATACAGTTAGTTTACGGGAAAACGTAACACTCGTTACTAATAAAAATAGATCGATTTTAAATCCTTAGATCTATTGTCCAAAAATCCAAAATCAATCCATTCTTTGATCGCGGCTGAAATACATTGGCGTATTTTACAATAATTAGTGATTATGTTTCACATTATCTTTTTATGTGTCATATACATGAGGAAACGAAAAATCTGCTCTCTTCTGCCTTTTTGACATGAGTTCTATAATTAAGGGGACATTCGCCTTTAAAATTTTCAAAAAATCGATTTTGTGATTTTTACATATTTCGATTCTATATACGTTCAAAAGTTGCGTCCTAAAATTTCATGAAGAAATTCGTAATAGGAAAAAAGTTACAGCTATATTTGTAACAGCGTATGCCCATGAGTAATTATGATAAAAAAACTTTAAACGCGTTTTTCTCGAAACTACCTTCTTCAAACTAATAGGACATTTTTCTCTAAATCTATTCGACCGATTTTAAAAAACCAAAAAGCATTCGATTACTTATTGAAAATAGTAAACAATAAGCCTCTAGAAGTTTCAAAAAATACCCCCCTTTTTTTTACGGGGGTGACTTACCCCTAATAAATGCCGTTTTTTCGCATTTTTCAGAAATATACATACAAAAACTTCAAAATATGAGTTTCAAAAGCTTATTGTATAGTTTTGAGTCTTAAGAATGGAATCCATTTTAAATTTTTCAAAAATCTGTTACAGGAGGTCCACAATATGTCCTACCGTTTGAAAAGTAACTTTTGGATGACGCCCTCTACAGCAACCAAGGAAAGCTAAATATGAAAAAAAAAAATTTTTTTATATTCTTTAGAGACTATTTAACAATGTCCAAAAGAAATTTTGTCAATAAATATAATAGTTTTTTCATAATAAAATTTTTAAGAAGTGTTTTTTTTTTCAATTTTAAAGGCGAACGTCCCCTTAATTTAAATTAATGATTAATTTGTGAGCGGAGAGAAAGAAAAATTTTTACTATGTGTGTTCAATAGAAGAATAATACTTTGGCATTCCAGGCTGGACCGAAGACGTTGTTATCGTGCGGCGTCTCAAATCACGCTGTACATGCATTTTTCCAAAGTCTTAAAGCTATGAATTCTTTTGCATTATAGCTGGACATTAAAATAAATTATTTTATTATTTCTCTTTTTGCTTAAGAGATAAAAAAGAATCAAGGGAAATAAAAGAAAAGATCTTCGGGGAAAATCCAAAGAGGGAAGAGGAAAAAAAAATTATTCCGCTTTTTCTTTTAAGTAAAAAAAAAGAACAAGATCTTTCTTAACCTGACCTCTAAGGCGGGTGTAGGTTAAAGAAAGCTGGGATCGGTAAGATAACGTTACCGATTGGTCTGTGATTTAAAAACGTCAAAACGCTGCACCGACGTTACAAATAATGTTATTTATACATGAATATAATGTTATTTTGTACAAGAAATTACAAAAGAATTTGTACATGATTATTATCTATTACATTAAATTCAACTTATTTTTATAATAAAATTTATATCAAAATCATACTTATATAAATTTAACTTATTTTTATAAAGTTTTCACACAAACATTTTGTAAAATATAAAAATAATAAAATTATAAAAAAAACAATGGCCAAAAGTTTCTCGAAATATTTACATTTTTTTCTTAGAACAAACGTTAATCTTATAACATTCTACGAAATTTTACGACTTTCTAAAACTTCATTTTCTTTTATTTATACAACTAATGCATCATATAGTGCAATCATTCTTCACAGATTACTTTCATAATAAATCTTATATAATATTTTATAATTTTATACATATTCTACCCAATTTATGAAATCCAAACACAACCTTTTTAATAAAAAGAAAATTATGGTAAGTATGGGTTGTTGTTTTAACATATTTTTCTGCGCTCTCTTCGTGTATTATCAATTTATCAAATATTAGTATGGCACCTGTGAGTAACTTATTAAAAAGAATATTTAAAATCAGCATTTTTGACTCTCTTAAGTTGTGAAATCAAATAATATTGCTAAGTATTTTCTTTTTTATCAACACATTTTTTTTTAACGATAGCTGATCATTAACGTTGTTATGTATAATATGCTAATGAATATCTACATGTAAATACAACAATCTTTTAAATACAAAAAAATTATCGTTTTCGTTGTTATTAAAAAATATGAAAAAATATAATTAATAATTAATTTTCATACTCATACTTTCAAATTTTCTTTAATTTTAAAATATTTCAGACTAAAGAAAGCAATAAAATATAAGAATATTGCTAAATATCATCTTTATTTTTATTAATGTATTTTTTGACCGCTACCTGGTCATCATTTACTTTTTGGATTAATAAAAAGTCATTACACAAATTTCTACGCACAAAAGTTGTAAAATCTATTTAATGTTGTTAAGTATTTCAATATTTGTGTCGAACACATTTATTTTATAATTTGCGTTAATACTAAAAACTATTATTTTATAGTTTTTACAACTTCCTTTTAAAATGTTACTTTAAATTAAAATATCAAGGTATACAAAATATCAATCATGTGAAATGATTCTTTTTACTCTTACATTTATTAAGTTTTTATTTTATTTTAATTCAATAATTTACATATAATTTCATATTGTTTCCATACGATAATAGGAAGTTGCTTCGAATGAAACCACTGAAATCAAATAATTCTTTTAACTATATTTTTCTATATCTTTTATGCTATATTCTATTACAACTTATATATTTTATAAAAAGTTACTTGTGACAAGTAATCGAAACCATACTTGCCGGACAATCGTAGAGTATATGGTGATGCTCGCAGTAATTTATGTGATCAACATATATTTTTAGATACTGTAAAAGTTTGTCTATGTTTAAACTTAAACAAGTAGATGGTAATGTTCGTGGTAATTTATATAATCAAGATATAATTTCAGGTACTGAAATAGTTTTTTCATGTTATAACTGAAACATAATTGGGTACGAATTACGAATAATAAGATTTCAAACTTTCAGCTATACTTTCTATGTATATAAGTACATTTACAATGGTCACGTCGTGCTATGATGCGACGCTGTATTTTTCTTTTCTTTTTATTTTCTTTTTCTACCACCCGCTGCGGCGCCATACTGTAAGCTTGGACGGTACCATCTGTGCATCTTTTACCTTTTTTTTTCTTTCCTGTTTAACATTTTACCTTTTTTTATTTTTTTTCTTTTTTTTCTACGAAAAGCACTTCTGCTGCAGCGATAATATCAAGGTACGGAAGCACTAATGCGGAAAGAATATTAGAGTACGCGTGCATGAATCATAACTAGGAACACTTGTGTCCTACTTTTGGACCATCCATTTTTTAATAAGGAACAAAGGTGCACGTCTAGTTTTTGGCCTATATAAAGGGGTTGGACGATGCTACGGCAGGACCAGTCTTTTCCCGAAAACATTGTCGTGCGCGGAGGCTCTGCCATTTGGCTACGCAGGACCAGTCTTTTCCCAAAATCGTTAGCGTGCGCGGAGGCTCTGCCGGTTTGCTATACAGTCAGTAGTCTTTTCCTAAATTATTCTCGTACGCGGAGACTCTGCCAGTTTTATTATATACCAACGCAAATATATACGTATAAAGTACGAAGTGTGAGAGTGAGTCTGACAAACGCAGAAGTTGTACGAGGTCTGGCTATTAAATAACGAGACTGCGCGCCTAGAGAGCGCCGTAAAGGAGTGGGGAAAAAAACAAGTAGTGCGTTGGGTATCTAGATATCTTGTCTATGCACGTACCAAGACACGTTTACGTCACTATTATTGTATTTGTGCAGTAGTGTTTTGAAACGAACGTGTTTTTTTCTCGTGCCGAAAACCATGTGTGACGAAAAACAGGAGTAACGTATCAATCTCGAATTTCTCGTTAAATTGAAAAAAACTCCGACTGAGTGCTGTAAATTGTTGCAAGAGGCCTATGGGGACAATTCTCTATCTCGTGCGCGTGTTTTTGAGTGGTGTAAGCGCTTCAGTGAGGGCCAAGTGAGCACTGAAGATGACCAACGCCCAGGTCACCCTGTCACTGTTTCAACTCCGGAAACAGTGACCAAAATCAACCAAATTGTGCGTGCACATCGTCAAATGAGCATCCAGATGATTGCCGAGGCTGTAAACGCCGATAAAGAAACGATAAGACAAATTTCACACGAGGAATTACACATGACAAAAGTCTGTGCGAAGTTGATACCCAAAAACCTGACTCCTGACCAAAAGCTCTTGCGTCAACAGGTCTGCTCAGATTTCCTTAAATGGTTAAAAAAAGATTCCAGACTGATGAAAAACATTATTACTTGCGACGAAACGTGAATTTTTCAATACGATGTTGAAACAAAGCGGCAATAGATGCATTGGAAGACGCCTGAATCGCCCAGAATCAAAAAAGCAAGGATGTCCAAATCAAAATTCAAGGCAATGTTGATCGTTTTTTTCGACATAAACGGTATCGTGATAACTGAATGGGTTCCAGAGGGTCAGACTGTCAACCATACTTACTATTTGTCAGTTTTAGCAACACTGCGAATACAAGTTCGTAAGAAACGGCCCGAGTTGTGGAAGAACAACTTGTGGATTTCGCACCAGGGCAACGCACCTGCCCATAACGCGCTATCTGTGAAGCAGTATTTGGCCGGTAAGCGCACTCCAGTGCTCGAACACGCGCCGTTCTCGCCAGATTTAGCACCGTGCGACTTTTTTTTGTTTCCGAAGATAAAATCTGCTTTGAAAGGGACCCGATTTGAGTCGATGGAAGCGGTAAAGCAAAAAACGGCAGAGCTCCTAAAGGCCGTCACCAAAGAAGACTTTCGGCACTGCTTCGGTCAATGGAAAAAAACATATAGAAAAGTGTGTGGCGAGGGAAGGGGAGCATATTGAAGGGGAGCATTCGAATGTAGAATAATTTTTATAATAAAACCCTTTTTCGTAACCAGTCTCGTTATTTAATAGCCAGACCTCGTAAATGGATGAAGCCACCCGCCAGTTTGAAGTATAATAAATAAAACAGTCATTTTTACGAAACTCTTGGAGTCAACCATTCAAATTTCCTCTTGTTCCCGCCAAGCAGTAGCCGAGCCAGCCAACTAGCCAGCCTCGAGCCAGCGACACCAGCACACTCAAAGCAACGTGAGAACAGTTCTCTCTTTCTCCATCGCTCTTTCTCTCGCCTGAACTGCATTACTCATAGGATACGTCTCTCTGGTCCTCATAGAGTGCACGTAAACAAATCAGTCATACATATAAATATATATATATATTGTAACAGGGGTAATTTGTTACGTCCCGTTAGCAACGCAGGACCTTCTTCTGGCCCTGCTTTTATTCTTTTGTGTGTGGGGCCTTGACTAGGGCCCCGCTACCAGTTATGCTCCCACTGGGCTCGGCTACTCAGTTTGTGTGCCAATGCTAGATTGGCACACCCGCGGAGGCGGCGGTATTTGGGATAGGGAAGCTGTAGGGAAGAAATTAAATTAAAAGGCACTGGCTCAGTGCTGAATGCTTATTGCGCAGAGGTTCGCTCACGCGAAGAGCAATTAGTATTGCCTCACGCGCAATACTAATTCTTGAGGTGCGCACTGCGCATGCGCACCCTTTTCACTTCACGCGGCTACACACACACGTGTAGTCTATGGACGACAGATAAAAAGAGAGCAGTTCTCTCTCTATATCGCCGTAGTCTATGACTGCTCGAGTGAGAGCGTGTCTCTCACTCAACGCTGCAGTCTATGGTTAAGCGAGAGAGCTCGTTCCTCTCGCTCAACTGCATGCTCGAAGGTTGTACCAGTAAGAGTGGCTTTCTCTTACTCGTACGCCTATTCTATGATAGTGCGAGAGAGAGATCGATCCTCTTACTCGCACTTGCACGGCCTAATCGATTTGGATTTACCCGGTCTCGCGCGTACGCTTCTATATATATATATATATATATATATATATATATTGTGTATATATATATGCCTGACACGATCGCACACGCGTCAGGGAATTTAAATATAATTACTCGCAAACTAATTATTTCGATAAAGTGGCCACCTTATCGCTGTCTTTGTCCGTCCTCTCGATAACTCGGTGACTGTTTTCTGCCTCAAAAAGATCGCGGTCGCTGCGAAAATCTACGGGTTTTTCTCGCTTCAAAAACTCGCGTGCGGCACCTGGAAACAGCGGGACGAGAAGAAGGATTGAGGGGAGGGCTCCTCTTGCCCCTCTCGCCTATCATTTTTTTTGCGTAGCGCTATCGATTCTTGATCGATAGCGCCGCATTTCGGTACGCTGCGGATTCTCGCGCCTTCTCCCGCGATTAATGGCGCCACGTATAGTCGCGCCGCGAACTCTATCTGGCACTGCATGGCAGGTGGCCTAATCTCGATAAGCCATCTGTCACCATATATATCTCTCCCTCTCTCTCGCTCTCGCTCGCTACCTCCAGTTCTCTGTCTCTCTCCTTCTATCTGCGCTAGTATATATATTTATGACCTCCCGTCCTCGGCAACTACGGTTGACCGAAATAGTGAATTGAACCTTCTTTTAATTATTTAATTTGAAACTTAGTAAAATAAGTTTTTCTGTTGATGCGTCATTCCCTAGGACGTAACACAATATACAAAAATGACATAGCATATGCTACCTTTTTGCTTAATAAATATTGTTACGGCGTAAACACACATGTAGAAATTAAAATTTATAGTAAATCACAAAAGACGTTCTGTTATAGGAATTATACTATTGTACTTTCAACACGTACGTGACTGAGAACGCATTTACTTTTTACAGGTTCAAATTATAAGACCACAACAAATACATATGCACAACAGCTTCGTTAAATAAGACAAAACAGATTTTATATAGACGTGCAAGGACAAAGACATCCGTAAAGACGTTTATCTTTTCCTAAAAGCAATTAGACACGTAAAAACACATCTGCAGTCCAATCGCTTAACCTTTTTTTTATGACATTACCTCTATTCTAACTGTTCGAAACTTCTCAAAAACACATCACGCTCAGATGTCCACCTTAGCTACGAGCACATCTCTCATACATAAATGCATCAAGAAGGCAACCAATAAGATTTTTACCTTCTGTTGCCACACCTACACACCCTTCCCTTTGCAAAACCGAGCTAATGAGTAGACTTAAATTCGAACAACAAGGGAGATACATTCATACACTCGAGGAGATACATTCATACACTCGTAGAGATACATTCAGATAGTCGAAGTGACATTTATACACTCGTGGAGATACATTCTCACACTCTTGGCATTTAGATTCATCCGCGACGAACACACAACCTTTCATTTTTGACTGCCACGAGAATAACACAATACAAACATAGTCAAAACTTGTTGCACTTAAATTTCTACACTTTGCTACAATCAACAAAAAAAGACAATTAAACAAACGACAGAAACTAGTCACTCAATATTAAGTTGGCGAGTGACATAAGAGTGAAAATAATAATAATAATAATTACTACCAAAAGGTTCTTAAATTGTTAAAATTATTACTAAGACCCCTTTCACTCTCAACATTGGTCCTTCGAGCCGGATCCAAGTTCTTACTTGTGCAATCCACATATACATAAAAACAGTGATCGTAATAAAGTGCAAAATTAGTGCAAGTGCTATTTATTCATAATCCACGACGCAGCCGCATCAACAACGGAACAGTGGATAAATAAACAGAACAGTGTATAAACGAACAAAACAGTGAGTGTATTCATCGAGTGACAAAAACAACACATTTTTTTTTTTTTTTTGTGTCGAAATTGCGCACAAGCATTGGAAGCAATCAACAAAAAATCATTCATCTAAGACGAGCGGAAGATCAACTGAAGGAAGGACGAATCATTCAACAGCTTCTTCGAGACATTCATTACACATCGCTACGCTACGTCAAGCCAAAGATTACGTACTCGTAAGTTTGTAATTTAAACATTTCACTTTCCTTAATTATACCTTACCCGTGCTTCTATTTCAAAAATGGCAGAATCATTTATCAAAAAACGCGAAGCGTGCGTTAAAAAATTACTCGCGTTTATAAGCTATGTAGAAAATTACAATATCGAAACAGCTGATTGTATCGAACAATTAGAATTACGTATAGAAAAAATGCAAGATTTGTGGGATCAGTTTGACGTTGCTCAATCAAATTTTGAAGAAGGTTTAAAAGAAGATCAATCCGCGTATAGATCCGAATTTGAAAACATATATTATAAATAAGTAGGCAGAGGTCGGCAGTTATGGAAATTGCATGATGCAAATTTACGTAATAATCAACAAACAGTCGAAGAAAAGATAAACGTAAACATAGACGCCAATGCCATTCGACTACCTAAGTTTGACCTGCCAACATTCGCGGGTAACTACGATACGTGGCTAGGATTTTATGACTCATTCAAAACCGTTATTCATGAAAGAACTGATCTATCAGACATACAAAAATTACAATATTTAAGATCTTGTTTTAAAGATGAAGCATTAGAGGTGATAAAATCATTAGATACTTCAGCACAAAGTTATATGGAATCATGGAATTTATTAGTTCAAAGGTATAATAATAAACGCGTGATAGTGCATAATCATCTAAAGGGTTTATTAGAATATCCGCAGATTGCTAAAGACGACGCACAAGCATTAAGAAAATTATTAAATAACATTAACTCACACGTACGATCATTAGAAACACTCAATGAAAAAGTAGATAATTGCAATTCATTATTCATATATTTGATGACGGCTAAATTAGATAAAAATTCACACCGCGAATGGGAAAAAACAATTCCAGGCACAGATATTCCCACGGTGAGACAATTTATTGAATTTTTACAAACAAGATGCCAAATTTTAGAAGCAACAAATACAAATATTTATTCAGATAATAAATTCAATACAAAGGGGCAAAGTCAGATCATTCATGGTAATAAAAAACATAATTTAAAACAACAGCACGTTTATATGGGTACAAATGAATTTAAGAAATGTCCCATATGTCAACAATCACATGCAATATATATGTGTGAAACATTCTTGAACGCATCCACGCAAATTCGTTTAAACATGGCAAAAAAGGCAAATTTATGTATAAATTGTCTAAAGGCAGGACATTCTGCTAAGGAATGTCGCAATTCAACATGCAAAATATGCAATAAATATCATAACACATTATTGCATCACAATTCGTCGCAAATTAACAAAATCGTCAAACCAGAAGAAAAAGAAGTTTCATCACTGCATGTTAGCAATAATTCTGAAGTTCTCTTATCAACAGCAAGAATTAACATTTACAATAAAGCTAGAAAAAAGATTAAACGGTAATTTTACATTAAAACAAGAATATTCAACGTTTTTAGAAGAATATGAACAATTAGGCCACATGACACAAGTTTTACAGGATAATCCCCATGAAGGTTACTATCTGCCTCATCATGCAGTCGTAAAACAGGATAGTATTACGACTAAATTAAGAGTAGTGTTTGACGGGTCGGCAAAAACTACTACAGGTTTATCTTTGAATGACACTTTAATGATTGGCGCTACTTTACAAGACGATATTTATTCACTTGTTTTGAGATTTCGATTTTATAATTTTGTTTTATCAGCAGACATTGAAAAAATGTATAGACAAATTATTATAGATGAAGAGGATACAGCATATCAAAAAATTTTGTGGCGGAAAAATAGCAATACATCAATAAAAACATATAAACTCAACACAGTCACGTATGGCACAGCATCGGCACCATTTCTAGCAACTCGAGTACTACAACAATTAGCATTGGATGAAGGAAAACAATATCCTTTAGCGGCAAGGGCATTATTAAATGACGTTTATGTAGACAATTTTCTTACTGGTACAGAAACAAAAACACAAGCCAATAAACTTCGAGATGAATTAATAGAAATAACTAAGCGTGCTGGATTCAATCTAAGACAATGGTCGTCTAATGATATTTCATTAATAAACAATCTTGAAAACAATCAAGATACACATTTATTATTAGATTCAAATACACTCATTAAAACTCTCGGAATATATTGGAACTCACAGCAAGACGAAATAAGTTACCAGGTAAAGGTTAATTGCACCAATTTTAAAATCACGAAGAGAGTCATACTCTCACAAATTGCTTCTCTATTTGACCCTCTTGGATTACTTGGTCCGGTAACTGTCACGGCTAAAATTCTTATGCAACAAATATGGAAGCTTAACATCAGCTGGGATGAATCAATTCCGCTTAATATTTATAAAACATGGACAGAATTCAAGAAACAATTACAATATTTACATAACTTTAAAATCCCTCGAAAAATCATAGTCGATAAATCTACAAATATTCAATTACACGGCTTCTGCGATGCAAGTGAGAAAGCCTACGGCGCTTGCATATTTATACGATCGACTTATAAATGTGTACATACTGTTCATTTGCTATGTGCAAAATCTCGAGTTGCGCCATTAAAGGCAACTACATTGCCGAGATTAGAGTTGTGTGCAGCATTATTGTTAGCAAGGCTTTACGAAGCCACTGCAAAAACACTAAACATAAATTTTAATAAAATCATTTTTTGGTCGGACTCTACAATAACATTACATTGGATAAATACGCCCTCGAATAATTTAAAAACATTTGTAGCTAATAGAGTAGCTGAAATACAAAAAATCACGACAATCAAAAATTGGAGACATGTTCCTACACAAAATAATCCTGCAGATTATTTATCGAGAGGACAGCAACCAATCGAATTTCTAGAAAATAAATTATGGCTGCATGGACCTTATTGGCTGTCAAACGAAGAAACTAGTTGGCCTGTATATCAATTACAAAAAATAGTTGTCCCAGAACAAAGGACAAAAATTGCTCTTATGACTACTACAACAGACTTTACTAATCATTTTGAACGATTTTCTTCAATATTTTTGCTCATAAGAGTTATAGCATATTGTATTGGATTTATTAACATTAAAACAAAAAAATCAAAAATATCTGGACCTCTTTCAACAATAGAATTACAGTATGCACACGACAAAATTATTAAATTAACACAAAAAACTTTTTACGATGAAATTAAGGCGCTGCAAATAAATAAAACAATGAAATCTAGTAAATTAAATAATTTATGTCCATTTCTTGACGATAAAGGAATTTTACGCGTTGGAGGACGTTTAAACAATGCACAATTAAATTATTCATATAAACATCTAATTTTATTACCTAGGTGCCACGTCACTAATGTAATTATTCAAAATGCACATATAAAAAACTGGCACGCTGGCATACAAGCCACGCTCTCTGCTGTTAGAGAAAGATATTGGCCAATAGACGGAAAAAATATCACACGGAAAATTATTCATAAGTGCATTAAATGTTTTCGTGCAAAACCAAAGGAAGCTAATTATCTCATGGGTAATTTACCCAAAGACAGATTACAAGTACAACGACCTTTTACTATAACAGGTATAGATTATTGCGGTCCGTTCTTTATAAAGGAAAGAAAACACCGAAATCGCAATAAGGTCAAGGTATACGTAGCAATATTCGTATGCTTTTCGACAAAGGCAGTGCATATCAAAGTAGTAAGCGATCTCACTACAGAAGCATTTTTAGCAGCTCTACGTAGATTTTGCGCTCGACGCGGAAATCCGAGCACAATACACTCAGATAATGCTACTAATTTTGTAGGAGCAAAACGCGAAATAGATGACCTCCAAGCATTAATAAGATCAGAAAACCACAACAACATAGTTCAAAGAAAATTAGCAGCCAATTCAATTAAATGGAATTTTAGTCCTCCCCGTGCGCCACATTTTGGAGGTATTTGGGAAGCCTCCGTCAAATCCTTTAAACATCATTTTATTCGTACAGTAGGCGATGCGCTTTTTACATACGAACAATTAAATACTTATGCCATTGAAATAGAAGCAATTCTTAATTCACGCCCTTTAACTCCCTTGTCAACTGACCCAAACGATTTTCAAGCCTTAACTCCTAGTCATTTCCTAATAGGTGATCTGTTTAATTGCATTCCCGAGCATAATTTTGTAGATACATCTACAAATAAATTATCAAATTGGCAGCACATTCAAAAAATCAAACAACATTTTTGGAAGCGTTGGCAAAGAGAATATTTAAACCAATTAAATATTCGAACAAAATGGCAAGATAATGTGCCGAATAAAATTGAAATTGGCACTATGGTTGTTGTCAAAGATGACAACTTACCTCCTTTACAATGGAAACTTGGACGTATATCGCAACTTCATCCAGGAAATGACAACATATTAAGAGTTGTGACTATCAAAACAGCTACAGGAGAATACAAAAGAAGCTTAAAACAAATTTGTGTTTTACCATTAGAATAACTTATTCAATTTCAATTTTATAATTAGTAATAATGTAATCATTTATAAGCTATGTTATGTTATGTTCAATTATTTGTAATATTTATCTATCTACTGTAAAATCTAATTACGATGTTATGTCAATTTAAATCATTACACATTTTATTTACTGTAAGAAAATTCATTGAACTTGTTAGTTCAAGGCGAGCGGCATGTTACGGCGTAAACACACATGTAGAAATTGAAATTTATAGTAAATCACAAAAGACGTTCTGTTATAGGAATTATACTATTGTACTTTCAACACGTACGTGACTGAGAACGCATTTACTTTTTACAGGTTCAAATTATAAGACCACAACAAATACATATGCACAACAGCTTCGTTAAATAAGACAAAACAGATTTTATATAGACGTGCAAGGACAAAGACATCCGTAAAGACGTTTATCTTTTCCTAAAAGCAATTAGACACGTAAAAACACATCTGCAGTCCAATCGCTTAACCTTTTTTTTATGACATTACCTCTATTCTAACTGTTCGAAACTTCTCAAAAACACATCACGCTCAGATGTCCACCTTAGCTACGAGCACATCTCTCATACATAAATGCATCAAGAAGGCAACCAATAAGATTTTTACCTTCTGTTGCCACACCTACACACTCTTCCCTTTGCAAAACCGAGCTAATGAGTAGACTTAAATTCGAACAACAAGGGAGATACATTCATACACTCGAGGAGATACATTCATACACTCGTAGAGATACATTCAGACAGTCGAAGTGACATTTATACACTCGTGGAGATACATTCTCACACTCTTGGCATTTAGATTCATCTGCGACGAACACACAACCTTTCATTTTTGACTGCCACGAGAATAACACAATACAAACATAGTCAAAACTTGTTGCACTTAAATTTCTACACTTTGCTACAATCAACAAAAAAAGACAATTAAACAAACGACAGAAACTAGTCACTCAATATTAAGTTGGCGAGTGACATAAGAGTGAAAATAATAATAATAATAATTACTACCAAAAGGTTCTTAAATTGTTAAAATTATTACTAAGACCCCTTTCACTCTCAACAAATATCAAAGAAAAAATAAAGTATTAACATGATTTTATATCTTGTTGTATATTTGTATGATTTTAAATACATAAATGTAATAAAAAATTATTAAAGTTTGTCAATAACAATTTTTTAATATTTGATAATTTTTTATTTGAAAAATAAAGCACTACATAATTTAAATATAAATAGAAAAATATAGTGATAAAATCAAATGTTCATTTATTTTTTATATTTTATGTATTTTATTATTGATATTCTCCACCATTACACTCTACAAGTATCCGGCAAGTATGATTTTCATTACATGTCACAAGTAACTTTGTATGAAATATATAGTACTACGATCAAAAAGTGAGGTGAATTTGTTTATGAAATGTAAATTCTTTATTTATTCTTCTAAATGAATTTTATCCCTTTCAAAGTAATCCCCGTCCTATAAAACGCACTTTTGCTAACGCTTTTTCCAGTCCTCGAAACAGTCGGAATAGTCTTTTTCCGGTATAGCCTTCAAGACCTTCTTCAATTCGGTTTTTATCTCTTCAATCGTGTGAATACGGCGTCCCCGCATTAGCCTTTTGAGTTTGCTGAATAGCCAGAAGTCGTCCGGAGCCAAATTAGGCAAATACGATAATTGCGGAACGGTATGAGTCGAGATTTTGGCAAAAAAGTCGCGCAGAACCAATGCAGTATGACATAGTGTGTTTTTAAGGAAAATTAAATTAAACACAAAAAAAGAAATGATTGATTTTTATTTTACAAATAAAAAAAACTTATTATATTTTTGATAAATTACTGTACCTTCCAAGCGAAAGCGAAAATGGAGAGGGAGTCGGAGTACGTTATTTTGTTCCCTCTTATTGTTTTCCCCTCACACTCGAAATTTCCCTCTCTCTACGCTCCGTCTTCGCGGAATCTTCGGCACTGTCTCGCAGCCTCGCGGCCCCGGGTCGATTTCTCTTCCCGTGCACGCACCTACGTCACTGGAAAACTAAGAGTTTTTCGGACGAGATTCATGGCCTCGAGGATGCTGAAGCATCCTACGAGCTCGTCCAGCTTCTAGGCCACGGGTATGCCCGTGCACTAAGAGACTGCCTTGGATCTTATGCGTCGACTTAAATCAATTATAATACCGGCACTCTCCTTGTTCGCTTCTGCATTTACAACAGTTTTTACATTCTTTTATATCCGTCTTATAATCATTATAAATCGCTCCGAATTTATTATTATTGTCGCTCGCATATAAATTTTTATCATATTTAAATGTCTCTTTTCGACTCAGCACTATTTTTATTTGTTTGGTCGCGCCGATAACAATAGTTGACCTCGCGCTAACGCTTGGAGCTTTTCGCCGAATTTAATGGTTTACCTCTCCGACTTTGACCTTTAAATTGTTTATTTGAGAATTTTAACTATTAAATTCGTATTCTTTTCAAATATTCTTTGATTTCAATTTATTTTAAAACCGTTTTTAACATCTCTCCCCCTCGTACAAATCTAATTTTGTACCTCAATGTTTTTTAATAATTTGATAAGTTTAGGTACGGGCCGTATCAATTTGCCTGTAGGTGTCTCTACTTCGGCTACACGTATTACATTTTCGGCTCCTTCAAACGTTTGCGTGACGGTCCCTTTTCTCTATCGGTTTCTAGAAGCTTGTAAATCAAAAATCAAGACTACGTCGCCCACATTCATCGTCGATTTGTCTTGCGTCCATTTTGTTCGCGAAACCAAAGATGGTAAATACTCTTGTATCAATCGTTGCCATAATAAATCGGCAAAATCTTTCGCTATTCTCCATTGCATTCTCAAGCAAAGATTTTGCTTGTCGTATCTCCCTAATTGTATTTCTCCTGATAATGTGCCGATAAAAAAATGATTTGGCGTTACAGTCTGTCAAGTAAGAGCGTGGTCGACTTCACTAACAAGTTATAAAAGATTTTGCTCTAATTCTTTCGCGAACCGATAGAAAAAAGCTTTGTCCTTAATGCATTGTCAACAAAGATTCAGTTGTCGTTAATCTTTTAAAAGAGAATCACGTTAAACGCCATGAGTGCTAAGTGCGCGTCGCGCTACGAGGCTGTGTTCCCTTGCATCCACCCGAAAGGTCCCAAAATGTCGCAATCAGCGGCTGCTAAATATATTAGAAAGTCGAAGGCATTTGTACAGAAGTGGATACAGCGATATAAAGTGGCTAAAAATGTCGATGATTTACCAGAACGTGGCTCGATAGGAAAAGTGAACAAAAAAGATGAAAAAAGAATAGTGAATCTGTTATCGCGGAATCCTGCTTTCACACTGCGGCAAGGACAAGCAAAATTAATGGCAAAAGGTTTAGATATATCCTACGAAACTATCTGAACCCATCTTCGTACTCATCATCTGAAATAACGCAACACAATGAAGAAGCCTCTGTTGACTGAAAAACATGTGACAAAGCGACTCGCTTGGGCGCATGAGAATATTGATAGAGATTTTGAAAATGTCATTTTTACTATTGAATGTTCTATATAGGCACGCTTTGTTCTCACGCGAGCCTGGTCAACTTCCACTAATAGGCTTGTTCAGCGGACCGTAAAACATGGAATAAAGGTGCATCTTTGGGGCTGCTTCTCAAAGCAGGGATTTGGCACTTTGCACCTCTTTACTGACAACCTAAATGCCGAGAAAATGATAAAAATCTACAAAAAGGCTTTACTGCCATCTGCCAAACGATGGTTCATCACAAAAAATGAAGATTGGATTCTGCAGGAGGACAATGATCCTAAACACCGCAGCAAGCTCTGTACTCAGTGGAAGACTCAATCTGGTATCGTTACATTAGATTGGCCGTCGCAGTCGCCCGATGCAAACCTTATTGAAAATGTGTGGGCATATATTAAACAGAAGCTTCGTGGAAGACGCACATACACTTTCAAGCAGTTATCTTACGGAATTCGTCGGATCTGGAGATCGTTGCCACTAGAATACGCCGTCAAATTAGTAGAAAGCATGCCTCGGAGATGCCAGGCAATTATTGACGCCAGTGGTGACTGGACACATTATTGACCAAATTGCATCATTGTTTGTAATGTGTACAATGTATAAATAAATATAAAATTTTCATTAAATGAATTTTTTATAAATTAAAACGACCACGCTCTTACTTGACAGACTGTAAGGACTCTTCGTCACGCGGTTCTAAAGAGACATGCGTAAGTGGACGAGAGTTCACTGAGTGCTCGATCTCTGCCAATATCGTAAGCAAGACTTTATTGCTTGGAGCTTGATCCCGCAAGATTGCATGCAAAGATATTTTAACTGATCTTAGCAGCCTCTCCCATGCACCACCCATGTGTGGCGCATCTGGTGGGTTAAATTTCCATTTTATGCCTCTTTATACTGCAAGACTTTGCAATTTATCGCACTTCGAATTCGCGATGGCTTCTTTCAATTCTGTGTCTGCTCCGCGGAAATTCGTGCCGTTATCGCTGTAAACAACTAAAAACCCTCGGCGAGCGGCTAACCTTTAAAACGTCATAATCGCCGAACTTGGGCTCAAGCTATGCACTACCTCGAGATGTACACTCTGACAAAAAAGTATCCGGAAATTTGAAATAAAACGCAAAAATATTGAACTTTTTCAATATTTATTGAATCTCCTTGAAAATATGCTCTATTTGAAGCGATACACATGTGCCAACGTTTTTTCCAATTATGGAAACATTTTTTATAGGCGCTTTCAGGGATGGCCTTCAGCTTCTTCTGCAAATTTTCTTTTATGGCGTCTATGGAGTCAAATCTGGTTCCCCGGAGCAGTAATTTCAGTCTGGAGAAAAGAAAAAAGTCACACAGAGCTAGATCAGGCGAATAAGGTGGCTGGTCGATAGTATTTATCGAGTGTTTGGTCTCATTCATTAATACGCGTCCGTTCGCTCGCATTATTCCGTCTTTTTCTATGTAAGGTCTCAAGCGTGCGGTCTTTGAATCTTCTTTTACGAGTTTACCTTTTTTTAAAGAACGAACTACGTTCTCAAAGCATTCTATTTGAATTACGCGAAACCAATATTTCTCTAGTCTTTTCACTTTATTTTCTACTTTGTTTCCAAGAAGTTTTCTCCAACGATGGACGATATTGAATATGCGATTGGCAATTATAAGTAGACCTTGCCAGCCTAATAATCTTATAATAAGCGAGAATTTCATCTTGGAATAACTTGTAACATATACGAACGCTTTTCGCTTTTCTAAATTTTCAATCGCGAGTTTCTCCGCCTCTGTGAGCATCTTCTTTGTAGGCCATTGTGTCGGTTTTTGCCGTAAGAATGAGGGCCCAATAAGCTACTGACTGTTTTGTCGCAGCGCATTGTTCATAAATCGCGTCGCTTCGTCGGCTGAATTTTGCTTTGACGGTACCCAATGCCACTCAGAACTTCTCGTGAGCTCGTTTATCTCGCCTAGACGGTGTGCAACAAATACTTGTCGCATACAATGCTTTGGCTTTATCCATTGAAGTACAGTGGCTGAATTTGTCCATAAATAGCGTTGTGAAATATATTAATCTCATTCCTATACCAACTACTTCTCGCGCTTCGCCTCTAAGAGCTTCAGACAATCTAGCCATATTTTCGCGATCGCTAAGGCTGCCGAGCTCCGATGACATTTCGTACATCTCTTTAAATCGCAACAATTCTAACGCGTCGCCCAAAAACGTTGGTAGACTTTTTGCTACAGTAAATCTATTGACTAAACGCGTGCCACCTTCTCCGCTAATAGTCGCTTTGCGCACCGCGGACAAAGTTTTTTCAATCGCATCGGCTAGCCTCGCCGTCGGATCGCTTTGTGAAGCATCACGCGTAGCTCTTACCGGTATCGACGTACTGTTTATCCAATCTTGTAGCTCTCGCTGATTCTCTGGTGCTCTGAATTCGCTTTCCCTGTTCGGTGGCTCTAGTTGCTAAGTCAATGAACGTGGTAGTGATGCGTGGGAAGGTCTTGATGCTAGTGGAGCTGGCGATGGTTGTTGCGTCTCGATGACAAGAGCTTCTTGCTGGTCGATTGCTGGTCTGCTGGATATGGATGTTCTAGAGTTGCCTCCACGCCGCGCAGGAAGTCGCGCTGAAGTGCGTTTGTTCGACGCACCCGCTTGCTCCGTGCCGTCTGCAGTGGTCGCACTAGACGTCGTCGGTAGACGTTGATGGTCGTCCAGAGCGCGGTTCGTCTTCAACGCGTTCTCGGCCCGCTTTGAGCTCGTTGTACCACTTATAAACGTTTCTTTGTGCCATAGTTTGATTACCAAAGGGCTTTCGCAACATTTTTAACGTGCCCGCACAAAAATATTCGTTCCGCCAACGAAATTTGATGCAAGTTCTTTGCTCAACAAAATTACCCATTGTAAAAATCGAAAAATTCACTTACGGTTATTAACAAAAACACGTGTGACTCGAAGATAATTGAACCTTTTGACAAACAAACATTTTTGGAAAAAGCATTTACCTGTCTTCCTACTGCCCGGGAGTTCAAAATGACAATTTCACCTTACTTTTTGATCACAGTAGTACATATAAAATGATGATGAGTGTAACGTGGTATTTTTGCACCAGTCACATGAAGAGGCCAAAGCGAAGCTTGTAAGCCTCCTCGTAGCTGCAATACCCCCTTCTACAATCTTGGCAGTCTCGCAGGACTGCCACGCTTGACCCTAACCAACAGCCACGCAGGGCTGTACATACTATACCTTCCTCAGGTACATGGGCTTCGAGCTCAAGTAAGGGCTCCAGCGAGGAGCCAGTCTCAGGAGCTCATGGCTAATTGATGGCAGTGCTTGCACACATTGCAGCAGGGATTCCTTTCTAAGCTTCTATCTACCCTTGTAGTGGTTTTCGTACCTGCAACCTTCCAGTCAGTAGTTAAAAGAAGAAGGAAGCAATAATAGCAGCTGCACCTTGGAAGGGAAGTACAAGCTACCACACAACATCATAGAAAAGTGGAACAAGAGGTTAGGAGGCAAGCAAAAACACATAAGAACCGCATTTACGTGCAAGTAATTACGTACCTGTAATTGTCTAATAGCGTTGCCTCGCTGCCGCTGCTAGCAGGCTATCGCTGTCCCCGACACCGCTGCTTCGCTTTCTCCACTGCTTATCATTCGATTCGCCAGCTGTTGATCTGCCGCACTGCCGCACCTCGAAAAGAAAGAGAAGAGACAAATGAGTCGACTCCTACCAGCTATGGAACGCGTCGGCTTACCTGGACTCTCTGGACATCGGAGGTAGCTTCTCGCCGCTCCAGAGAAAATATAACATCACTGGCACTCGCGAGCGGATAACCTAAACGCGCGCTGCTGGCGCGCAGTAATGTCAAATGCCGACAGCGCTGTGCGCGCGCAGCGACTGCGTCGCGTAACGTACTTTACACGTACGTTGCGCCGGCGCAGAACAATTATCTAAAATCCGCGCTCGCGAAAGTGCCACGCAGGAGCTTCTCGTTCACTTCGTTCGGATCCGTATTAGCGAGAAGTCACGATATAAGTGAGCAGTAGACACTCCGTCCAGTGCGATATTCGCGATCATTAGCCTCCGTCGTTCAACTCAGCATCTTTGCGTTCGATAAAGAAAAAGACGAGCGTGTACAAGCCGGCGGATCGCCCTTTTGTAGTCGAAAGTGTTGTAGCATATCTAGTCAGTGCCGAGGTGCAGTGGCTGTTACCAAGAGGTATCCCTTCAACGAATCGTCCCCGTATCCTTCCCGACTATCTGTGTGCGACCGCGACGCGTGCTACTCGCTATTTTTGTCTTTTCGTGTCTTTTATGCCCGCGACCACTCTAATCGTGAGCTAGCCGTGCAAACGTAATTACCGCGCACGAAACTGCGCTAAACGAGTGTAGCTGGCGCCCTGGGCTCACGTAAAACGCGATCATTGTGTATTTAGTTAATTGTGAGTTCAAATAAACGTATTTGTTCGTGTCTATTTCAATCGGTTGTTTTAACTTGCACTAGCAAGCAACCCGCCCGCCACCCCTTACATTTGTACGCCACTCTGATTCCCAGTGGCGTAACATAAGATATTTTAGTATAGTTAGTGTATATATATACATATATATATATATATATATATATAACACATCGTTCAATAAGTCCCGAGACTAACAACGAAAACATTTTTTTTCAAAAATCCTTTTTATTCATCAATATAATCTCCTTTTAGAGTGATACAATCTTTCCAACGTCTTTTCAACATTTCTATACCATGTTTATAGAAGGATATATCCTTTGCTTCAAAATAGGCTTGAGTTTCGGCAGTGACCTCCTCATCCGAGCCAAACTTTTTTCCCTGGAGCATTTTTTTGAGATCAACAAGGAGCCAGTAGTCGCTGGGGGCTAAATCTGGCGAATACGGGGGGTGGGAAAGCAAATCAAAGCCCAATTCGTTGAATTTTGCCATTGTTTTCATGGACTCGTGGCATGGTGCATTGTCTTAGTGGAAAAGGATTTTTTTCTTCTTCATGTGCAGTCGTTTGGCTGCGATCTCCTCCTTCAAACGTACCAACAAGTCAATATAATAATCACTCTTGATTGATTTACCTTTTTCCAGGTAGTCAATGAAAATCACACCATGTGTATCCCAAAAAATAGACGCCATGACTTTGCCAGCAGACTGCTGCGTTTTTGGACGCTTTGGGCGGCTTTCGCCAGCCATGCGCCCCTTAGATGATTGCCGATTCGACTCCGAAGTGAAATGATGTATCCATGTTTCATCCATGGTCACGTTTTGACGCAGGAAATCCTTTTTATTGCGAGTAAATAGCGATAAACAGCTCTCTGAATCGTCAACTCGTTGCTGTTTTTGTTCCACTGAAAGCAATCGCGGCAGCCACTTGGAAAAAACCTTTTTCATGCTTAATTTTTCATGAAGGATCGTAAATACGCTTCCAGATGATATCTGTGTCATTTCTGCAATTCACGGACCTTCACTTTGCGATTTTTCATTAAAATTTTTAATACTTCACTCGCATTTTCCTGTGTAACGGCTTCCGATGGCCTACCCGAACGTTCCGCATCGTTTGTGTCCGTACGACCACGTTTAAACTCAGCATACCAACGACAAATCGTTGGTTTGGATGGAAAGGAGTCCGGGTAATGTTTTTTAAGCCATTGCTGGGCTTCTACGATGTTTTTACCCATTAAAAAACAATGTTCTATCAACACGCGAAACTCGCTTTTTTCCATTTTTCAAACAAATTATAAAGTAATTTCACTCTAACCTCGATAACTCTGCTGTCTGTGATCTGATCAACGTGAAATTTTTACACGTTTCATGTAAAGGTTCGCACTTTATGGAAACGGGCCAGTTTGGTACTACTAGCACCATCTCTGGGTTAGTCTCGGGACTTATTGAACGATGTGTTATATGTTTAGGTGCAAAAGTCCAGATAAGCGAGTTCAACGATACATTATTATTCTGTGTTTCTGGACCTAAACATCTTGTCAGTAAGCTTTCCGAGAACAAGTTCTCGTATATTGACTTCATAAATTTCAATACTTTTTCACTCAATGGTGGATTCTCGTCAACAAAGTCTTGCAGAGGACCCTCAGAAACAGCTTTTTGCCATTTACACCAGCTTGATTCACCAGGTGGACAATACTGGTGCTGCGGATTTTCATCAGTTGAACTTTTATGGTAATTAGTGGCCCACACCTCGTTCCTCATAACATGAACAGATTTAAGATTTTGGTAAATAGCTAAACCATAATATAAACTCAGTTCATTGATTAGCTTGCCTGTTAATTTTCCAGGGTCTTTACCGTCAATACCTTTGTAGTCTTTTTTAATTTTTTGTAACTTGGCTCCTATCCTCTTCTGGACATGTCCAACACACTCTTTTTTAATCACCATGGGATCACTATGATGCGGGTCTGTATTTATAGTGCCCTTGAATGTTTTTGCGTTACCATCTCCGATGTATGTAGCATATTTGACACCATGTCTTTTTACTGACCGTTCGAACATCTCGATTACGGCGTCGACCTCCATTTTCCCGGAACTTCCTCTATGATTGACAGTGCAAGAATCTTCGTGTTCTTCATACCAATCATTGTAAGCTGCAACATCCTCATTTTTTCTATGCCTCCACAAATTACAGCCTTGACAAAAGCTTGATTTTATAACTGTATCAATTAATTTCTTGCCGTATTTGCCTACAAGCGTGGTTACTCCGAACAGTGAGTTGAAACCTCGTTTCTTCCAAGTGCCATCGCCAGAGACAGTTAGATGTGTAGGGTCAGCATTAGGTTTAGAGGCTTCTGTTAGCTCTTTTTCTTCCGCAACAGCTTTTAAAATTATATGTTCATGAACTTTACGTGAAGCTACCTGCAAATTTTCAAGGCAACTGTAGTACGTATCAATTGCTAACCCTTAGCATATATCTATCATGCTGCAAAATATATTGTTGCCTTCCCTTTCTGCACCTAAAAGTCTCATTACTACGACGGTTCTGCTATTGATTTTGGAAGCTTTATTAATGAATCTTGATGAATTGATGTATTGTACACCGTCACAACTGCATTGCAATGCAATTCTAAATCCTAGCTCACGAGGAGCAGTTCGGGAAAATATAATGTTTCTCTTGCACTCAGCACAAAGAATTAAAGTAGCCAAAGCCATTAATACCGAAAAAAATTTAAGAATGCAATAACTGTAATAATATTCTATTATAATTTCATCATCTTTCAAACTTTTCGATTTCGCTGGTGAAGCACTCGTGACACTTGTATCTTGCTCCATAGAATAACGATTGGGTGGGGCTTTTCTTTTTCTTTGTCTATCTGGACGCAAATTACTTCTTCTTCCACTTTTATTTATTTTATTTTAAAAATTTGAATATAATACTGGAAAAATATACACTACACAGGAAACGCACATCCACTCAGCTTGGCGGTTTGAACTGCACTAAACTGAACTGAACATAATATATGAGAACATAAAAAACAAAATATGTTACAATAGGCTTACAGAACCTTCAAGATGCTCGTTTATAAGGTATATATTGATAACAAAAAAATGTATACTACCTTCCTGCTATTTAGGTAGCCGGAGGGTGCCTATCGCTACTATTGATTCGTTTCGGCCGGACCGGTTTAGTTGTCGCGTCACACAATTAACTACGACTCCAAAAATAATTCGAATTTTCGTTAATACTTTCAGAGGCTTATTTTCAAAGGTCTAAACTTTGAAATTATAAAAAAAAAAAAAAGATTTTTTCGAATGTCTAAACTAGAATACCCCCTTAAACCAAAAAAGCAAAATATAATAATTAATAATGATATAGAATTATAGTATTTAATAAAAGAGATCATTTAATTAATGATTGCTAATAAAATATTTATTTTTAATACAATAATACATGTTAAAACCAATATGATAAATTTTATAAGTTTTATTTTTCAGTGATTATGATTTATCAAAATATAATGTAGTGTTTGTAGAATAAAATTTAATATTCTAAATTTTTATTTTGAATGTTTTCAAGAAACCTTTTCAAAACACTAATATATTATTTTGAATAAATTGCTTGTAGAAAAGCGATTTTTAAATTAAAATAATAAACGAAAGTCATTTATTGAAAATAATATTAATTTATTTAAAAAATTTTAATTATTTTTTAATTATTTTTCAATTCATTTAAAAAATTTAGAAAATGTATAGCAAATGACGTCATTTACAACGTCATGGCAAATGACGTCATTTATAACGTCATGATAAATGACGTTATAAAACGTTCCAAATCATGACACAAAATAACGTTATTAATAGCATTATAAAATGACGTTATTAATAACATTATTAATCTCAACAGTTATAAAAATACTTGCATGATTAGTGTAAATAATTAGTTTGGTTATTTGTAAGAATTACTATCTAACTTTTATTTATTAATGTTATGTATCTAAATAATACTTATTCAAAAAAATTAAAAGACTTAATAATTTTAGTTGTTACCACTATTATTGTCTTTGTAGCAATGAAAACTTCGATGTTCTGCAAGTGTAACAAGTAGAATGATTTAAGTTTTCTGCGGTTAACCTAACTAGTGACTAAATAAAATATATACAACATTCAATTATAATTATATTAAAATTATATTCTAATAATACGAGGTCTGGCTATTAAATAACGAGACTGCGCGCCTAGAGGGCGCCGTAGAGGGGTGGGGGAAAAAACGAGTGGTGCGTTGGGTATCTAGATATCTTGTCTATGCACGTACCAAAACACGTTGTCGTCACTATTATTGTATTTGTGCAGTAGCGGTTTGAAACGAACATGTTTTTTTCTTGTGCCGACCATGTGTGACAAAAAACAGGAGCAACGTATCAATCTCAAATTTCTCGTTAAATTGAAAAAAACTCCGACTGAGTGCTGTAAATTGTTGCAAGAGGCCTATGGAGACAATTTTCTATCTTGTGCGCGTGTTTGAGTGGTGTAAGCGCTTCAGTGAGGGCCGAGTGAGCACTGAAGATGACCAACGCCCAGGTCACCCTGTCACTGTTTCAACTTCGGAAACAGTGACCAAAATCAACCAAATTGTGCGTGCAGATCGTCGAATGAGCATCTGGATGATTGCCGAGGCTATAAACGGCGATAAAGAAACGGTTAGACAAATTTTACACGAGGAATTACACATGACAAAAGTCTGTGCGAAGTTGGTGCCAAAAAACCTGACTCCTGACCAAAAGCTCTTGCGTTAACGGGTCTGCTCAGATTTTCTTGAAAGGTTAAAAAAAGATTTCAGACTGATAAAAAACATTATTACTTGCAACGAAACGTGGATTTTTCAATATGATGTTGAAACAAAGCAGCATTCGATGCATTGGAAGACGCCTGAATCGCCCAGAATCAAAAAGGCAAGGATGTCCAAATCAAAATTCAAGGCAATGTTGATCGTTTTTTTCGACATTATCGGTTTCGTGATGACTGAATCAGTTCTAGAGGGTCAGACTGTCAACCAGACTTACTATTTGTCAGTTTTGGCAACACTGTGAGAACAAGTTCGTAAGAAACGGCCCGAGTTGTGGAAGAACAACTCGTGGATTTTGCACCAAGACAACGCACCTGCCCATGACGCGCTATCTGTGAAGCAGTATTTGGCCGGTAAGCGCACTCCAGTGCTTGAACACGCGCCGTACAAAGCCGTACGGCGCCAGATTTGGTACCGTGCGACTTTTTTTTGTTTTCGAAGATAAAATCTGCTTTGAAAGGGACCGGATTTGAGGTGATGGAAGCGGTAAAGCGAAAAACGGCAGAGCTCCTAAAGGCCCTCACCAAAGAAGACTTTTAGCACTGCTTTGATTAATGGAAAAAACGTATTGAAAGGTGTGTGGCAAGGGAAGGGGAGTATACTGAACGGGGCACTCAAATGTAGAATAATTTTTATAATAAAACCCTTTTTCGTTACCAGTCTCGTTATTTAATAGCCAGACCTCGTATTCTATACTTACCTGATGCTTTTTCAACTACTTATTATTTCGTTGAAAAAGCAGTAACAATAATAGCAGCAATAATAATGATGATAAAAGTAATAACAATTTTATTATTATTTTTATAACGATCGTTATTTAACCATAATCATAAAAATTATGGTAAGAGTAAACTTAATTATAAAAGTAACCCAAAAGATTATTAATGACATATATTTAAATTGAATACAATATTATTAATTCTACTAGAATATAACAAATGCTACATTATGAGATAAAGATGATGCACTAAATTTCTATATCAAATAACAAGTTTCTTCCCTTTTGAATCATTAAAATATTCCTAATAGACTAGGAGGAATTAAAAATTTCGTTTTTGGAGTGTGTTACCCCTGTGAAGGGGTGATTTTTAAAAAACTCTAAGACACGTTAACTAAGTTTTCCATTTCGGTGATAAAAAAATTATTTGCAATTATTTTCATAAAATTTGCAAAGTTTTAAATCAAAAAATACGTTATAAAAACTGAATTTACCCCCATAAAAATTAGGGGTTCAAATTATGAGATAAAAATCATGTGTAAAATTTCTACAATAAATGAAAAGTTTTTTGCCGTTTGAATCATTGAAATATCCCTATTAATTTATGAGATGTTCATAAAAAACTGTTTTCACCCCCTTTTTTAGGGGTTATTTTAACTCCTTAAAGTGGAAGTTAGCTGATAAGCAAAAACACATATTTCTTATTTCTTCATCTGTTTTAACATATCCTAGAACTAAAGAAATAGATAGGACCAGGTTGAGAACCTTTCCTTGTAAGAGTCATTGTTGTCAAGTTAATAGTAATTGATTAGCATTTTTGTTGCCCAATCAAATATTTTTTTTTTTTTGTTTGTTTCTTGCTTTTATTAAGACAATTTTTAGAAGTGAAAATCTGCATGATTTATCTTTTAATTAATTAAGATAAAATCAAATGAATTTTTTCGAAAGAATCAGAAAGGATATTTTTTTAAGCGAGCAACAGAGTTTATTAACGGGAATTACGTGGAAAATTTTTAGAATTTGGCGCTTACATTGTTCAAAACGAAGACATCTTACCAAAGAACACCCGTGCCTAACTTAACTGTATCGTTTAGTAATCTTTTATTAATTTAGCACATCTTCTTATTGCATTGCACCTCCATTAATTTTGATTCTCTTTATAATAAGTCATTTTGTTTAGTACACTCTTTCTTTACCGTCGTTTATCTTGGCTTTTTATTCGTTTATTGGAAGTTCAAATTAGTTCGGTCCGTTTTTAAAAGATGGCTCTGGCTATTACGAATATTTAATAGTAACAGCTGAAGTCGGTAGTTTAAGAGAGGTTAGACATTTGTCAATAATATAATATTTAGTTTATATCGCTTCGAGTTTTATAAAAAAATCTTGTATTTAACTGTGTTAAACATGTCTAATTTTGTCTCAACTAAGCAGCATGTGCAGAAGGTCTTAGTTTTCGGTTTTAATTGGAAGAAAGTGCAGCTGAAGCACGTCGAATGCTTGTAGAAGTTTATGGCGACAATGCTCTAACAGATAAATCTTGTAGGGAATGGTTTCGACGTTTCAAGAATGGAGATTTCAGCGTTGAAGACAAGCCTCGCTCTGGATAGCCAAAAAAATTCGATGACAAAAAGTTGGAGGCAATACTAGATGAAAATCCGAGTCAAACGCAAGAGGAGCTTGCAAAATCATTGGAAGTGACTCAACAAGCAGTTTCTGTACGATTGAAATCCATGAAAATGATTCAAAAGCAAGGCAATTGGGTGCCTTATAAACTGAAACCGAGAGACCTTTACAGGCGATTTTTCTGTTGCTAGCAGCTGATTCAAAGGCAACAAAGAAGTGGTTTTTTACAAAGAATTGTTACTGGGGATGAAAAATGGATATTCTATGATAACACCAAGAAGACCTCAACATCAAGACCAAAGCCGGATCTTCATGGTACGAAGATCATGTTGTGTATCTGGTGGGACCAAAAGGGTGTTGTGTACTATGAGCTACTACAACTTGGCGATACCATAACGGCCGATCGCTATAGGCTGTGATTGATTCGTTTGAGCCGTGCATTACGAGAAAAATGGTCAGAATACAAGGAAAGACATCACAAAGTTATTTTTCAGCATGACAACGCTCGGCCTCATGTCGCAAAAATCATGAAAAAATATTTGGAAACGCTTAAGTGGGATATTTAGCCGCATCTGACGTATCCTCCAGACATTGCTCCTTCTGATTACTGGTTGTTCCGAGGAATGCAGCACTATCTGGCAGGTCATCGGTTCACTTCTTTCGCAGAAATCGAAAATTGGCTCCTAACTTGAATCACCTTAAAAGGCGAGACATTTTTTCGAGATGGAATTTGAAAATTGCTTGAGAGGTAGAAAAAAGTAGTAACTAGCGATGGATGATACTTTGATTAATCTTAATTTTTTTTATTTTGAAATAAATGCATTTTTGACCAAAAAAAATGGACCAAATTAATTTGTACTCCCAATACAAATTGAATTATAAATCATCAAAATCATTATAATCAATTAATAACAATTAAATCAAATAGTAATTAAATCATTATAACCATAATTATGAATAAATAAAATTATAAATAATTTGGATAAACCCTTTTCGAACGTATTCAATTTGGAGATAGGTGTCGTACTGTTCGGAATTAATTTCCGTTGAGAAAGTAGTGATACATAACATGCAAAATTATAAAAAACAAATGAAATTTATTAATTTTTTCAACAACTTTATTTATATGTTTATACAATAATATGTTTTAATGTCATGTTTTCAATGTTATACGTCTGGAATGGTAAAATGGCTTTAGTGGCTGAGAGTAGACATGCGTATGAAACGGGTTAATATAATTGAAATAATTATTTAATCTGACCTTAACCTTTGCATGCTAATTAAGCAATTCAACGCGGTCCGACGGCAGCAATCTTGCTTATACTGTCAGTATGAGTTATACCGATAACTTTAATTAAATTTAAACTTTAATTGAATATCAACTTTAAATGGTTTCTGTTGCATTCACTTTTTAAATGTTACATTTTTATTTATTTAAAGTTGCAACCCTACCCATGCCCGTAAAATTATTGAATCTTTTTTTTTTTTTTTTTTTTTTTTATAGTTTATTGGTTTGAGTTTATTTTTCGTATGCTATTTTAGCATACCGTATTTATTTTTTAACTATTATATTATATTATATTATATTCATTTTATAATATGTTCTAGCGTGCTATTTCAATTTATTTTATAATATGTTATAATAAAATTTCAAGGTTCTATTAAACCACATACGAGGGTGGTCTAAAAAGTTTTCGACCTCAACGTGAAGATAGCAGCACTCGTCAATAAAAGCTAGCGAATTTCGTTGTTTATCTGTTGACAGTTGCTCACCAAAGTTTCAGCCATTTTGGATGCGCAGTTGTTAGTTGACAGTCGTTTGAGTGAGTCGATGTGAGTGTTGTTGTGAAAATGGACAAAATTGAGTATCAAGCTGTCATTAAATTTTTGTTTTTGAAAGGCAATATGCCTACGCAAATCAAAAATGAGTTGAACTCTGTGTATTAGGACTCAGCACCATCATTTAATACAGTGAAATTTTGGGCAGCTGAATTCAAACGTGGCCGCGAGAGCTTAGGAGACGATGAACGTTCGGGACGTCCAAAAACTACAACCACTGACGATAACATCGCCAAAGTTCACCAAATAGTGCTAGACGACCGCCGAATTAAAATGAGAGAGATGACAGAGGTTATGAACATGTCTAAAAAACGTGTTTGCTACATATTAAATCAAGATTTAGGCATGAGAAAGCTGTCTGCACGTTGGGTGCCGCGTTAGCTCGCGTTAGACCAAAAACGTATTCGAATAAACATTTCCCACGCTCTATTGGCGCAGTTTAGGCGCAATTAATCCGAGTTTTAGCGCCGATTAATTACTGTAGATAAAACTTGGATACACCATTATACGCGCGAAACAAAAATACAGTTAAAAAAGTGAACTGCAAAGAGGGAACCGGCTCCAAAAAAAACAAATACTGTTTTTTCGGCTGGAAAAGCGATGGCGACTGTTTTTTAAGGATAGTCATGGAGTTATTTAAATCGATTATCTTCAAAATGGAAAAACCATTACAAGAGCTCACTACGCATTATTACTTGACGAGCTGAAGGCAGAACTTGAGGAAAAATGTCCACATTTGCAGAAAAAGAAAATCCTGTTTCACCAAGACAACGCGCCGTCTCACACCTCAGCGGTTGCCATGGCGAAAATCCACGAATTACGGTTTCAGCTGCTTGACCATCCACCTTACTCACCAGACCTAGCCCCAGGCGACTTCTTCTTGCTCTCTCATCTGAAAATTGCACTCGGAGGACAGAGATTTTCGTCAAATGTGGAGGTAATCACCTTCGTGAACAGTCATTTTGCAGAGAAAAACGCCGAGTACTATTTGGATGGGTTAGAGAGATGGGAGCATCGCTGGGAGAAGTGTGTAGAATTCCAAGGAGACTATGTTAAGAAATAAAAAAAAAAATTAAAAAAAAATGTCTTGTATCTGTGTTAGGTCGGAAACTTTTCAGACCATCCTCGTAGGTTACCCAGCAGTTAGTTACAGTTTGTCAAGTAAAAGCGTGGTCGTGTTAATTTATAAAAAAATTTATTTGATGAAACCTTCATATTTATATATACATTGTACACATTACAAACAATGATGCAGATCGGTCAATAATGTGTCCAGTCACCACCGGCGTTGATAATTGCCTGGCATCTCCGAGGCATGCTTTCTACTAATTTGACGGCGTATTCTAGTGGCAAGGATCTCCAGATCCGACGAATTTCGTAGGACAACTGCTTTAAAGTGTATGTGCGTCTTCCACGAAGCTTCCGTTTAATATATGCCCACACATTTTTAATAGGGTTTGCATCGGGCGACTGCGACGGCCAATCCAATGTAACGATGCCAGATTGAGTCTTCCATTGAGTACAGAGCTTGCTGCGGTGTTTAGGATCGTTGTCCTCCTGCAGAATCCAATCTTCATTTTTTATGATGAACCATCGTTTGGCAGATGGCAGTAAAGCCTTTTTGTAGATTTTTATCATTTTCTCGGCATTTAGGTTGTCAGTAAAGAGGTGCAAAGTGCCGAATCCCTGCTTTGAGAAGCAGCCCCAAAGATGCACCTTTATTCCATGTTTTACGGTCCGCTGAACAAGCCTATTAGTGGAAGTTGACTATGCTCGCGTGAGGACAGAACGTGCCCATATAGAACATTCATCAATAAAAATGACATTTTTAAAATCTCTATCAATATTCTCATGCGCCCAAGCGAGTCGCTTTGTCACATGTTTTTCAGTCAACAGAGGCTTCTTTATTGTGTTGCGCCATTTCAGATGATGAGTACGAAGATGGGTTCAGATAGTTTCGTAGGATATATCTAAACCTTTTGCCATTAATTTTGCTTGTCCTTGCCGCAGTGTTAAAGCAGGATTCCGCGAAAACAGATTCACTATTCTTTTTTCATCTTTTTTGTTCACTTTTCCTATCGAGCCACGTTCTGGTAAATCATCGACATTTTTAGCCACTTTATATCGCTGTATCCACTTTCGTACAAATGCCTTCGACTTTCTCATATATTTAGCAGCCGCTGATTGCGATATTTTGGGACCTTTCAAGTCGATGCAAAGGAACACAGCCTCGTAGCGCGACGCGTACTTAGCACTCATGGCGTTTAACGTGATTCTCTTTTAGAAGATCAACGACAACTGAATTTTTGTAAACAATGCATTAAGGACAAAGCTTTTCTTCATTGGTTTGCGAAAGAATTAGAGCAAAATCTTTAGTTACCTGTCGGTAAAGTCGACCACGCTCTTACTTGACAGACTGTATTAATAAGCAAAGACCATAGCCAATAGGGAGAAAGAGAAGCTAGATAAAGCGCTAGCGATTAGATTGCTGTTTTTGTGAAAAGGGGTGAAGATATTGACAAAAACTTCATAAAAAGTAATTAAATCATAACAAGCTATAGTACGAATAAATAAATATTGAGAAACAAGTGACGTTAAATACTCGGACAAATCACTATCTACAAGTTAAAACAAAACTTGCCCAAACGAGACTCGGGATCGTCAGTGTACGGGAAAATGTCACGCCCAAGTGCAGTTCGGGCAAAACTGTCAAGTGGTTAAATTCTCAGTGATAGTCTAAATCGTATACTCGCTGACTGGGAGCGAATACCAGGAAGGGCATTGCCTCTGAATGTGTGCTATATCAAAATAGCATAAAGGCTATGTCGGGATTGAAGGATAGAAAAATCTCCTTTTTATTAATAAACGTTATGACCCATTTCCTTCTTCCCTAATCGATATGGAAAGAACAAATCTTGCTTCATAACCTTACGAACTATTTCGTGAGATTTAATTAGGATTAGAAGGTTATCACCTGCCGCTCACTCACTCGATCGTGAGGGCTTTAACACCCAAAAACTCATTTATGAGTCAGGTGCGACAAACCCCGACGTCATCTTGGAAATAATTCTTAGGATGATATTAATATTATATTAATTGTAATTTTCAATTAAATTTCTTTTTCTTTAAATTATCGCTTTCTGCTTTCGTCCATTCGGCTGCAACGTAATTGCTAACTCGGCCTAGAAATACTTTCGTCCTCGAATGTTCTCATGGCTTGCAGGCCAACGACAGTCAAGCAGCGCATAATTCTACTTAAAGAAATAAGGATCGGGTGTTGAACCATTTCTCGTCGACGCAATAACTTCCGAAATTAATGTATCATTACTTCAATTTGCGTATGATTATTTTTTTATATCTTCCTTATTTTACTTCAATGCGTAGTTATATGCATGTGAGCAAGATTAGGAATGCAAATTTCATTGGTCACATTAATCAATCCTTTTTTTTTCTTTTTTATTAATTAATTTAAATTTCTATTTTGATTTATGTTTTTTTGTATTAATGCCGCAACATAAAATTACTTTGCGTTAGTTTATCATATTTGTACAGTTTTAATATTATATTAATGCAATTTTTTCCTACCCGCAATAGAAAATTTTTTTTTCCTTTTTTTTTCTTTTTTGTTTTAAATATAATGTGTTATACACATAATATGTTTGGGTGCATAATAGCGATTTTTTATTTGTATTATTTAGCGTTTAAATATACTGGAATTCTTTTTTGTTCAATTAATATATTTTTATTTACTTTTCCTGTTTATTTCACAAAGACATTTCTATTTCAACAAAATTTCTTGTACGCGCTCTCTCACATGTTTCGTTTAAATGTACTCTCTTCTCGTTCGTTTCGTCATCGCCACTTTTACCTTTCACGGGTGATGGTGCAATCGCGCACGTACACGATCGCACTGGCCAAAATAATTTTTGAAAACAACAAAATTGATGAACAACGCGACGTATTTTTCATTTTCCGTTTTTTTTCAATTAAGGTTCAGTTTGACGAATCTTATAGCCATTCTCGCATATATACACTGTAACGAAGTGGCAGATTCAAAGTGACCTGCCACAGGAGCAATTAGCTTCGGGGAACGCGCAATCCGCAAAAGGCGCGGAAATGCCCGCTGCGCCCCCTTGTTAGAAGCTAAAGTCTTGGACGACTTTGCTCCTGGGTCCAGGCTCGAGAAGCCGGTCTACGGACCCAACTTACCCGTTGCAACGCCGCGCAATCGTCGTTGCGCGGCTCGTGCGTCGTCCTCACCTGGCTAGTTGAACTCGGAGAGGGCGGTATCAAGGGGGAGAGCTGAAAGCTCCTCATCGCAGAAATAATAAAAGAAAATGAAAAGAAAAGTAACGTAAATAAAAAAATAAAAAAGAAAGAAAAAAGATTGAATAATTTAAGCGAGAGAAGCTCGCACCATAAACAAAACAAAAACGCAGGAGAAATAATATAGGAGAAAAACAAAAAAAAACAAATCAAAAATATAAATAAAATAATTTAATGAAAAAAACGGAATAATAAATAATAAATTAATTGACAATAATAATCGCAAAGACAAAAGTAAAATAAATTGTAATTGCCGCGTACGAGGAGCGCAGGCGGTGAGGCGCGGTATAATGCGCGAGAACGGCTCCCGCGCGCGGCGTATTCCACGAGTGCGAGAGAAAAAGAACGTCTCTCGCACTACGCCTATGAGAGTGAGAGAGAAAGGCCTCTCTCTCGCGCGCGCCGTCTAACGTACGGGTGCGAGAGAGAAGAACACTCTCCCGCACGGAGCCCGTTGGAGCGAGAGAGAGAACGCTCTCCCGCTCTTGCGCGCCGCTTCTACTGCGAGTACGAGAGAGACAACGGATCTCCCGTACTACGCCGTAGGAGTGAGAGAGAAAGCGCTCTCCCACTCTTGCGCGCCTAACTCTACGCGGGTGCGAGAGAGAACGCAACTCTCTCGCCCTGTATACGAGAGTGAGAGAGATAGCGCTCTCTCACTCGCACGAACCGCGAAAAATACAAAAACACTAAAGCACGGAGTAACCGGCGGAGGCTACTCCTACGCAAATACAACAAAGAAAAAAACGGCTCTATGCGCGAAAACTTTAAGTCTTAATGGACTTACTCTTTGGCTGGATAGCCGCGCACGCTAGACGCTCGTCGAAGATGGCGGAGAAGACGACTCGGCTTACTCTCGCCCCGTACAAAGTCGACCTGCTCCCGGTCGCCGGTGATCCGCGTCGGTGCCGTCGGCCGGTGTGGATTTTCTTGGCTGCCTGCACAGCCGATGCTCGCCAAGACACCAAGAGGCACACACCAATAGCCTTCTTCTTAAACGCGCGAAGAAGAAAAACGAAACGAGAAATCGGCGCGTCAAAAATTCGATGCTTCCCGCGGAAAAACTTCGTGAACAACCGATAAAAGCGCGTGACTCGTCCAACGTCGAACTCTTAACTGCCCTAAAAGGCGGGAGGCGGTTTGGCTACCTAGCCTAGCCTCTCCTATGCGGTACTCGACTAGCCTATCTCTAGTCGCGTACCGTTTCTGCCCGTCCGCGACTGTCGCGTTACCTCTTTTCCGCGGTCCCCTTTATCCCGAATACGCGAAATAAGACGCGGCGCGGAGCACGGAGTGTTCTCCGTGACAACACATACTTTCTTGACTTTGATGACCGACGCAAAAATTTAAGTACAGCAACTGTTGATTCAAAAATGGCTTTGTCGAGGGAACGCTTGGAAGAAGGAAACTTTTGGAGGATCATTTTCTTCTACTTATCTTTTTATTTCGACCTCTTTTTATTCATTCTTGTTATAACGTTCCTCTTTGCCTTTTTCCAAATCAAAGGCTTCTTATATTTGACATCAAATTTTATTTGTCACCTTGAAAGTTCAAGGCGATCTATTCATTCTTTTATTTTTCGTAAATTTATTAAAACATTACTTTATTAACTTATAAGTATTATTTTTTCCGCTTATTTAAAGAATTATTATGTTATAATATTAACTTTTTATAGAATAATGTAATAATAGAAATGTAATTGTATAATATATGTATATATATAATGTGTAATATAATATAATTAATATAAAATATAATGTATAATATTCAAGAATAGGTGGAAATAGAATTCGTAATAAGGGAAAATGTATATTTAATTAACATACAAATTGTTGATAATGATCTTTGGGGATAAATCTTACATTAAATATGATAACTATTTTACCAATAATGTAAGTAGGCAGATATTAGAAGTGCGGGGAATCAGCATGAACATTACGAACGAAACGACATAACTCATACATTCATTGTTGCAAAAATTGACTAAGTTTAAGTTCTTAGACACATAATCTAAAAATATTTTTACTAAATTTTATTATTTTTCTTTTTTTTTTACATTAAATAGATAATTTCCTATTCAATTTTCATAAAACTTTTGAATTTAGATTTAAAAATTAATATAATGTAAATGTATATAAAACCTTTAGTAAAAAAAATATTTTAAACCAATTATTCATTAATTAATGTATAAATTTATAAAATTAATAGAAATATTACACTCTGACAAAAAAGTATCCAGAAATTCTCATTTAAATTGCCCGCGTTAAGTAGTTTTAAGTATTTGAAGTTTCTGTATGTTGGTAGGACTGCCCGTAATTACTATACCAAACATGAGTGCGGTCTGTCAACTAGTTTGTTTACGACAGCTGTTGAAACCAGTCGACCTTAGTGGTAGTCTGCGAATGTTACAATGGAAAAAAATATGGAACAAAGAGTTTGTCTCAAATTTTGTGTTTTGAACGAAATTTCGTGTGCTGACTCGTTGCGAATGCTGTAAAAGGCTTATGGAGACTCTGTTTTATCGAAAACCCAAGTGTACAAGTGGTACAAAGCCTTTAAAAACGGTCGGGAGATCATCGAAGATTTGCCTCGTTCAGGACGACCGTCGACCTCTTCAACCAACGATAACGTCGAAAAAATCAAGGAAATTGTGCTCGAAAATCGTCATGCCAGTGTTAGAGAGATAGCTCGTGATCTCAACATCTCTCGTAAAACCGCTCGTTTGATTTTGGTGAACCAATTGGGCAAGCAGCGCGTCGCCACTCGGCTCGTTCCGTTAGAGCTGAATTTTCTTCAAAAACAGTACCGGATGCAGGTAGCTGCGAATTCTGAGCCCACGTTCATGGGACGGATCATAACTGGTGACGTACATGGGTCTATAAATACGACACACAAACGAGCCAACAATCATCGGAATGGGTGGGGGAAAATGAGCCGAAACCGAAAAAACCTCGCAAAAGTCGTTCGAAAATCAAGACGCTGCTTATTGTTTTCTTCGATATTCTTGGTGTGGTTCATCGTGAATTCGTTCCGTAAGGTCAAACGGTCAATAGGGACTTCTATTTAACTGTTTTGAGACGTTTGCGTGAAAATATTCGCCATAAACGGCAGGATTTGTGGCAAAACAATTCGTGGATTTTGCATGACGATAACGCACCATCTCATCGAGCCACGATTATTAACGATTTTAAGACCAAACACTCGATAAATACTATCGACTAGCCACCTTATTCGCCTGATCTAGCTCTGTGTGACTTTTTTCTTTTCTCCAGACTGAAATTACCGCTCCGGGGAACCAGATTTGACTCCATAGACGCCATAAAAGAAAATTCGCAGAAGGAGCTGAAGGCCATCCCTGAAACCGCCTATAAAAAATGTTTCTATGATTGGAAAAAACGTTGGCACACGTGTATCGCTTTAAATGGAGCATATTTTGAAGAAGATTCAATAAATATTGAAGAAGTTTAATATTTTTGCGTTTTATTTCAAATTTCCGGATACATTTTGTCAGAGTGTATGTTAGGAATAATTATAACTTAAAAAATTTTTGTGCCAGTAATTGCTGTTAAACAAAAATTGAATTAATTTATTTAATTTAATTTAAAATATACTTTAGATAGATGAATTAAATAAAAATTTGGAATTAAATAAAATTAATTTAATTTTCTGAATCAGATCTTTCTTTAATTTCGATTAGCAACTTGGATTAGGGCTTTTCTCGTGCCCCTGGATTTATAGAACATCTACTTTTAATTCTTGACATACACCTTGGATTAAACTAGCATTCAATATATTTTGACTTACAGCACTCTTTTCGTTACGTATTACAATCTCTCTTGCATTTTTCTGTTACTTCGTATGAATTGCGTTGCTCTGATTTTCTAGAAACTCCCGGCTCTTTGTTGTCTCTTCACGTTCATTCATAGATATCGCGTGGCTTGGCCTAGGATTTTGTACCTGCTTCCGGCCGTCGAGTCGTCGTTGCCTCTTTGTCTCGTTATACGGTAGAAGTCTCTCTTGTTCTCTATCTTTATTGCTCTCGGCTGCTTCATTATTCTTCCTTCTCTGCACCTGTAGTGTGTTGGCCACGTTGAATTTTTTTATGAATGGAATTTTATTTTGACCGACTATTAGGCTATTATTTTCATTGTCGATTTTTGTATTAAATTTTGAGAAAAATTCGTTTCCCAATAATCCTTCTTCTTAGATTGGAAACTCATTCGAAACTAAGTGAAATTCAATATTGAACTTGGGAAAATAAATGTTAATTTTTCCGAGCGTGAAAATGCTTTCGCTTGTTATACCTTTTAATTGCAAAATTTCTACAGTGTTGATTTCGTTATATTTATTGATATTTTAAGTTTTTAATAAATTTGGTCCTGCTCCTAAGTCTAAAGTTAATGTTATTGCTTTTTCGTGTCTCGCGTCAAAGAGCGTGATGGTCGGAGAAATAGCGTCTTTGTTTAATCGTACATATTTTTGGATGATTGAGGCTCCTGCGTACTTATCGATGGGTACGGTGTGTATAAGATAAACAAAAATATGAAATAATCGGGGCAAGTAGTTAGGCGAATAATTTAAACACACTTTATTTCTTTCGTATATACATGTATATAATTTATTTTCGTTCCAAAACTTTAAAAATATAAACTGCAGCGAATGAATAATATAAAATGCAAAAATACTAAATTCCGAAATGCAATGTAATGTTACAATGATGCAATGCAAGAATGCAATGCTAGGCTATGCTATACTTTTTCTGCTATGCTACGATATGCTATGCTTTTTCTGCTATGCTTCGATATGCTATGCTTTTTCTGCTATGCTGCTGCGCGACTCAAGCGCGCGCTTTTCATAACTTCGCGGGGAGCTAAGTCGAAACTACCCCCTCTATCTTTCTCGCGGCGAATTAGCTTCGACCAAGGGCTAAAAGCAAGGTACCGCAATACATAACATTTTATCATACGATTATATAATTTACTATTATTATATAATTTACCATTTTCTTTCCAAATTTCCATAGTTTTCTGTGGAAGGGTGGGTGCTCACTGCATACCTAGCTCCCTGACGGACTCGGTTCCACCTTACGGTTTCCCCTTACCGCTGGACCCATCTAACTCGAGGCCAAGCCTCGCGGCGGGTCAAACAGCCTCGGGGAACACAGAGTTACCCCGAGCTGAGGGCGATGACGGATAATTCGACGCCGACTCTAGTCGCCCGCAAGCACCCGTCTCGACAATCCGAGAATCACCCCTATCCTGACTCAACTATAATCATAACAATTAAACGCAAGATCCTAGATCTTACTGCCATATTTTCTAATGAAAATTTTACATGAATAATTTGCAAACAATAAACAATATGTGTGTTACTTTAACGCCCCCAAGGAGCAATAAATCATATTATTTTTATAAAAAAACATTCAAAATTAAGTGCGTATTTGCCTTTTCTTCTTTCCCTTGGCCGATTACAATTAAAATCATAATTTTATACAAATTCTTACATCATAATATAATCAAATTTTCTTAATTTTCATTTATTTTAAAAAATAAATATTTTATTTTATTAAATACAAAAAATACTATTCACATTTTATCTGTGCTTAGCTTATGCCTACTTCCGCATTCCTCGGCTAAGACTTGTATTTCCGCGTTTGCACTTCCGCGTTTTACTTCCGCGTTTCAACGATTTTTTGCCATATAAGGCAATGATTTCATCCCCGTCATTTACTAACTTTATACATAAAATTGTAAAATATTATTTTTATTTCATTTTATTTTAAAACTTTTTCCTATATCTTTCTATCGTTAACACGGTGCGTACTCAGCCTTCTTCTCTGAGCCCTGGTGAGAGGAGTTTTTTCAGTTTATCTGTTTTTTAT
The DNA here is from genome assembly GCA_949987625.1 of Chalcis sispes. NCBI lineage: Eukaryota > Metazoa > Arthropoda > Insecta > Hymenoptera > Chalcididae > Chalcis > Chalcis sispes. The sequence continues at coordinate 32,111,226 of OX465095.1, read as the reverse complement.
TATTAAATTCGTGCGTCCTGCAATGTTCTAGAATATGCCCTTCTTTTTTGCAATATCTGCATATTACGGGCTCGTATCTTTTGTTATGTTCTCCAGAAAAAATAGCATCCTGCCTCCTTAAATATTAATACTCTCTTTGTTCTCTATTTTCCGTATATGAAACGAGAGGCCATCTTTGCTCTTGGTGCGATTTTTGTTGCCCTGCCCAGGCTCTGCTCGTGTGTGGCTCGGGCCTTCTCGTCGGGACTATTGTCCTTTGCTGACGCCACCTCCAACAATCTTGAGCTGTGTGATTGAATTCATCACACAACTGGCATTTTTTATTAATGGATATATATTTAATTTGTATTGTTTTTTAAGTAGTTAATTTTTCTAACATTCTTATTTCGGAAATTTCGTCAGTCTCTCTGTAGTCATATTCTTTTTCTATTTCGATCGCCTTTTCTGTCTCTACTACTAGGTTGCGAGCCATGCTTATGTGCATTCTAATTTCTGCGCGTAATTCTTTGGAAAAATATTTCAAAATATCTCGTTCTAGTTGTTCTTCAAAACCTAACGTGTTTCTTCCTTCCCGTCTTGCTGCTTCGAGGATTTCTTCTTGTAAAGATTGCGCTTTATTTGCGTATGAAATTATTTTTTCTCCTATTTTTTGTTTCAAATTTGCTGATTCGCCGAGTAACGCGTGATACGATTTATTTAAGCCGAACTTTTTATAAAAAAACTCTATAACCACATCGATTGTCAGAAAATATTTATTTTTATAAATTTTTAAGGCTTCTCCTGTAAGACGCATTTTTAAAAGCTTAGCGACGTCTGCTTTGTAAGCTAAAGGTAATAAATCGCATGCTTTACGGCACCCGTCGAGAAATACATTTACAGGCATATTAGAACCATCGTATCTCGGTATGAGTTCAAGCGCGTCCTTGATTGATAGCGGTCTTACCTGACTTAGTGTAGAATTCATTGTATAATTCTGTGTCCGTGTGCGTTGTGTATTTTCGTTATTATTATTGTTTTGTCTAGGTGGATATTGGTAAGCCGGTGTACTATGTGAATTAAAATTTGAATTTTGAGGTGTCTGCAGTATGTTAGAAAAATTCGTATACGCGGTCTCGCTTCGTTTTGTTACTGTTGATGGTTGCTTGAAAGAGAAAAAGGTCGTTTTATCTTCCGTGATGTCCGCGTTCAACTCTAAATTATTTATTTTATTATTCGGTAATGTTTCACGTTTACCGAGTACAAAGCTAATAATATATGACACGTCTATTCTTTGTTCTAATAGATCGCCAAGCGCATTGGCCGCGTGTTTACATATACGCGCAAAATTTTTCTACATCGTGCGGATCGACAATATTTTTTAATATTTCCATGCAAGATTTTATGATATCCTGAGATGCTTCGTCACCGGTATTTATCGCTTTTTCGTGCCTTTTTTGAAAGAAGATTAAAACTTCGTGCAAATTAGGCTCTGCGATTGATGATAAATAATTTGGATCCACTCACAATACATGCCTGAGTAGAATCGCAGTCGCATCCTTGTTTCTGTTCATCTTTCTAGTATGCTTAAGCTAGTTATTTATTGCACTGTCCTTCTTTAAGGAGGGGCCCCCACAAGTTACATCCTAGGGGATGACGCAACGACAAAAAAACTTATTTTACTAAGTTTTAAATTTAAAATAAAAAGGTTTAAATTTCCTATTTCGGTCAACCGTAGCTGCCGAGGACGGGAGGTAATAAATATACATACAAGCGCAGATAGAAAGAGAGAGACAGACGACTGGAGTCAGCGAGCGTTCTAATGAGATGAGAGCGAGATATATATATATATATGTATATATATATGCCTGATTTGCTTACGTGCACTCCATTAGGATGAGAGAGAGACGTATCACATGAGCAATCTAGTTCAGGCCAGAGGAAGAGAGATGGAAAGAGAGAGAGAAAACTGTTCTTACTTTGTTTTGTGTGAGCTGGTGTCGCTGGCTGGAGTCTGGCTAGCTGGCTGGTTCGGCTGCTGCTTGGCAAAAACGGAAAGGAAATTTAAATGGTTGACTCCGAGAATTTCGTAAAAATGTCTGTTTTAATTTATTATACTTTAAAACTGGCGGGTGGCCTTATTTAGTTACAATTTTTGTATTTGTCAGACTCACTCTCACACTTTTCACTTTATACTTATTAATTCGCGTTGGTGTATAATAAAACTGACAGAGTTTCTGCGTACGAGAATATTTTAGGAGAAGACTACCGACTGTGCAACAACCGGCAGAGCCTCCGCGTACGAGAACGTTTTCGAAACAGAACTGGTCCTCCCGGTCCATCGTCCAACCCCTTTACATAAGCCAAAAACTAGACGTGCACCTTTGTTCCTTATCAAAAGAAGGGATGGTCCGAAAGTAGGACACAAGTGTTCATAGTCATGTAAGCATACCACATTCATGCACGCATACTCTGATACTCTTTTCGCATCTGAGCTTGTTATCGCTGCAACAGTAGCGCTTTTCATAAGGAAAAAAGGAAGGAAATAGAAAAGATAGAAATAAAAGAAGAGAGAAAAGAAAATAAAAAGAGAAAGGAAGAAAAAAGGTAAAAAATGCACAGATGGTACCGGCCAAGCTTGCGATGTGGCGTCGCAGCGGATGGTAGAAAAACAAAAATAAAAGAAGAAAAATACAGCGTCGCGTCATAGCACGACGTGACATATATAATAAGTTAAATTATTTTTTTTTTCTTTTTATGTAAGTGTAACGTCAGTAAACGTCCTCCGTTTTTCTTTGTGTCAACCGATAAGTTTTCTCTCTGCTTTTTTTTCTGCCCTTGCTGGTTAACGAGAAGGCGCTTTGATCTCATCGACCACTTGCATCGAACTATAGTAAATTTTTTCCTTCAAAAAAAATTTTTCCCTCCAAAACCTACTCAACGCGCGGGCTACTGACACAGACCGTTGAGGCAGATACCCTAAGCGTGGGCCAAGAGTTTACGAGTTTTTCTGGAACGCTAGAAAAAATAGTACATGCACTTAAGTCTAACGAAAGGACACTAGGCCAAGCACGTGCACGTCAACTTGGCGTCGAAAAACATAAAACTGTCCCATAAACACCGTTTTTTCTACCCATAGTTTTCCTATCTAAAATACGTATTTTCTTTTTTTCGAACTTTCCCTGCGTAATACAATTATAACGTTATGCAATATTTTTTAATTGTTTTATTATCGCAAATTATAACCTTGACTTCCGCTTACCGATACACTGTACAGGTAGCATAATAAAACAATAAATAGGTCACAAGGAAGACCTCAGTAAATAAATTAAATAACTGTTTTAAACTAGCAAAATATTGAATAATATTTAACCAAAATAAAAGGTGCAGTGTTTAATGAAAAGCAGAAAAACTGCGATTCCCAAAAATATCTCACAAGATATTTATTTTATACAAAATAAAATTCAGTAATAATAATTTAAATCCAAAAAAGAAAAACATAGAAATAAAATACAAGATATTGAATAAAATTGCTTATTGAAATTGTTAACATATATCGTATTAAAATTCAAATTTTATAAATAATTTAAGATTCAAAAAAGTAAGTTTTAACAGTTATATAATTTATTTTACCAAAATACAACAAACTCCTGCTTCTTGTATAATTTACGACAGATTTACATTCTTAATGTTATACAAGGATAACTATTTTTTTTTAAATAAAATTGTACATGTACTAGGTTGTTCAAAAAGTTTTGAAAGCGAGATCTATAGAGCAGTAGAAGAACCAAAATTTTTACGCCATTTTAATATTTTATCTTTCATATAAACATACCCAAAGTTTCATCCCACTCTGTCAATTCATTGTTTGTTAACAAGCCATTTGAAGTTGACGTGTCAGTGTATTTTTTTTACAATGAAAAAAAACGAATATCGTGCAGTGATAAAATTCTTTGTTTTGGAAGGTTTATCAGCAACGAAAATTCATACAAAAATGGTGAAAGTGTTAAAGAAATCTGCTTCTTCATTTCCAACTGTGCACCGATATGTTTTAGAGATTAGACGGGGTCGAAAAAGCGTTGAAGACGATCCACGCTCAGGACGTCCAAAAAGTGCATCAACACCAGCATTCATAGCAAAAGTACAGGATATGGTTTCGGAAAATCGTTGATTGACCGAAAGAGATTTAGCAGAGGCCCTAGACATCTCATTAGGCAGTGTGAGTCATATTTTAAATGAAGTTTTAAGTTTTAGAAAGCTCTGTGCACAATAGGCGCCGCATTCGCTCACAATGGAACAAAAACACGTTCGAATGCGACTTTCTGAGCAACATTTGAAGCGTTTTCAAAAGGATAAAAAGGATTTTTTGCGTCGATTCATCGCTATCAATAAGACTTGGGTCTACTATCATGACTCTGAATCAAAACAAGAGGCTAAAGAATGGTGTCAACAAGGCACTTCGGCACAGAAGCGAGTTCGTGTCCAGAAATCGGCGAAGAAGGTGTTAGCGTCAGTTTTTTGGGATGCAAAAGGGATTTTGTTGGTGGATTATCTCCAAACTGGCAAAACAATAAATTCTGAATATTATTGTAACCTTTTGGACCAATTGGATGAAAAAATTAGTGAAAAAAGACCCGGTTTGCACAAGAAAAAAATCATTTTTCATCAAGACAATGCACCCGCTCACACAGCTCAAAAAACCATCACTAAAATAACCGAATTAAAGTACGAATTGTTGCAGCATCCACCTTATATGCCTGATTCAGCTTCCTCTGACTTCTCGCTGTTTCCACACCTCAAGAAATTCCTTCGTGGGAAGCATTTTTCATCAAACGAAGAGGTTATAGCCGTTGTACAGGAGTATTTTGCAGGCCTTGCAGAAAGTCACTTCCATGATGGGATAAACAAGTTGGAAGACCGTTGGACCAAGTGTATTGAACTTATGGGAGATTATACTAAGCAATAAAAGTGATTTCACCAACAAAAAGAAGTATCTTCACTACCGCTTTCAGAACTTTTTGAACAACCTAGTATATCCAAAAAAAAAACGCAACTGCTATCTTTAAATTTAATTGAATTATACTTTAAAATGATGCAGCCAATTTTTTTTTGAAAGTAAAAAGATATATAAATAAATAAAATTTTATAAAAATATCTACAATAATAAATCTCCTAATAACAAGTATTACAAACGGCCTGACAATGCTTTTTTACAATTAAAATGTTAAATAAAATACATATTATCTTTCTATTTTTTTTGTTTTCTCGAAATAAAAAGATAAAAAAAAACATGTTATAATTTTTTCTGCGTGTTTTCTTATTTGTAAGCTATGAGTTTCATTTAATAATTTTAAACTATGAATAAAATCGTTCTTTCCGAGACTAATCATTTAATGTTAAATTAAAGTTTGCTGAATATAAGTGTTGGGATTTAAGTTTACTATCTTAATATACCGATATTTTATGCGTTATATATTTTTTATATATATCCATATTATAAGCACTTTCTTTTTCTCTCAAATACGTTTATTCGAGAATCATACGATTGATATAAAATCTTTTGTTGAAATTAACATTACGAATAAGAATATAAACATTATAAATTTCTTTTACTAACAACTAGCATTAACGAGAATGTTATATTTTTATAAAAGCTATTTCTCGCGTTTTTCTTTATATTTCTATAAAAATTATCATTTTTAAATACTAAATAACACCTAAGATTTCTGTTTTTCGCATTAATCTTTGAATGTAAAATTTTATACAAAAATGTTAAAATATAATTAAAATTGAAACTTGTAATAAGAATATATTGGGTGTACAACTTTGCTTCCGCCGTTTTGCAATAGATGGCTGTAGCGGTAACTGGTAGTTGAAATAAATAGATCATACATGTCATACAATAAGCTTAGGTATTTATAAATATAACGCCATCGAGATATTAGTTGATTTGTGTCTGCATCATAAAGTTATTCTCGATTAAACATGTTAGCTTACGAGCCAAATTCTCGTCATTTGCGGAAGGTTTAAATTTTCTGCTTTGATATGAAGAAATCTGCGACTGAGGCTCATCCAATGCTCTCAAATACCTATGGTGAGGCCGCTATTAGTAAAAGAACGTGCCGAGAGTGGTTTCAACGCTACAAGAACGGCGATTTTAACGTCGAAGACCAGCATGGCGGTGGAAGGAAGAAGGTTTTCGAAGATGCAGAATTGGAGGCATTACTTGATTAACACTCGTGTCAAACGCTACAAGAATTGGCGGGATCATTGGGAGTGACGCAACAAGCCATTTCAAAACGCCTGAGTGTCATGGGAATGATTCAGAAACAAGGAAATTGGGTGCCGTACGAGATGAAGCCGAGAGATGTTGAACGGCGTTTGTATGTTTGTGAACAGCTGCTTGCAAGGCAAAGACGGAAGGAATTTCTGCATCGCATTGTGACTGGGGACGAAAAATGGGTTCACTACGATAATCCCAAGTGCAGAAAATCATGGGGATATCCTGGCCATGCTTCCACGTCGACGGCCAAACCGAATATTCACGGTTCCAAGGTCATGCTCAGTATTTGGTTGGACTAGCTCGGCGTAGTGTATTATCAGTTGTTAAAACCAACTAAAACAATTACAGACGATGGTTATCGAACGCAATTAATGCGTTTGAGCCGAGCATTGAAAGACAAACGGCCGCAATACAACGAGAGACATGATAAAGTGATTTTACAGCATGATAATGCTCGACCCCATGTTGCGAAAGTGGTCAAGACATACTTGGAAACCTTGAAATGGAAAGTCCTACCCCACCCGCCGCATTCTTCAGACGTTGATTCCTCAGACTATCACTGGTCTCAATCAATTGCACACGGCCTGGCTGACCAGCACTTCCGGTCTTATAAAGAAGTAAAAACTTGGATCGATTCGTGGATCGATTTAAAAGTTGAACAGTTTTTTTAACGCGGGATTCGTATGGTGCCCGTAAGATGGGAGAAAGTAGTGGCCAGCAATGGACAATACTTTGAATCATAAATGCATAACCAGTTTTTCACAATAAAGCCTCGAATTTCGGAAAAAAACGGCAGAAGCAAAGTTGTACACCCAATATATTTTTTTTGTTTATTCTTAAGCTAGAAGTGTATGTAGGTTTAAATTGATCTTAGAATTAATTATTCTAAAACTATTTTAGGAATATATTTTAGAATTTACTAGTTAGAATTTTTTATATTTTGGCATTCATTATGTTTAAAAAATTATTTTAAATTATATTTTAAAATTAATAATTAAGGTTATGTTCAGAGTTGAGCAATAATATTTAAATTATAAGTCGCCTCTATAATTGTCTACATTTTATGTAATAATAATGTTAATTCGAAATTGAAGTATATCTTAACGCAAAGTTAAAATTATTTAAATACAATTCATCAAATAATCTATCACTATAATATTTTGTTTTAAACTTATTTTGTATTGATTCAACAAAAAAATAACAATTATCATTATTATTCATTAAAATACGGACAATTATAAAAACATGTATTTAAGTTAAACTCTTTGCTAAAAAATGGAAATTATATAGTTGCTAACATAATAGAAAAAGAACTTAAGCATTGTAAAACAAATAAAACCTTTTTTTTATAACAAAACTAAATAATATACCAAAAATGAATGAACTAATTGTAATTATTGTTAGAATTAAGCTACAAAATCGATTCTTTTTCGTAGCCTAGTTTAAATTATACGTAGTTTATTATTATAAAATTAACATTTATAAACCATGAATAATAATATTAGTTTTAGGTTACTATACAGTCTGTCAAGTAAGAGCGTGGTCGTGTTAATTTATGAAAAAATTGATTTGATGAATCTTTCATATTTATATATACATTGTAACATTACAAACAATGATGCAATTTGGTCGATAATGTGTCCAGTCACCACCGGCGTCGATCATTGCCTGGCATCTCTGAGGCATGCTTTCTACTAGTCTGACGGCGTATTCTAGTGGCAAGGATCTCCAGATCCGACGAATTTCGTAAGACAACTGCTTCAAAGTGTATGTGCGTCTTCCACGAAGCTTCCGTTTAATATATGCCCACACATTTTCAATAGGGTTTGCATCGGGCGACTGCGACGACCAATCCAATGTAACGATGCCAGATTGAGTCTTCCACTGAGTACAGAGCTTGCTGCGGTGTTTAGGATCGTTGTCCTCCTGCGGAATCCAATCTTTATTTTTTGTGATGAACCATCGGTTGGCAGATAGCAGTAAAGCCTTTTTGTAGATTTTTTTATTTTCTCGGCATTTAGGTTGTCAGTAAAGAGGTGCAAAGTGCCGAATCCCTGCTTTAAGAAGCAGCCCCAAAGATGCACCTTTATTCCATGTTTTACGGTCCGCTGAACAAGCCTATTGGTGAAAGTTGACCAGGCTCGTGTGAGGACAGAACGTGCCCATATGGAACATTTATCAGTAAAAATGACATTTTCAAAATCTCTATCAATATTCTCATGCGCCCAAGCGAGTCGCTTTGTCACATGTTTTTCAGTCAACAGAGGCATCTTCATTGTGTTGCGCCATTTCAGATGATGAGTACAAAGATGGGTTTGGATAGTTTCGTAGGATATATCTAAACCTTTCGCCATTAATTTTGCTTGTCCTTGCCGCGGTGTTAAAGCAGGATTCCACGAAAACAGATTCACTATTCTTTTTTCATCTTTTTTGTTCACTTTTTCTATCGAGCCACGTTCTGGTAAATTATCGACATTTTTAGCCACTTTATATCGCTGTATTCACTTTTGTACAAATGCCTTCGACTTTCTCATATATTTAGCAGCCGCTGATTGCGACATTTTGGGACCTTTTGGGTGGATGCAAAGGAACACAGCCTCGTAGCGCGACGCCTACTTAGCACTCATGACGTTTAACGTGATTCTTTTTCAAAAGATCAACGACAACTGAATTTTAATTGACACTGCATTAAAGACAAAGCTTTCCTCTATTGGCTCGCAAAAAAATTAGAGCAAAATCTTTTATTACCTATCGGTGGAGTCGACAACGCTCTTACTTGACAGACTGTACAATTTTGTAAAAGTGGACAGTCCCCTCTCAATCTCTCTCTCTCTCTCCAACTTGAAGACGACACACCCTCGCGGAGGCTTTCCGCGCCCTCCCAGAGAGGCCCACCGAGGAGAAGGAGGCCCGAAAAACTTGCCCTCTCCAGAAATTTTCCGAAAAAAGGATTCGTTTGACGTGACTTCGGAAAAACGCATAAATATCGCGCAAAATTTTTGACAGCCAGCAGACCTCAGGTAGCACTCGAGGGAAACATTACTTTAAGAATCAACGAGCAGTCAAGCATCAAGTTAACGAGTCTCAACAGTCAGTATTCGATAACTTTGGAGGGCATCCAGAATCACAGCATTTCTCTAAGCAGCATCAGCACCTGCACTCTTCTATATACATATATATATATATATTTTTTTGCATCCATAACTGTTCTTTTAAGAGCAATTCAAACTTATCATTGTTCAAAAGAGAAGAAGAAGAAGAAGGAATCGGCGACCACTCCATGCGAACTACAAAAAAAGAGAGAGAGAAAGAGAGGATTCGTCCATACATCATTTACATCAATAAACAGTGAGTTTCAAACTCATTAGTCTGTTTTTCGATTTCTCCTCCAAAGAGATAGTATTAGCCAAGATCGGCTAAATATCTCTCTCCCCGCAACACTTGATAGGTCTTGTCCGGAGCAATCTGTAGGCCAACGTTAGCCTATACGTTTGTTCAGTCCTGCAAGTCACCACCTTTCCTATAAAATTCCACAAATAATTCTTCTGCCGTCCTTAGCCCATAAGTTTTAGTACTTAGGCTCGAAAAAGGCAAAAAGGCAATTTCGCGTCAATTTCGCACGCAGTAAACGTCACCCTTACATTACATCAAAAATTTTTGGAGGCCCTGGAGAAGGGATACAGAAGTTAAAAAGAAAGTAATTTTTCTTAAACTTCAGAGGAAAATGCCAATTGTGAAATTTTTTTTTCTCTCTTTATTTAATATCTTCAAATAAATATAAATAATAAATGAATAATACTAAAATTATAATACTTTTTAATTGAATTAGAAGAAAATATTATGAAAAATAAATAAAGTAATAAATAAATAGAAATAAAAGCAAATTGAAATAAGAAAAATAAAATTTAAATAATAAAAAGATTGCTTAAAGTGGAAGGACTTGCTCCATGCGATAGTTGAACTTCTTGGGATTATATGCGAAGGGTCATTTTTGTATGAAGTGTAAAAATTAATTATAAAATTACATAAAAAAAAAAAAAAGAGAAGATAAACTTTTGTCGAGTCTCTGGTGAACAAGCACTGCACATCATAGAAAAAGCAGGCTTAGTCTGCATAAAAATACAATAAAAAAAAAAATATAAAAGTCTTATTGAAAATTATTATAAATCTACATAATTGTAGAATTAATTTTAAAGGAAAATTTGAGAAACAATAATAAGAATTAGAATAAAAGTTAAATATAAACAAAAATATAACTATATTAATTGAATAAAAAAGGAAACGAAATAAGAAAAAAAAATGAATTAAATAAAGAGAAGTGATTAAAATCAAAGTCGCGAATAATAAATAAATTAAACAAAAATCAAATAAACTAAAAGTGAATTATTGAAGATTAATAAATAAGCAAATAAAAAAAATAGAATAGAAGTGAAATAAAAAGTGTGTAAAGAAAAAAGGATTGCTTGAAAATAAGCGAATAAAATAATTGAAAGACAAATAAAGAAGAAAAAGGGTGGATTATAAGTTGAAAAAAACAATATACTAAATGATAAAAGAATTAGTAATAAACAAATAAATAGAAGAATAGAGCATAACGAAATAAAATAAAATAAGAAGATAAAAGATAAGTGTGTAACGTCGGTGCATGACCTCCGTTTTTTTTGTGTTTTGTCAGCCGAAAAGTTCTTTACTAACACAATAATCCCCTCCACAACCTACTCGACGCACTCTCCACTGACGAAGACCATTGGGAAACTCAACCTAAGTTTAAACCGAGAGTTAAATAGCCGCTCTCGTTAAACTCAGTTTTACTAAGATGCAATTTTTACAGACAATTGCACACATGTCATAATAAAATAAAATTCTTTCTTCTAAGTAAGGAAATAACTAAATTGCTAAGTCAGTCAATACGAATTTCATTGACATTCGACACACAAATTCATGCAAGGTAGTCTATCTTATAGCGTAATTTAGAACATCGCGCAATCATCTCGAATGTCATGAATTCTTGTAATACACTCAAAATAATTTTTTTATAATTAATTAAATGAAAATAAGTGATTAATTAATTAAATTAAAAGAAATAATTAATTTAAATTAACCATTCAACGATCCTAATTATTACTATTTCACTAGAATAGAATAATAGTCCGCGACCAGCTACATTATTTTATTTTATAAACTAAACTGTAAAAAAAAAATTGCATTAATAATTACATTTTGTAATCAAAATTATTATTGATAATAGAAATTTCAATATAAATTAACAATCATACTAGCAAATATTTATTAGATAATTTTTTTTAGTACTCCTCCAACAGTCCATTAATTAAAAATTATAGCTTCTATAGAATGACTATTTAAACTATCATTCTAGAATTATTTTCTCTTTTGTAATAATAAAACACTGATAGCAATCTTTTCTTTATTATTTAAATACTCATTCTTTATCTAATTATGTAAAATGCGACGAAAAACTTCGTTCTGTTGTAAAATGCGTTGAACCTTATAAGGCCCACGATTATAAAATTTAAATTAACATAATTTTATTGTATATAATAAACCTATGTAAAAACTCTGTAAAAATGGATCATCTCTTACTCTCTAATTCTCACTCTCTCTAACCGAGAAGCCCGCCAGGAAGAGGGGGTCTTAAAAACTCGGCCTCTCTCCGAATTTCCGGGCCAAAGAAGGAATTTGCTGAGTAGCTTCTCCAACGCAGTTAAATACGGCACAAAATAATCACCAAGCAGCAGACCTCTGGCAGCACTCAAGGACCCACGTACTACCCAAAATTCTAAAAAGAAAACACCACTAAGGACCCACGTACTACCCAAAATACTAAGAAGAAGACACCACTAAGGACCCACGTACTACGCAAAACATTATTACGGAAATATTACTACGGAAATATTACTACAAGGAACATTACTAAGGAACAAATTACACTACTACAAGCAAGCAAGGAATAATCACTACAAGCAGATCTTAAGCAACTACAAGGAAACTACTAGGAAGCCACTACGAAACAGCTACGCCAAACAGACTATTCAATTTTATAAATAAGAAGAAAAAGCCGATAAATAAACCTTTTTTTAAAGGAAATTAAAATTAGTAACCTCTTCAACGGCAAATCCTAACAAATAATTAGAAACAAACAAATAAAAATTTATACAAATGATACCGCTCCTTCCAGGAGAGTGAAATCGATTGATTCGCGAGCTAAAAATAAGCAAACAGAAATAAATTAAGTAAACTAACAAAAAAAAAATTATTAGACGATAGGTAAAATAAGAAACGATAGAAATAATTGGACCAAGTAAATAAAACTCAAACAAGTAAATAATAAATAAATAAATAAATAATGAGAGTAAAGTAAGATAAAAGTAACAATCTCCTGCTTAGAAACAAGTATCTCCACCTGTTGTCACATAACTTAAGACTTAAACATATTAGCCTCAAGCAACAGGGAACAAGCCTGTATATTAATTTTTGCATTCTTCATTTGAGCGACAAATGACCGATAGGAGACAAACCAGAAAACTAGTCGCTAAGGCATTAAAAGCAGAAAAAGATAAAGACGAAATTGCCGATCACTTTACCCGTAGACCGCGCGTATCTCGCTCTCCCCAATACTAAAGTCTAGACTCCCCCGTCAACACTCCCCTGAGAATAAGTAAAGACGTTACAAAAGAAGACATCACCCCCCCTCTACTCATATACCAACCTCTGATCGATCTAAACATCTTAGATCCAGACTCCCCGACAATGACTCAACCTAACAGGGCCGGTTACGGTAGAGAAACCGGAAATGAAGGCGAACAAAAACCGATCTTTCCGATATCTCTGAAGGACGCCCTTAGTGAAGTCCCTGAATTCAACGGAAAAAAAACATCCCATTAAGCGAATTTTTAGAAGGCTACAACGAAGCCAGAGAAATACTCGGGCCCTACGATGAATCAAACTTAGTAAGACTTATCAGAAGTAGAATAAAAGGAGAATCCCACGCCGCGATCCTCGGGTTATCATTCCCGACGGTTGTATCTTTGGAAGACTTTCTTAAGGATATATACGCCAGTACTAAAACTGAGCAACAGCTGCTGGGAGAACTCGGAAACGAGTACCAGCGAGACAATGAAAACGTCATCGCTTTCGCAAATCGTATGAGAAATCTGGGAGCGCAGATTAACGAAGCTCATGAAATAGCCACCGGCACCCTCGGTCCCGAATTTAGAGCACAAACAAAAGCACACATAGTAGAATGCTTTAAGCAAGGTCTGAAACTAGAAATAGAGAATAGAATGAAGGAAACAAACAATATCTCAGACATCGTAAAGAACGCCATACTGGACGAAAGGCAAATCGCCTCCAAAACAGCCCTTCGCAATAAACAGCGAGGCCATAAAAAAGGATTCTTCTACGCGAGCGAAGAAGTTGTGAAACCAGAGCTGAAAAGAATGAAGGAGACAAGATACGAGGCACGGATAAACAGGTCAGCAGTATGCCGCTTTTGTACAAAACCTGGACACTCAGAAGAAACCTGTTTTCTCAAACCTGCCAAATTTGCGCAAAACCAAGACATACTGCTAATTTCTGCAACAATAATACTGAATGCCAAATATGTGGGCAAAGAAGATATACCGCAGTGCAGTGTAATAAAAACAGACGCGCAGTCAACTATGCAACAAGCCAGGGCACTCAGCATTAGATTGCTTTAAACGCACCAACAATACGCCTAAAGCAGAGTTGCTGTGCTACAAATGCGACATGCCCGGCCATACTGCAGCAGTCTGCCGACAACAAAGACCCACCAATGTGACCAATGTACCAATCTGCAGCTATTGTCATATAAAAGGGCACGCAGTCATCGAGTGCAGAAAAAAGAAATATAACCTGGCAAAAAACGAGAGGAGTCTCCCACAACAGAGCTCCATCAGGGAGGCCCCATGAACTCAAGTGCGCTCAGCTCTCCCAATAGAACTGAAAGATTTCAGTAGAGAGTTAATGCCATAAAAACTTGTAAAACTGTACCGTTCGTAAGCCTCAGCCTCCTCCGAAATAGGTTCCCCGGCACCCTCATAATCGATACAGGATCAGAGGTTAGTGTATTAAAAGCACGCGTCTTGCCGGATCACAAATATCTCAAGACCTTAGACGAATTTACACTACAAGGCTTGGGAGGCGAAACAGAGCAAGGTTTGGGGAAAGTGAAGGTAAAGATCGGAGAAAAAATAATCGAATTTATCATAGTACATAATAATTTTCCGATTCCCTTTGACGGGGTATTAGAAGGGAATTTTTTCGAAACCACTAAAGCAAAATTGGACTTCAGAGACGATACAATACTAGTAAACAATTAACGCATGAATATACTCTGGGACGATGAAGATTACCCGCACCTGATCAAAAATTTGCACAATATCACGAGTGGAACAAAAACCGGACTACTCTTAGTTAAAATACTAAATCCACTGACCTTCACGGAAAAGCAACTGTTGATCGACTCGGGATCCGAGATAAACCTTATAAAATCAAGCCTATTACCACCCGAAGAAAAAATTGATTCGACAGAAAGATACAATTTAAAAGGGATTAGAAAAAAAATCATACCTACTTGGGAAACGATAGAGATCTCATTGCTAGGAAGTACGATAAAATTCTACGTCATAAAAGACGACGTGTATATCCTAGAGAAAGGAATATTAGGCTGTGATTTTCTGCGCATAAACAAAGTACACCTTGACAATCCCAACCGCATGATTACATTGAACGAAAAAACGCAATCCTTCGAAATTGGAAATGTACTCGACAACATAAAAAACAAAGAGAGGAATATTTTAGAAATCGTAAAAGACGAAGATCACGATAGTAATGCAGCTACGAGGAACAGTTATCTTACTTCAGAGAACAAACTTACTATCGACTTAGGCTGTCAGCTCGAGTCGACCGCTGACTTTGGAGACCCTAGGTCTCGCGAAGATCCCGAACTCAAAGAAACCATCGAAGATCACCTACGTATGGACCACCTGGATGAACAAGAGAAAGCATGTGTCACCGAATTAGTAAAGAACAATAGAGACACGTTCTACCTACCTAGAGACGATCTCCTGGGTACAGATCTTATTACGCACGAAATTCCAACAACTGACGACAACCCAGTCCACGCTAAGCAGTATCGCTTTCCGCATTCGTTGAAAGACGAAATAAACCGACAGGTGAATGACCTACTAAAGGCAGGGATCATAAACTTCAATTTACCCCACAACGTCCCGGTTTAGGCCGTACCCAAGAAACCAGACTCACAAGGCCGCCCTAGATGGCGCATGGTATTAGACTTTCGAGCCTTGAACGAGAAAACAATAGGCGATTCGTATCTACTTCCTAATATCAAAGAGATGTTCGATCAAGTAGGACCAGCCAAATACTATACAGTGCTCGTCTTAGCGTCAGGATTCCACCAGATAAAAATGAACCCGAAAGACGCACACAAGACGGCTTTTAGCACACCATTCGGCCATTATGAATTTGCACGAATGCCGTTTAGATTAAAAACCGCGCCCGCTACCTTCCAACGACTAATGGATAAACTCTTAAAGGGAATACAGGGCGTAAGTCTTTTTGTTTATCTTGATGACATTGTTATTTACGCAAACAGCATAGAGAGACACGACTCAAAAATTACAGCTTTAATGCAACGCTTGAAACGAGCTGGTTTGAAACTGCAAACCCATAAATGCGAGTTTTTAAGACGCAAGGTCACATATCTTGGCCATATGCTTAGCAGGGAAGGATTGCGTCCCGACCCGAAGAAATTGGAGTTCGTAAAGAACTTTCCTTGGCCCAAAAATATGAAAAATGTCCGTCAGTTCCTCGGACTAGCAGGATATTATCGTCGTTTTATCAAGGGATTTGCATACATCTCAAAACCCCTGACTAAATTACTGAAGAAAGAGACACTATTCAAAAGGAACGAAAGGACAGAAGAATCTTTTAACTTGCTAAAACATATGTTGTGTACTGCCCCCGTGTTACAATTTCCGAATCTTTCACAACCTTTCATAATTACGACGGATGCCTCAGGCTATGCAGTAGGAGGAGTCCTGTCTCAAGGAGAAATTCGGAAGGATCCAACAATAGCTTATACATCGCGCACGTTACGCGGCGCAAAGGATAACTACGAAGTATATGAAAAGGAAGCTTTGGCCGTGGTACACAGTGTGACAACGTTTAGATCCTACGTATATGGACAAAATTTTACGATAGTAACCGACCACCAACCCTTGGTATGGTTCAAAACGGCAGACTTAAATACTAGGGTCCAGAAATGGCGATTAAGTTATCCGAATATGATAATGTGATAATTTATAAACCAGAGAAGTTAAACGCTAACGCAGATGCATTATCACGTAACCCAGTTGAAGAAGGTGCCGTTAACGTAGTAACACGTGCACAATTAAATAGGAAAGAACCCACCCCTAATGAAACCCAGGAAAGGCCTTTGTCACCCAAACTTGTGAAACCAGTACGAAAAAACCCTAGGAGGAGACCTAAGAAAAGCCAAAACGTTTGCCAAAATACGAAAGGAGTCGTCCCACGACCCAAGAAAGACATCAACTACGAAGCGAGCGAAGACGATGATTTCGACGAAGTCGCGGACCCCGAACCCTTCGCGCTTCCATCCAGACCCCAGGTCGACAATGAAGAAGATTCTGATCCCAACGAATCCAAGATAAGCGACAAGAAAATATTAAATGAACGACCCGTCATAGAAATAAGGGAACCCCTACACACTCGAAACGATAACATAATTTATTTCACCACCTTGAACAGAGATAATTGCGACGAAGGCGCAAAAATATTGACTGAACACAACAAAATAAACACTACCAAAGGTTTGTTAATAGGTGAGGTACACCGAGTAAAACGCAAAGGTCGAAAGTCCTTATTCGCAGTGTGTATAAAGGGAGAACGACCCGAATCCCTCAC
Source organism: Chalcis sispes (assembly GCA_949987625.1). Lineage (NCBI taxonomy): Eukaryota > Metazoa > Arthropoda > Insecta > Hymenoptera > Chalcididae > Chalcis > Chalcis sispes. The sequence continues at coordinate 32,093,981 of OX465095.1, read as the reverse complement.
TCAAATAAGAAGTAACTTGACTAAAGGATTGATTACTCTAAAAGATTTATTAATTAACCTAAAACAGAGAACTATCAGAATAGTTAAGAGCAAATTCATAGAAAATCTTGAATGGTCCAAAGGTTCAAGCTTAATAAAATCCACCTTTAAAGACACACCAATCAGAACCATAGTTTGCAACGGAAAACTGAGATACGTCCCTGACGAAAAACGAGACGAAATATTTTCAGAATTGCACAGATCACCGATTGAAGGTCATCGAGGAGTCTTGAAAACCTTCAACCGGATACGTCAAGCATATTATTGGGAAAACTTGAAAAATGACGTACAACGTCGTGTCCAACAATGTCTCGACTGCCAACTAAAAAAGTTGACACGTTTAAAAACAAAACAGTCAATGGTGATCACTGATACACCCGGCAGTGTTTTCGACAAAATCGCTATGGATATAGTAGGACCACTTAAACCCACGAGCAAATGTCACGAATATATTCTGACCATTCAGGATCAGTTATCTAAATTTTGTTTAGCTGATCCCCTAGGAAACGTGCTGTCCACCACCATCGCGGACGCTAAAATTAGGAAATTCATGTCCCTATTTGGAGCACCAAAAGCCATCCCAACAGACCAAGGAAAAAATTTCTTAAGCCATCTCATGAATAGAAATGCAAGAAGATTCCGGATAAAAAAAATCAATACAATTACCTTCCAGCCCTAGTCAAATGGGTCATTAGAAAGATCTCACCACGCGCTCGGCGAATTTCTAAAATAATACACCGACAAAAACAACGAATGGGACGAATGGATCGAAATAGCAATGCTAAATTATAATTCTAGTGTGCAGGAAAGCATCGAACACACACTATACGAGGTAGTATTCGGCAAGTAGCCACGACTACCATCCAACGATCCATTACACGCCAGTGCTCCCAACATACAAAGATTACATTACAGAGTTAGTCACGCGCCTAAATGACATTCAAAAACTAGCATATTAAAACCTATTTAGGTCTAAAGAACGCAACAAAAAGCTTTATGACAAAAAAATCAACCCTAAGAGCTTTAAAGTAAAAGACTATGTATTCTTGTTAACCGGACCCAAACCAGGGAAATTTGGCAATCATTATTCGGGACCTCGTTAAGTATTAGAAATCCTCAAATCCCATAATATTAGGATACGTTACAAGAAAAGCGACAAAATCGTCCACACAAACAGGCTCTGAAAATCCCACATAAATCGAGAATTTAAACACAAACGAAAAAAAAGGAACACCAATAGCAAAAGCTAGCTATAAACGAGATGAGGTCACGTAAAACAGGCGAATTGACTCTAATAAAAAAGAACCCTTATAAAAATAAATACGTATAAATACAGATAACCAAAAAAAAATTGCAAGCAATAATATTGTTAAATAATATTAAAAAATTAAATAAAAGAAAACATAAAACATAACCCGAAAATGTAAAGCTAAAAAAAAAAAAAAAAAAAACACTAACTTCATATCATACGATTATAAGACTAACCAAAAAAAATAGAATAAAATTAACTTTATTTTTCAGATGGACCTGGCAAAAATAATTATTCTCTCATATCTTTTTGTTCCAATTTATAGTCTCATTGGTTACGACTGTGGACCACGACACCTAAACGTAACCACTGTATTTCTACTAGAAGTAGACGAATGCGACTTCCCTATAACTTCTGTGAATGTAACCCGTCGTTACATACAATTATTACAAGTAGTAAATTATCGTCAAACTCATGTAATACAATGTAAAGTAGAGATACAGCGGTTTACCACTGCGGAATGTTCTCACACAACTCTCTAGTTAACCATGGTCAGGCCGAATACATACATGCAATTAGTAGGCACGCGTGTTTACAAATGTACGAAACCGGACTGTTCAAATTTAAAGATAGTACAGTAATTAGCGACATAATCAATAGTACCGTAAAACATCCAATCGTTTACGCAGGCACACTCTCTGAGGATGGGCGATTTTCCGGAAGCGTTTACCGAGACCTTTATGGTGCTTGTGAAAACGTAGTTGTACAGGGATTACTAAAAATCACCTTAAGAGAACACTTTGCAAAAAAAGACCTAAACACTAACAAAATACACTTAAGTTCCGGAACATCGTACACCCTCTCTGAAACATCTTGTATCGATTTCGAGAGCGGTTATTCTTTTTGGACGCCCTACCCCTAGACGAATGTAAATTCGACCGTTACGGACTTTTATACGAGGGATTAGCTAACAAAATCACAGACAGTAATTTTAACTATGAAAAAATCACATATTTCCTTACCACAAATGAGGTAACTTTTGCCCTATCCAGCAAAGGAACCGAGAACTTATGCGGATACACAGTGGTCAGAACCGAGCACCCTAAGCTATTTATCCTAGAAACTACCAAAGGATACTCATTCGCGAAGCCAGAAAGTCTAGCGATAGAAAACTTGGACATCTTCGCGTAACACATCCTTCAATAAGTCCCAAGACTAACCCAAAAATGGTGCTAGTAGTACCAAACTAGCCACGTTTCCATAGAGTGCGAACCTTTACATGAAACGTGTAAAAATTTTACGTCGATCGGATCACAGACAGCAGATTAATCGAGGTTAGAGTAAAGTCACTTTGTAATTTGTTTAAAAAATGGAAAAAAGCGAGTTTCGCGTGTTGATAAAACATTGTTTTTTAATGGGTAAAAACACCGTGGAAGCCCAGCAATGGCTTGAAAAACATTACCCGGACTCCTCTCCATCCAATCCAACGATTTTTCGTTGGTATGCTGAGTTTAAACGTGGTCGTACGGACACAAACGATGCGGAACGTTCGGGTAGGCCATTGGAAGCCGTTACACAGGAAAATGTGAGTGAAGTGTTAAAAATTGTAATGAAAAATCGCAAAATGAAGGTCCGTGAGATTGCAGAAATGACACAGTTATCATCTGGAAGCGTATTTACAATCCTTCATGAAAAATTGAGCATGAAAAAGGTTTTTTCCAAGTGGGTGCCGCGATTGCTTTCAGTGGAACAAGAACAGCAACGAGTCGACGATTCAGAGAGCTGTTTATCGCTATTTAGTCGCAATAAAAAGGATTTGCTGCGTCGATACGTGACCATGGATAAAACATGGATACATCATTTAACTCCGGAGTCGAATCAGCAATCATCTGAGTGGCGCATGGCTGGCGAAAGCCGTTCAAAGCATCCAAAAACGCAGCAGTCTGGCGTCTATTTTTTGAGATACAAATGGCGTGATTTTCATTGACTACCTGGAAAAAGGTAAATCGATCAACAGTGATTATATTGACTTGTTGGTACATTTAAAGGAGGAGATCGCAGCAAAACGACCGCACATGAAGAAGAAAAAAATTCTTTTTCACCAAGACAATGAACCATGCCACAAGTCCATAAAAACAATGGCAAAATTGAACGAATCGGGCTTTAATTTGCTTCCCCACCCCCCGTATTCGCCAGATTTAGCCCCCAGCGACTACTAGATCTTCGCTGATCTTAAAAAAATGCTCCAGGAAAAAAAATTTGGCTCGAATGAGGAGGTCATTGCCGAAACTGAAGCTTATTTTGGAGCAAAGGATAAATCCTTCTTGAAACATGGTATAGAAATGTTGAAAAGGCGTTGAAAAGATTGTATTACTCTAAAAGGAGATTATATAGATGAATAAAAATGATTTTTGAAAAACAATGTTGTTTTCGTTGTTAGTCTCGGGACTTATTGGACGATGTGTTATGTAAATTCTAAATTCGTGTACGTGGAAAAACACACCAGAACACAGATCAAATCTCTGTACCATAACATCTTGTTGCAACAATGCAGGATTGAGAGACAGACATTGTTAAACGCCCTAACCATAGCCGACAGATCACCAGACAAATTCGCTCACAACCTAATAAACGGACCTAGTTACATGGCTAATACGGGTAGAGAAGTGGTGCACATCATCAAATGCATACCTGTAAAAGTAAAACTCCGACATGGAGAGCACTGCTACGCCGAATTTGAAGTCACCTGGAACAAAAAGACTCAGTATCTAACACCTAAAACCCACATCCTAAAAGATCATGGTACCAGGGTATCCTGCAATGCCAGCCTGCCGTCATACTACAGAGTAAATAAAGAATGGTTAAAAGTCATGCCAAAACCCATGAAAGGTAAAACACCTCAAACCCTTAAACCTTTCAGACACATGACATGGAAGTACACTGACCCGGTTTCTCTCACCACTAGTAGCATCTATACGCAAAAAGATCTAGAACAACTACAAGAACGAATTATGTTCCCAATCGGAAAACCATTATTACTTAACGAATTTGCCAAAGAAATACATGGCCAACCTATAATAAACAACGAAAGCATCATCTCTAGACTTCTAAACGAAAACACAGTAGGAAAAATACTAGACACAGTCTGGACTACAGCTTGGAATAGGTTAACCACATTCGGAATTGTCAGCACAGCTGTAATAGCCATTCTCTTGATAATACAAACAATAAAAACTATAGCAGGAGCCATAATCAACGGCTTCCTCCTTCACCGCATGTACGGATGCTCAATGCACCTCCTAGCCGCACTTTGTGGCTCTATAACTCGTCTATTTACAAGTCAGATAACAAAACAGACTAAACAACAACATGACATAGAGATGGGATTCATGAACGCAGACACCGTAACCAAGCATCCTGCAGGAGGTCCAATACATCCTACGCCAACCATCACCAAGGAACCAACCTTAGCCGACTCAATACCAGCAGCATCACTACAAGTCCTGTCATGTAAAGTTTCTTTAACAACAGCCATTAAAAGACACGCCTTGCAGTACAAGTTTTCATCATTTTTATTCCGTCTACGTCAGTAAGATTGCTAAGTGATACTACGATCACCTAGCAACCGTTTGAGCATGGGGGTGTAACGTCGGTGCATGACCTCCATTTTTTTTGTGTTTTGTCAGCCGAAAAGTTCTTTACTAACACAATAATCTCCTCCACAACCTACTCGACGCACTCTTGACTGACGTAGACCATTGGGAAACTCAACCTAAGCTTAAACCGAGAGTTGAATAGCCGCTCTCGTTAAACTCAGTTTTACTACGATGCAATTTTTACAGACAATTGCACACATGTCATAATAAAATAAAATTCTTCCTTCTAAGTGAGGAAATAACTAAATTGCTAAGTCAGTCAATACAAATTTCATTGACATTCGACACACAAATTCATGCAAGGTAGTCTTTCTTATAGCGTAATTTAGAACATCGCACAATCATCTGGAATGTCATGAATTCTTGTAATACACTTAAAATTATTTTTTTATAATTAATTAAATAATAATAAGTAATTAATTAAATGAATTAAAAGAAATAATTAATTTAAATTAATCATTCAACGATCTTAATTATTACTATTTTACTAGAATAGAATAATAGTCCGCGACCAGCTACATTATTTTATTTTATAAACAAAACTGTACAAAAAGAAATTGCATTAATAATTACATTTTGTAATCAAAATTATTATTAATAATAGAAATTTTAATATAAATTTACAATCATACTAGCAAATATTTATTTAATAATTTTTTTTTTAGTACTCCTTCAACAGTCCATTAATTAAAAACCATAACTTCTAAAGAATGACTATTTAAACTATCATTCTACAATTTTTTTTTTTTTGTAATAATAAAACACTCATAGCAATCTTTTCTTTATTATTTAAATACTCATTCTTTATCTTATTATGTAGAATGCGACGGAAAACTTCGTTCTATTTTTTTTCTTTCGCAGTGAACCCAACTCAAGACAATCCAGAGTATTACACCTTGCTTGACTTGGAGACGGCCCTCAAAAATCTACCTCCCCTCAAGCCAAATTCGAACCAGAGGCAAAGGAGGAGATACCTGAAGGCATTCCGGTGAGCCACGGGGCAAAAGTAGATCCCTGGCAAAGAATACGAGGGTAGACTCCAAGAACGCATAGAGAAATTAAAGGAAATCGAGGCAAAACAAACCGCCACCGATAAATTCTCAGATGAAAGGCTACTTCTCGACGCGAGGATAGAGAGGCTTCTGTGCGCGCACGGGGAATTCCTAGCGCACTGTTCGACTTGTGTCTTGAACTTAACACAGACCTATAGAATCCCTCAAAAAGGGAGGGATAGCGAGGACAGCGAGTCAAAGCTCAAGAAAAGGTTAAACAAGATAGAGCCCCAGAGGCAATATATTATGAAAAAATATATGGAGAACATGTAGATTTATTTATACTCTTTTTACATAAACGAAATTTTTTTAATAAACGCCTCTAATTATTTTTAGACCCACTTCCTCTACCTATCCATAAGTTTTTACTTTTAAAACTAAAATTTTTTTCTTCTAAATATGCCTAACAATTAATTTTCATTTATATATGTATATATATATATATATATTTATAATTTTTTTTCCTTTTATATTTTGAATGTAAAAGAAAAAAAAAAGGGGAGGAGGGTTTCTTTTCGTTCATTTTTTTTTCTCTCTTTCTTTTTCTTTCTCTTCTCCTACAATAAGGAAACTCAAGACCGAAAAAATAAGTCACTCGTAGAATAAGGAACGAAAGAAAGCTAAACAATGAAATAAAAAAGAGAGAGATGTTTATAAAAAAAAACACAAAAGAAAATTATACGATAATATTGCACGCAAAGTCAGACTTTAGAGAAGAAAGTCTCTGAGTTTATTTGCAAAAGTGAGACTATTGCAACCCGACTGGAATATTTTGAAAGACAACTTGACCAGTTAACTACAGAGTTGCATGGCTCTTAAGTCAATGACCTATCGATAACGGAAAAAAGAGGAACCAGGCAACAGGTCGCTAAGATATTGAAATCAAAAAAAGGTAAGGACGAAATAACTGATCCTTTCTCAAGTAGACCGCGTGTATTCTACTCTCCCAAGAATAAAAGTCTTAACTCTACCGTCAACCTCTCCCCTAAGGTACCTGAAGATATTACCTTCACTTCACCTACCTATAAGCCCCTGATCGATCTGAATACCTTTGACCAATACTTTTCAACAATGGCTTAACCCAACAGACCTGGTTGCAGTAGCGATCCACCTAATACAGGAGATCAAAAACCTATCTTCCAAGTCTCACTAAAAGACGCACTCAGTGTAGTGCCCGAATTTAATGGAAAAGATATTCCATTAGGCGAGTTTTTAGAAAGCTGCAATGAGGCCAGGGAAATACTTGGCCCCTACGATGAGTTGAACCTGGTAAGACTCATCAGAAGTAAAATAAAAGGAGAAGCTCGCGCTGCGATCCTCGGGTCATCATTCCCGACGGTCGAAGCTTTAAAAGACTTCTTCAAGGACATATACGCCAGCAACAAAACAGAACAGCAACTTTCAGGTGAACTAGGTAATGAATACCAGCGAGACAATTAAAATGTCATTGCCTTTGCAAACCGTATAAGGGACCTCGGAGCTCAGATAAACGAGGCCCATAAGATAGCCACTGGCGCCCTTGACCCTTAATTCAGGGCACAGACGGAAGCACACGTAGTAGAGTGCTTCAAGCAGGGTCTGAAGCCTGAAAAAGAAAATAGGACGAGGGCAACAAACAATATCTCAGACATCGTAAAAAACGCTATACTAGCTGAAAGACAAATCGGCTCTAAAGCTGCCCTTCGCGATAAACAGCGACCTCATAGGAGGGGACTCTTTTATACGAGCGAAGAAGTTACGACCCCAAAGCCGAAAAGAGTGCCAGAGACCAGGTACGATGCATGAGCGACCAGGATGACAATGTGCCGGTTTTGTAATAAACCAGGACACTTATAAAAAACTTGTTTCCTCAAAGCAAAGACGTGCCAAATTTGTAGGAAAACGGGCCATACCGCTAACCTCTGCCGTAATGACGTAGTATGCCAAATATGTGAACAAAAAGAACATACAGCAGCACAGTGTAACAAGAACAGGCGCGCAGTCGACGTCTGCCAATTGTATAATAAGCCTAGACACTTAGCCTTAAACTGCTTCAAGCGCACCAATATTACGCCTCATGCAGAGATACGCTGTTTCAAATGCGACAAGCCCGGCCACACGGCAGCGGTCTGCCACCTGCAAAACCCCAACAATATGGCCAGTATACCAACCTGCAGCTACTGCCAAGTAAAGGGACATGTCGCCACTGAATGCAGGAAAAGAAAATACAGCCAGCCAAAAAACGAGAGGAGTCTCCCCCAACAGAGCGCCACCAGGGAGGCCTCACGACCTCACAAGCGCTCATCGCTTTTAATAGAACTGGAGGATTTCCGAGGAGAACTAATGCCCTAGGAATCTGCAGAACTATTCCGTTCGTAAGCCTTAACTTCCTACAAAACAAATTTCCCAATACCCTCATGATCGACACGGGATCAGAAGTTAGTGTGCTAAAGGCACATATTTTGTCAGACCATGAATACCTCAAAAGTCAGGACGGATATACCCTTCATGGCCTAGGAGGCGAGACAGAGGAAGGTCTGGGGAAAAAAAAGATTAGATTTGGGGAAACTGTAATTGAGTTCATAGTGGTAGGAAATAATTTTCCTATCCCTTTTGACGGAGTACTGAGAGCGAATTTTTTTAAAACCTCTCAAGCAAAATTAGACTTCGAAAATAGTCTAATGACGATAAACGATAAACACATCAAGGTTATCTGGGACGACGAAGATCGACCTCGCATAACAAAGAACCTGCACAATATCACAGGTGACGTAAAAATCGGACTACCGTTCTTAAAAATACTAAATCCCCCTACTCTTACAGAAGGGAGACTATTAGTCGATCGGTTGCAATTTCCTCTGCGACTTCCGAGTGCATCTTGATTACACTAACCACTTGATGGTATCTAACGGCGTTGCACGACCTTTCGAAATTGGAACTAAATTCAGCAATACTTACGATGAAGCAAATGTCTTAGAAATATTGAAAGCCGAAGACTTCGACAGTAACGCGGCTACGAAAAACAGTTATCTGACTTCAGAAAATGAAATAGCGACCGACCTGGATTACCAGCTCGAGTCAATCGCCGACTTCGGAGATCCTGGGACTCTCGAAGAACCAAAAGTCGAGGAAAACATCAAAGATTATTTGCGTACAGACCATTTAGATGACCACGAAAAGTCATATGTAATTGATTTAGTAAAAAACAATAGAGACGTGTTCTACCTACCCGGCGATGAACTTCCAGGAACAGATCTCATAACACACGAAATCACCACGACTGACGACAACCCAGTCCATACCGAGCAATATCGGTTCCCCCATGCCTTAGAAGACGAAATAAATCGGCAGGTGAACGAATTGCTAAAGGCAGGAGTCATAAAGAACTCCACTTCACCCCACAACGTGCCGGTTTGGGCCGTACCAAAGAAGTCCGATGCTCAAGGACGCCCTAAATGGCGCATGGTGTTAAATTTCCGGGCCTTGAATAAAAAAACAATAGGCAACTCATACCCACTACCTAATATCGAAGAAATATTCGATCAGGTAGGATCGGCCAAGTACTATACAGTGCTCGACTTGGCGTCAGGATTCCATCAGATAAAGATGCATCCTAAAGACGTGGATAAGACGGCCTTTAGCACGCCGTTCGGCCATTATGAATTTGTAAGGATGCCATTTGGATTGAAAAACGCGCCAGCTACCTTCCAAAGGCTAATGAACAAATTATTAAAAGGGATGCAGGGAATAACGTTGTTTGTCTACCTAGACGACATCGTCATTTACTCTAACGATCTAGAAGAACATCACAAAAAAATAATGGAACTAATGGACAGGCTAAGGGAAGCTAAATCAAAGCTACAGATTGACAAATGCGAATTTTCGAAACGCGAGGTGGTATACCTAGGCCACCTACTTAGCGAGAAAGGGCTAAGACCTGATCCCAAGAAACTGGAAGCTGTAAGAAGCTTTCCGCGACCCAAGAACGTGAAGAACGTCCGGCAGTTCTTGGGGTTAGCAGGATATTATCGGTGATTCATGAAGGGATTCGCGTATATCTCAAAACCTTTGACTAAATTATTGAAAAAAGAAACAACTTTTGAATGGAATGAAAAAACGAAAGAAGCGTTTGTAACCTTAAAAGAGATGTTGAGCACTGCCCCCGTGTTACAATTCCCAAATTTTTCACAGCCTTTCATAATCACGACGGATGCCTCAGGCTACGCAATAGGAGGAGTCCTGTCCCAGGCAGAAATCAGGAAATATCGGCCAATAGCTTACACCTCCCGCATGTTGCGTGGGGCCAAAGGTAACTATGAAGTGTATGAAAAAGAGGCGTTTGCCGTAGTGCATAGCGTAACGGCATTTAGATCATACGTATATGGGCGGGAGTTTACAATAATAACGGACCACTAACCTTTAGTATGGTTTAAAACAGCCGACCTCAAAACAAGAGTCCAGAAATGGAGATTCAAATTATCCGAATATAACTACAAGATAATTTATAAGCCTGGCAAATTGAACGCCAATGCCGATGCTCTATCGCGCAACCCAGTCGAAGAAGGTGCCATTAACGTAGTAACACGTGCGCAACATAAAAAGACTGCCCTAGTTGCCGACGAAGACAAGAAAAGAGATCCACCGACAGCCAACCCAACGGTACAAACACCAAAAAAACTCAAGGGACGACCTAAGAAGGTCCAAGAAGTAACCCCGATTGAAGACAAAAGAGTACCGAGACCCAAGAAAAAGGTTGACTACGAAGAGAGCGAGGACTAAGACTCTGACGAATCTGCAAAACCAAAACCATTCGCCACATCCGTAATGCCTATATCGAAATCTGATGAAGAATCTGAATCCCCCGATGACTTCGAGGATAATGAAGTGACGAGCTACAGCCTTATACTAGAATTAAAGGAACCACTGCATACGAGAGATGACAATATAGTTTATTTCGCGAGCTCGGACGTAAATTTTTGTGATAAAGGCGGTAAAATGCTACACGAATACGGCAAGATAACCGTCTTAAAAAACTTGACCGTGGGAGAAGTTTATCGTGAGAAGCGTGAAAGGAAAAAATCTTTCTACGCAATATGTATAAAAGGGGATCAACCGCTTTCTCTGACGCAAATTAAAGAAAATTTGATATGAGGTTTGAGGAATTTGAAAGAATTATTAGAAAAGTTCACCCAAGGGACGTTTAGCGTTGCCCAAAATAAATATATAGAGAACCTAGAATGGTCGGAGATCATGAGTCTCTTCAAGGGCACGTTCATCGATACCTCCACGAAAATTTTTATGGCACTGGGAAGCTAAAATACGTCTCTATTGACAAGAGAGACAAGGTTTCCTACGAACTCCACAAATCACCGATTGGAGGTCATAGGGGAGTATCCAAAACATTTAACAGAATCCGCCAAAAATACTATTGGGAAAATCTAAAAGACGACGTACAGCGACGCATTCAACAATGCCTCGACTGTCAATTAAAAAAGCTGGTGCGATTAAAAACGAAACAGCCTATGGTGATCACTGACACACCTGGCACTGTTTTTGACAAAATCGCAATGGATATCGTAGGTCCACTTAAACTCACGAGCAAAGGACATGAATATACCTGACCATTATATATCCTGACCATTCGGGATCAATTGTCAAAATTTTGTTTTACCGTCCCCCTGGAGAACGTGCTGTCTACCATCATCGCGGACGCTTTAATCAAGAAATTCATATGTCTATTCGGAGCACCAAAAGCCACCCTAAGAGACCAAGGGAAAAATTTCTTGAGCCACCTCATGAATAGAATTGCAAAAAGATTCCGCATTAAGGAAATCAGAACGACAGCTTTCCACCCTCCGTCGAATGGGTCATTGGAAAGATCACACCATGCACTCGGTTAATTTCTAAAACAATACACTGACAAAAACAACGAGTGGGACGAATGGATTAAAGTGGCGATGATAAATCATAACTCTAGCGTGCGAAAAAGTACCAAACACAAACGATGCGAGGTAGAATTCGGCAAGTTCCCACGACTGCCATCCAATGATCCCCTACACGCCAGCGATATGCCTCCAACATACAAAGATTACATCACGGAACTAGTCACCCGCCTAAACGACATCCGAAAGCTAGCCTATGAAAACCTTATCAAGTCTAAAGAACGCAATAAAAAGCTTCACGATAAAAAGATTAATCCTAAGAGCTTTGAAGTAGGAGATTATGTGTTTTTGCTAACCGGACCCAAGCCAGGCAAATTTGGCGACCATTATTCAGGCCCCCATGAGGTATTAGAAACCCTCAAATCCCATAATATAAGGATACGATATAAGAAAAGTGATCAAATAGTACATGCGAATCGACTACGGAAATTCTATACAAACAAAGAAATAAAAATTAAAAAGAAAAAACTACGGCCGGATAAAAACGACAGAGAAAAAATCGGAACCTTAACACGCATATAAACAAACTTCAAAACAAATCTTTTTTGTATAAATAAATAAACTAAAACACACAACTGATTAATTCAAAAACTAAACCTAATAGAAACAAAGATGTGAGATAACATAACAAAATAACAAAAAAATAGAGGATAACAAAAAAAAAAAACAAAAAAAATATGTTAACCTTCTAACAAAATGGAACAAAAGATATATATAATGTATCCTCAACCTTACTAGGGCACTGTTAGTCTCTTTATTTTTCAGATGGACATGACCAGGACCATTGCCTTTCTATGCCACTTCAGCCCAGTCTATGGCCTAATCGGCTATGATTGCGGGTCCCGCCACCTGAACATAACCACTGTATCTTTACAAGAAGTAGGCGAGTGTGATTTTTTCATGAACCCTGTAAATGTAACCCGTCGTTACATACAACTATTACAAATAGTAAATTATCGCCAAACCCATGTAATCCAGTGTAAAGTAGAGATACAGCGGACAGTTTACCACTGCGGAATGTTCTCACACAACTCTCTAGTTAACCATGGTCAGGCCGAATACATACATGAAATTAGTAGGCACGCGTGTACACAAATGTACAAAACCGGAATATTTAAGTTTGTAGATAGCACCATAAATAGCGAAATAAAAGTCAATAGTACTGTAACGCACCCATTAGTTTACGCAGGTACACTCACCGAGAGTGGGCGATCCTCTGAAAGCGTTTACCGAGACCCCTATAGTGCTTGGGAAAACGTGGTCGTACAAGGCCTACTAAGGATCACCTTGAAGGAGCAGTTTGCTCAAATCGACCTTGATAACAACAAAATTCATTTAAACTCAGGAACATCGTGCAATCTCTCTGAAACGTCGTGCATCGACCTCAAAAGTGTGTATACCTTCTGGGAAGCTCTACCCTTTGACTAATGTAAATTTGACCATTACGGACTGTTATACGAAGGACTAGCTAATAAAATCATGGACAACAGTTTTAATCATGAATAAACCATTTACACCCTCACAACCGACGATGTGACCTTTGCCCTATCCAGCAAGGGCAGTGAGAACTTATGCGGATACACAGTGGTCAAAACCGAGCACCCTAAGCTCTTTATCCTAGAAACCACCAAAGGATATTCATTCGCGAAGCTAGGAAAGATGGCGATAGAGAATTTGGACATCTTCGCATATGTAAATTCTAAATTCGTATACGTCGAGAAACACATCAAATCACAGATTTAATCTCTATACCGTAACTTCCTACAACAGCAATACAAGATCGAGAGACAGACATTACTAAACGCTCTAGCTATAGCCGACCAATCGACGGATGAATTAGCTTATAACTTGATGAACGGACCCGGTTACATGGCGACTGTAGGCGGCAAAGTAGTACACATTATTAAATGCGTACCTGTGGAGGTAAAACTCCGACATGGAGAATACTGCTACGCCGAATTGGAAGTCACTTGAAACAACCAAACACAATACTTAACCCCAAAAACACATGTTTTAAAAGATCATGGCACCAGGGTATGGTGCAATGCCATCCTGCCATCATATTACAGAGTAAACGAAGAATGGCTGAAAGTCATGCCAAGACCAGTAGAAGGCAAAGCACCTCTCACACTGAAACCCTTTATACAGATGACATGGAAATACGTCGACCCAGCTTCTTTGGCGACCAGCAGCATTTATACGGAAAAGGATCTGGAACAATTACAAGAACGAATTATGTTCCCGATCGAAAAACCGTCAATATTGAACGAATTTGCCAAAGAAATACATGGCCAATCTATAATAGACTATGAAGGTACTATCATAAAACTTTTCAACGAAGACGCATTAGAAAAAATATTTGATTCAGTTTGGGCAACAGCATGGAACAGGCTAATCACGTTCGAAACTATCAGCTTCGTCGTTATAGCCATTTTCCTTATCATACTCACGATAAAAACAATAGTAAATAGTTGAGTCAACGGATTTCTCCTTCACCAAATGTATGGGTGTTCAATGCACATCCTAGCCGCTCTCTGCGGATCAGCAACCCGCCTATTTATAACACTTGACACAACTGGAAATAATTCCCGTCATCAACAAGATGTAGAAATGGGAGCCCCGCAAATAATTCCAATCATCAACAAGATGTAGAAATGGGACTACTGGAACCACCGTCCACTACAGAACAATTCGTGACGATTACGTTACCGGCCTCATTAGCACCATCCATCACCAAAGCGCCGACTTCAGCCGAACCGATATCAACAGCGCCCCAACAAGTCTTGTCATCCAGGAGTTTCTTCAATTACAGTCACTAAAGAAACTACGCCTTACAGTATAAATATTGTCATCGTTTTTTTTCCGACTACGCCGATACGATTCCTAGTTAATGCTACGATCATCTAGTAACCGTTTTAGCATGAGGGTGTAACGTCGGTAAACGACCTCCGTTTTTTTTGTGTCAGCCGATAAGTTTTCTCTCTGCTTTTTTTTCTGCCTTTGCTGGTTAACGAAAAGGCGCTTCGATCTCATTGACAACTTGCATCGAACTATAGTTAATTTTTTCCTTCAATAAAAATTTTTCCCTCCAAAACCTACTCAACGTGCGGGCTATTGACACAGACCGTTGAGGCAGATACCCTAAGCGTGGGCCAAGAGTTTACGAGTTTTCCCGGAACGGTAGAAAAAATGGTACATGCACTTGAGTCCAACGAAAGGACACTAGGCCAAGCACGTGTACGTTAACTCGGCGCCGAAAAACATAAAACTGTCCCATAAACACCGTTTTTTCTACCCGTAGTTTTCCTATCTAAAATACGTATTTTCTTATTTTCGAACTTTTCCTGCGTAATACAATTATAACGTTATGCAATATTTTTAAATTATTTTATTATCGCAAATTATAACTTTAACTTTTGCTTACCGATACACTGTACAGGTAGCGTAATAAAACAATAAATAGGTCACTAGGAAGACCTCAGTAAATGAATTAAATCACTGTTTTAAACTAGCAAAATATTGAATAATATTTTATCAAAATAAAAGGTGCAGTGTTTAATGAAAAGCATAAAAACTGCGATTTCCAAAAATATCTCACAAGATACATATTTTATACAAAATAAAATTCAGTAATAATAATTTAAATCGGAAAAAAAAAACATAGAAATGAAATACAAAAAAATAAATAAAATTGCTTATTGAAATTGTTAACATGTATCGTATTAAAATTCAAATTTTATAAATAATTTAAAATTCAAAAAAGTAAGTTTTAACAGTTATATAATTTATTTCACCAAAATACAACAAACTTCAGCTTCTTGTATAATTTACGACAGATTTACATTCTTAATCTTTTAAAAGGCTAACTATTTTTTTTTAAATAAAATTGAACATGTATATCCAAAAAAAAAACGCAACTGCTATCTTCAAATTCAATTAAATTATACTTTAAAATAATGCAGCCGATTTTTCTTTCAAAGTATATACATATAAAAAGATATATAAATAGAAAAAATTTTATAAAAATATCTACAATAATAAATCTCCCAATAACAAGTATAACAAACGGCCTGACTATGCTCTTTTACAATTAAAATGTTAAATAAAATACATATAATCTTTCTATTTTTTTTGTTTTCTCGAAATAAAAAGATAAAAAAAAACATGTAATAATTTTCTCTGCGTGTTTTCTTATTTGTAAACTATAAGTTTTATTTAATAATTTTAAACTATGAATAAAATCGTTCTTTCCGAGACTAACCATTTAATGTAAAATTAAAGTTTACTAAATACAAGCGTTAGGATTTGAGTTTACCATCTTAATATACCGATATTTTATGCGTTATATATTTTTTATATATATCAATATTATAAGCACTTTCTTTTTCTCTCCAATACGTTTATTCGAGAATCATACGATTAATATAAAATCTTTCGTTAAAATTAACATTACGAATAAGAATATAAACATTATAAATTTCTTTTACTAACAACTAGCATTAACGAAAATGTTATATTTTTATAAAAGCTATTTCTTGCGTTTTTCTTTATATTTCTATAAAAATTATCATTTTTAAATACTAAATAACACCTAAGATTTCTGTTTTTCGCTGTTGATCTTTGAATGCGAAATTTTATACGAAAATGTTAAAATATAATTAAAATTGAAACTCGTAATAAGAATATATATTTTTTTTGTTTTCTCTTAAGCTAAAAGTGTATTTAGGTTTAAATTTATATTAGAATTAATTATTCTAAAACTATTTTGGGATTATATTTTAGAATTTACTAGTTAAAATTTTTTATATTTTGGCATTTATTATGTTTAAAAAAATTATTTTAAATTATATTTTGAAATTAATAATTGAGATTATGTTCAGAGTTAAGCAATAATATTTAAATTATAAGTCGCCTCTATAATTGTCTAGATTTTATGTAATAATAATGTAAATTCGAAATCGAATTATATCTTAACGCAAAGTTGAAATTATTCAAATACAATTAATCAAATAAACTATCACTATGATATTTTGTTTTAAACTTATTTTGTATTAATTCAACAAAAAAATAACAATTATCATTATTATTCATTAAACTACGGACAATTATAAAAACATGTATTTAAGTTAAACTCTTTGCGAAAAAATGGAAATTATATAGTTGCTAACATAATAGAAAAAAAACTTAAACATTGTAAAACATATAAAACCTTTTTTTAATAACAGAACTAAATAATATACCAAAAATGAATTAACTAATTGTAATTATTGTTAGAATTAAGCTGCGAAATCGATTTTTTTTCGTAGCCTAGTTCAAATTTTAGGTAGATTATTATTATAAAATAAACATTTATAAACCGTTAATAATAATATTAGTTTTGAGTTATAATACAATTTTGTAAAAGTGGACAGTCCCCTCTCAATCTCTCTCTCCAACTTCAAGACGACACACCCTCGCAGAGGCTTTCCACACCCTCCCAGAGAGGCCCTTCGAGGAGAAGGGGGCCCGAAAAACTTGCCCTCTCCAGAAATTTTCCGAAAAAAGGATTCGTTCGGCGTGACTTCGGAAAAGCGCATAAATATCGCGCAAAATTTTTGACAGCCAGTAGACCTCAGGCAGCACTCGAGGGAAACATTACTTCAAGAATCAACGAGTAGTCAAGCATCAAGTTAACGAGTCTCAACAGTCAGTATCCAATAACTTCGGAGGGCATCCAGAATCACAGCATTTCTCTCAGCAGCATCAGCACCCGCACTCTTCTATATACATATATATATATATATATATTTTTTTTTTGCATTTAAAACTGTTCTTTTAGATCAATTCAAACTTATCATTGTTCAAAAGAGAAGAAGAAGAAGGAATTGGCGACCACTCCAGCGAACTACAAAAAAAGAGAGAGAGAAAGAGAGGATTGGTCCATACGTCATCTACATCAATAAACAGTGAGTTTCAAGCTAATTAGTCTATCTTTCTATTTCTCCTCTAAAGAGATAGTATTAGCCAAGATCGGCTAAATATCTCGCTCCCCGCAACACTTGATAGGTCCTGTCTAGAGCAATCTGTAGGCCAACGTCGGCCTATACGTTTGCTCAGTCCTGCAACTCACCACCTTTCCTATAAAATTTCACAAATAATTCCTCTGCCGTCCCAAGCCCATAAGTTTTAGTACTTAGACTCGAAAAAGGCAAAAAGGCAATTTCGCATTAATTTTGCACGCAGTAAACGTCACCCCGACGTTACATAAGTAAATACCTAGACCATCGTCACACTTCACTTTATAACTGTAATTTTTCCAGTATTTTCACACTGATGATTCGTCTCATTTGCAATTACTAAATTCTACTTAATTATTCATTTGCCCATTTTCATTTAACATTTTATTTAATTTATATCTCATAATATTTCCCCCTTTTTATTATTATTGCGTTTTTATTATTATCGCATTATCTTCTCTTCGCTTTATTTATTATTTTTATTTTATCATTATTGTTTTTATTTTATTATTTTTGAAATTTTTGTTTTACCATTCTTATTTCATTATTCTTTTCCCTTATTTATTTACTCATTTATTATTTTTCTTCATTTCTTTATTCCATTTATTGTTTTTTTACTCATTTTTTTTTACTTTTATTTATTTTCTTACTTTTCTTTACTTCAATCTTATATACTTTTTTTTATTTATATTTTTTCCTTTTATTTTATTTCATTTTATTTCATATTATTATTCATTTCTTATTTTTTTTCTCTTTATTTTTCCTTTTATTTTATCATTCGTTCATTTATTTCATTTTATTTTATTCATATTATTCGTTTATTACATTTCATTATATTTCATTTTATTATTTTATCCACTTCTTTATATTATTTCTTCATCATCTATAATTTCTTTATTTATTCGTATATTTTTAATTTATTTCTCGCTTTAATTCATTATTTCATAATATCTTTCTTTTATCATTTATCTTTTATCACTTTATCTTTTATAATTTTTATTTATTTGCTTAATTTATTATTTATTTATTTATCTTCTATCATTTCTTTTATTTATTTATTTACTTGTTTTAGCATTTATTTATTTCGCGATATATTTTTTTTTTTTATCATTTTTTTAGATTTCACTTTTCACTGGCGCTAGCTTTTACTCATTTTTCACATCACTGGCACTCACACAACAATTAAGAACTGTCATAAATGGAAATGGAATACAATCGCAGTTTCATCACTTATTTTGGCTCATATATAAAATTTTATGACAATATTTATTTGCACACTTTTTCATTTTATTATTATTTATTTTAGGTATTTATTCTATTTATTTATTCTCATCATACACTTAAATTATTATTATTATTATTATTTATTTATTTAATTAATATTCTTTTGTTTTTTATCTACATCAACTTCATAATATAATATAAAAAAGGAAGAGAGGAAAAAAAATTTGCTTGTTATCTTATCGCGGTGACGCAAAACTCGTCACCTCATTCGTAGCACAATCATTCGCGTGCCGCAGCGATCTGACGGCCGAGCTTCGCGCGGAAGAACTACATTAGTCCTCCTTAAAAGTAGTACATACGAGTATTTTAATACTTTTTTTTTTTTTTTTTTTATTTACTAAGTATAAAATAGATACGATCGTTCAATCATTTATAGCTTGCTTTAAAGCAACGAATCAGCCGTAAAAATAATTACTTTTAATTAACTCATCATTGCGACAGTGCATTGTTGCATTTATTAAAAATTATAACGAAGACATTATATCGTGACTTTGTTGTAGCCACTTCAATGATCGGCATTTCATTTGGCATAGTTGCAAAGGAAAAACGAGTAAAAATCGAAACGATGATAATAGAATATACTCGTATGTTAAATTTTTACATTAAATTTTTACATCTAATGTCTTATACATGATTGATATATTATATACTACAAAATTATATACTACAAATTATATACTACACATTATATACTACAAAATTGTTAGAGGTGGCTACAATACAAATTATCCGCATCATGCAATGGCTTAAAATCAAGCCGCCATTTTGACAGAATATTTTTACATATTTTTTTTTTATGTGTACGAATTGCTGATTTTGAAAACGAATTTATCTTATAGCTTCGATTTGCAATACTTTGTTGCAAAACAAAAAAAACACATCGATAAAAACGAACACAGAGCTAATTTCGAATTTTGAATATTTGATATATTTAAAATAATAATAAGGATGACTCTATTTTTTTTTGTGTAATATTATATAATTGAAGGTAAATTTAGGAATTGATTATTGTAATAAATTTTCTTAAGCTTATACAAGTACTTTAAAACAGTTTATCGAGTTATAAAAATGAAATATCGGTAAGAAAAAATATAAACATCTGATTTCTAGAATCGTAAATTTAAGGTACAATTTAAGTCTTAAGTTGAAAAGATAAATGATTTAATACAGAAACAAAACTAAAGAATAATAAAAAAAAAATTTTGTTTTAAAATAAACGGGTGTAACGTCGGCACAGCGTATTACGTTTTAAATCACAGATCGATCGGTAATGTTATATCGATCCCTTAATTTTTTTTTATTTCATTTTTATTATATATATATTAAATTATTTCGATATCTATATTAATTTTTTTTCTCTCTTTCTTCTTTGGATTTTCCACGAAAATCTTTTCTTTTATTTCCCTTTATTTTTCTTTATCTCTTAATTAAAAAGGGAAATAATAAAATAATTTTTTTTTTTTTTTTTTGTTATTAAATTTAGCTACAACGCGAAAGAATTCATAGCTTTAAGACGTCGAAAAAATGCATCCACAGCGCTATTTGAGACGCCGCGCGATAACAGCGTTTCCGGTCCAACTTGGAATGCCAAAGTATTATTCTTCTATCGTACACTCGTAGTAAAAACTTTTTTTTTTTCTTTTTTTCTCTCCGCTCACAAATTAATCATTAATTAAAATTAATTATAGAACTCATGCCAAAAAGGGCAGAAGAGAGCAGATTTTCCGTTTCCTTATGTTTATGACATAAAAAAATTAATGCGGAACATAATTACTAATTATTGTAAAATGCGTCAACGCATTTCAGCCTCGATCTATTTTTAACAATAATGAGTGTTACGTTTTCCCGTAAACCAACTGTATGTATAAGGTCTTGTGCTACGCTTGTTTCCTTAGAACCTTTACACTATAATTCGATTATTCTAATTCCTCCAATTTATCATTATTACTTTTTTATTTCTGAATAAAAGCAAAACAACTTATTCAGTAAACTTACTTATTCTTCATAAAATACTGAAAGGACTTCTTTTAGCTTTTATTTATTATTAATAAGATAATTAAGCGAAGTAAATGGTTGTTTATCCGTCATTTTAAAAAAAAGTCCGGACCTAATCACTGAAGATTATCGTGAAAATCAAGCTATTATCATTATCTCCTAAATCATTGTTTTGTGGAATGTTATAATTTCCACGAAGTGTCATATTAATTCTGTTTCCTAATTTTCCTCCCGTTAATAATTAAATTCTTCGGCATTATGTCAAATTAAGCATTATAATATTCACCACTTTCATATTTAAAAGAATCAAAATTTTTTTTATTTTTACCTTCCTGCAAATTCTATGAACGAGAATTTTAATCTTGCGATAGAATTTATGTTTCTTGCGGATTAAAACTAATTTTACACGATTATATTTAATTGTAATTTTTCTTGCTGTACATTTTTTTTTATATATTTAAAATTGGATTGATCATTAGTAAATTCTTGAAGTAATAATTGTTACTATCTCTCTAGATTAATGATTAATCCTACTATCAATTTATTAAAAAGATCTAATTACTTTTAAAATATAATTACAATAACATAACGCATGATACAGTCAACACAGAAACTCAAAGAATGTTAATTAAGAATTCTCTAATTTTATTTAAGAATAATGTTAACCTATTAATTAATTCACCGACACTTCGTGACAAATATTTAAAAATTAAATAAGGATTGTAATTCAAAAAAGGGAATATAATTATTTAATCGTTATCTTGCATTAATTTTTTTTTTTCTCTCAATAATCTAGTAATTACAAATTACTTTTGATAATTTAAGATCGCCACTCTTGTTCACAATGACAATCATTCTTAATTTAAATAATTATATTTTTCTTATATATTTTTAAGATCGTAAAAAAGAAACACAACGCAAATAGCGTAAAATGCGACGAAAAACTTTGTTTTTTTGTGTAACGTGCATAAAATTTTAAATAGATTGCAACCATTCAATCTAATTTAGCATTTTATTATCGCAAATAATAAATGACGGATATGCAAAAAAAAAATTGTACAAAAGGAATCTTCTCTCTCTCTCTCTTATTCTCGCTCTCCCTCCCAAGTGGAATACGCTCAAGATAAGCGATTAGCGCCTACCGCGCACTAATTTCCCGCAATCTGATTGGCGTACAATCATCTCTGTACAAGTGCATAAAAGGGCAAGCTTGAGATGCGGAGACGCATTCGTCGTGAGTTTTTTATTCAATTAGACATCATCATCGGTCCGCGCGAATCGCCGACGATACGTTGCTGGATCACAACGAGCCGGCTGCGCCCCAGATCGAAGGACATCAGAAGACCCTAGCAGGCAGAGCCCGATCTGGATCACCACGAGCCAACCGCGTTCCAGTTCAACAATATCGTTTTACCAATTCGAAGAGAAAACCAGAGAGAGAGAGAGAGAAATTATTATAAAAGTGAGTAAAGAAACAATAAAGATATTTAAATTTGAATTCATTCTTTTCTTTTTATTCTATCACCTATTTTTCCTCCGAGAGTCGCTGGACTAAACAAAAAGTGTCCTTCGACTTTTTCCTAAGTATTATTTGTTAGGTCCTCTTCCAAAAATAGACAAGCCTGTAGTGGCTTGCCGCATTCTCAATCCCGGAATACACACCTATCCGATAAAAATTTAATTAATATCGTCCCGCTCTGTTATTCCTTTGGCCACCCCTGAGCTCATGGACTTCAATGTCCCGGCTTGAAAAAGAAAGGGCCAAAGCTACACGTTTGAGTTAAGACTTCGACGTTACACGGGTTACACTAATAAAACTCAATACAAGTGTACATAACATTATTTTTATACTTTGTAATAATATGCCGATTATTTGCGCCAATTCTTTAACGGAGCATGAAACGATGCTATCAAACTTTAAAAAACTTTGGAGATTTTCTTAAAAAGATACTTAAATTATTGAAATGCAAGTAGCATATAACATTGTATTAAATTCCATGATTAGTCGCGTGAATCACTTCTAAGGCGACTATTATTACAGTAAGATGAAGCATTGCTTATAAGACTATATTCTCTAAAATATCATTTCTAATTTATGTTAATTAAAAATTGTGATTGTTGATTATAAGGACATTATCTAAAAGGTTTGCTAACTGGTGATTTATCTCGAACAATTAAATCTACTTTATCCATTTGAAAAATTTACTTTTCGCGTATAGGCAATAAAGAACTTTTCAGTAATAGTGGTCATCAGGCGCCTCCACCAAAAATATCACTGTTACGTGTGGGGAAACATGCACGTAATAATATTTTAATATTTATTTTCATGCGGGACCTACCAACCCGTCCCGTACTAATTATAATAAGTCCCGTACTAATCCCCGAAAATATTTTCTACTGATGGGATTCATGGGGATCGAGAAAGTTGACGCCTCTGCCCCATCGGATAACGGAGCATCCGGACACGCCAAAGATGGAAATTAAAAAAATATTAATTTATTGCTAATCATAATTAAAGTCTTATCTGGAAACAGTAGTTGTCTCTGGACCTTTGAAATCTGGCTTTAGATCTCTGCGTGAAAGAGAGATGAGTTTGGAAAGGTCGGGACCGAATCACCAAACCATATTAATTTCTTCTAAATGGTTTTTATTTATTTAATATAATAGTTTTATATAGCAGTCACTCTCTCTATTACCACACGACCACGCAGCACAGCACACACCGAAAACTGAATAATGAAAGAAAAAAAAAAAATATATTATTATTAAAAACGCTGAAAACTTTCCTGAATGTCTCTCGCCCAAAATGAACTCCTAATTCAATTTTGTTCGAAGACGGGTTGCCAGACGTCCGAAAATAAACGAAAAAAACTCACGATTTACTACTACTCGTGGGCCCGCTCTTCCCTCATACTTAAAGACTTGGTCACGGAAGCATCGTGGGGATTTTTGTCTATTCGACATCAGCATAAGTCTTTTAGACTTCTGAGCCTTTCCCCGTGCCTTTCGACTAAAATGTAACTATAGTTCCTTTATTTTTTTAACAATAAGTGTATGTGTGTGCATGTGTGTGTGCATGTGCGTGTGCGTGTGCGTGTGCGTGTGCGTGCGTGTGCGTGTGTGCGCGTGTGTGTGTGTGTATGTGTGTATGTGTGTGTGTGTGTGTGTGTGTGTGTATGTGTCATGAAGAGTTAGATTACTCAGCTCTTTATACGTGTGTTGGAAGAATGTTTAGTTATTCTCCGTATTGCCTGGATTTTTCTGCACTCGCAGCCTATACGGCGCACGCGAGTGGGAGAGGCCTTTCTCTCTCACTCTAGTAGGAGCAGTGCGAGAGAGTTGCGTTCTCTCTCGCACTCGCGCAGGGTTAGGCGCGCAAGAGTTGGGGAGCGCTTTCTCTCTCACTTCTGTAGGCGTAGTGCGAGAGTTCCTTTCTCACTCGCACTCACATCGTACTTAGCGTGAGCCCTGGTAGTGCAGAATAGCGCGCCTTAGACCAGCTGTTAAACCGATGTTTTACCTGCGTTCCTTGTGCATTCTTTTTTATAAATCTTCTTGTTTTGTTAATTAATTATTTATTTGCGCTTTGTTTTAATTTATATTTTTGTTAAATTATCAAATTATTTTATTTATTTTAATATTTTTTTTCTTTAACTGTTTCTCATTTCTTTTCTTCTTCTTTCGTTTTTGTTTATTTTCTTATTGCTTTTTATATTTTTATTATTTATAACAGTTTCAGGCAAAGCATTTGTAATTTTTTTGTTATTCTATTTATATTTTATCTATTTCTCTTCTTGCTCCTTTTCTATTATTTACTTTTTTCTTTCTGCAACAAGGAACTTTCAGCTTCCTCCTGAATACCGCCCTCTTCGAGATTTCAACTAGCCGGTGAGGACGACACACGAGCCGCGCAACGACGATTGCGCGGCGTTGCAGCGGGTAAGTTGGGTCCAAAGGACGGCTTTTCGTGCCCGGACCTAGGAGCAAAGTCGTCCGAGACCTTAGCGGCCAAAAAGAGGACGCAACGGGCATATTCGCACCTTTCACGAATTGTGTGTCCCCCGAGGCTGATTGTTCCTGTGATGGTTTGCCTTTAAAACCGCTACCCCGTTACAATGTTTTTAGATCAAAAGGACACGTCGACCTTGAAGGTCAACCAAGATCATCTAAACTTAAACAAGGTCTGTTTATCTCTTGGCATAGGAGTTCCTCAATTTTTTTTAAACAAATGAATTAACATCAACAAGGTTTATGAAGTAATGATTGCAAGCGTAACCTTGACGATGTCCTCTAAAGTCATTTTAATTTTAACTTTTATTTACTTTTAGCATAACTCAGGAACAACGGCGTAGAAGTAGTAAAATCTGCAATCCTTTGGGGTGCTTAATTTGCGTGAGTCCCCTTGCATCTCACGTTTGAGGTAGTTGATTTCCGTGAGTCCCCTAACCTCACACATTTTCTATCAAGACTGACAATTTAGTGTTGATTTACAATTTAGTGTATGTTCAAACTCTAAGCCTCCAGCTTCTTGACACAAAGCTATTCCACTGCAGAAATGTGCAAAACAATTACGTATCAATTCACTGTTAATTGACGCAGACTTTCGGAGTATCCGATTCTGCAACTCATCTGAATTTTGTGGTTTAGTTGCGTATACTTTACTTTTGAAATAACCCCGTCGAAAATAATTGAGAGGCGTTAAATCAGGAAAGCTAGCAGGCCACTAGATTTCACCTCTTCTTCCAATCCATCTATGAGGACACTGGCCATCTAAATATGTCCAAACAAGCCTACTATAATTAGCGGCTACTCCGTTCTGCTGGAACTATTTTTGATCAAAATCATCACCTGCTAGCTCTCTTATTTTTGGTATGATTTGATCTCGAAGCAATTCTTCATATCTATTAGGTGTAGTAAAAAGAAATCCATTATTTTTGCATTAAATTGAAGGTTTTATTTAGCATAGATAGAATGATATGATTTAGGTCAAATATACACCATTTTGTTCGATAACTTGTTGCTATTTTGGAGGTAATTTTATAATGCCTCTCTTGTAGAAACCCTTGTCCCTATTGTCAAAAAATTGGGACAGCCGATTTTCACAATCTTCTCTTGAGGCGAATTTTTTACCTGCAAAATCATTCGTCACAGACAGGAACTGATGGTAATCACTTGGTGCCAGGTCCGGGCTATAAGGTGGATGCATAAGAACTTACCAACCAAGCTCCCAGAGCTTCTGGCGAGTCACTATCGATGTATGCGACCTAGCATTGTCCTGATGGAACACAATTCCTCTCCTATTATCCTAAGCTGGCCGCTTCTGGGCGATTGCTTCTTTTAGACGGTCCAATTGTTGACAGTACAGGTCCGAATTAAGAGCTCGGCCGTAGGGGAGCAGCTCATCGTAGATTATTTCCTGCCAGTCCCACCAAACACACAGCAAAACCTTTCTGACTGTCAATCCTGGCTTGGCCACCGTTTGCGCCGGCTCACCGCGATTTGACCACGACCGTTGTCGCTTGACGTTGTCGTAAGTGACTCACTTTTCATCACCAGTAACCATCCGCTTCAGAAATGGATCGATATTGTTGCGATTCAGCAGCGATTCGCAGATGGAAATTCGGTCCATGAGGTTTCTTTGCGATAACTCGTGTGACACCCATACATCGAAATTCTTTTCGTATCCAGCCTTATTTAAGTAGTTCTAAAGGGTTTTTTGTGCAATGTTTAGCTCCTGGGCAATCGAAACAGTGCTTACGTGACGGTCGGACTCGACGATTTCCATTATTTTATCGACATTTTCGACAATCGGCCTTCCAGAGCGTGGTGTATCTTTGACGTCAAAATTACCGGAACGGAATCGACGAAACCAAAATTGCGCGTGATTGGCTGTTACAGTATCAGGACCATAAACACTATTTACATTTTCAGCTGCCCGGCTTGCGTTTTCGCCTTCATCGAAGAAAAACTGTAAAATATGGCGTATCTTATCTTTGTTGGTGTCCATCTTTGACGCGTGCTAAAAAAATACTGAGGGAAGCAATCACAAAATTGTATTCAAAGCTTTTTTAGTACGAAATCTTATCTTTCTAACGCCATATAGTGTAATCCGATCGCACTCTTACAACGGGAGATACAGACTACTAAAGCCATCTATTGGCAAAATAATGGATTACTTCTTACTACACCTAATATTGTCACGGAGAACACTCCGTGCCCCGCGCCTCATCATATTTCGCGTATTTAGGTTATTGCATTAATTGCCGAAAATGCGTAATCGCGGACGGAAAGATACGGTACGCGACTAGAGATAGACTAGTCGAGTGCCGTATAAGGGGGGCTAGGCGAGGCTAGACTAGGTAGCCAAGCCGCTTCCCGCCTTTAGTCAGTTCATTTAGCGCCTTCGCAATAACTACGCGTACATTATCGAGAGTTTTTTTGTATAATCCGCCATTTTGGGACGCGTCGAGTCCCTTTTGCTCCCGCGTTTTTCTTTGCAAGAGGTTTTCTCGCGCGTGAAAAGTTTTGGTGTGTTTTCTTGGCGCGTACCGGCTACATAAGTAGCCAAGGAAGACTTCACCGGCCGACGGCGTGGACGTTCGACACCGGCGACCGGGAATTCATCGGGATAGCTGCACAGGGCGACGGCACTTTGCCTCTTCGCCTTTACTGCCTTCAACTCTCCGCTTAGCGTGCGCGGCTGGCCAGCCAAAAGCAAGTTGGTTACAACTTAAATTTTACGCGCGCAAAGTTGTGTTCGTTTTAGTTTGCGTTGGGGTAATCTCCACCGGTTACTCCAGTTTTTGTTAAATTCGTTATTTCGCGGTTCGTGCTGGTGAGAGAGCGGCATCTTTCTCACTCTCGTAGAGTCAGTGCGAGAGAGTTGCGGTCTCTCTCGCACCCGTATAGGAATAGGCGTGCGTGAGTGAGAGAGCGTTATCTCTCTCACTCTAGTGGCAGCAGCGCAGGAGAGTCGCTTTCTCTCTCGCGGTTGCTGCATATACGGCGCGCGCGCGAGTAAGAGAAACCTTTATCTCCCACCCGAGTAAGATCAGCGCGAGAGAGTTGCATTCTTTCTCGCACTCGCGTAAGGCTAGGCGCGCAAGAGTGGGAGAGCGCTTTCTCTCTCACTCCTACGGCGCAGTACGGGAGACCCGTTGTCTCTCTTGTACTCGCAGCAGACACGGCGCGCAGGAGTGGGAGAGCGCTCTGTCTCTCGCTCCAACGGGCTCCGTGCGGGAGAGTATCCTTCTCTCTCGCACCCGCACGTTAGACGGCGCGCGCAAGTGAGAGAGGCCTTTCTCTCTCACTCTTATAGGCGTAGTGCGAAAGACGTTCTTTCTCTCTCGCACTCGTATAGTACGCTGCGCGCGGCAGCCGTTTACGCGCATTATAGTCCGCCTAGTTACCTGCGCTTCTCGTGCGTACTTATTTATAATTTCTTTTTATTGTTTTTTTATATTTTTTTGTTGTTATTTGTTAATTTATTAAATTATTTTTTTTTTTATTTAATTCGTTCTTTTTCTTTCTTTTTTTTTACTTTTTTTCCGATATCCTTTTTTTGCATTTTTCTTTAGAATTCTGTACAGATTACAGGTGAAGCCTGAAAACACCATTTTTTCTATTTACAATTTTTTATTCAATTTATTTAAAATTTTTTTTTCTTTTTATTATTTTTTTTGATTCTTTATTATTTGCGCGACGAGGAGCTTTCAGCTCTCCTTCCGAATACCGCCCTCTCCGAGATTCAACTTGCCAGGTGAGGACGACGCACGAGCCGCGCAACGACGATTGCGCGGCGTTGCAACGGGTAAGTGGGGTCCGAAGGACGGTTCCTCGTACCTGGACCCAGGAGCAAAGTCGTCCGAGACTTTGGCTACTTAAAAAGGGGGCGCGACGGGCATATTCGTACCTTTTGCGAATTGCGCGTCCCCCGAAGCTAATTGCTCCTGTGACGGTTAGCTTTAAAGCTGCCACCCTGTTACAGTATATACTCGTATACATCCTTATGATCTATTATTTTATTTTAAATCAATAAGTCATTGATAATAATAACATTAAATAAATCATTATGTATTTAGTACTCGTTATTTTTTTTTTTTTTTTTTTTTGTATTTTAGCTCATGTTAAGGGGGGGACAACCATTTATAATCTCGAAATTAAGCAGTTTTTTTGGTATTCTTTTGAAGGAGATAAAATAGATGAATCTTTTTAAAATTTTTATATTTTATTATACTTATTTTAACAAGTATCTCTCATTTTTAGTAATAAAAAAATATTGAAAATTGAGCATACATCATGATCAATTTTCACATCACGGAGATGCAGCATGGTAAACCCACATGGCCGCGGAGGATTTTTTTACGGTGCTAAGTGTGGTGCCGTGAAAAATGATATGAAACAGAAATACAAAAGGATGCGGTCAGTATATGCCAGTTGTCACTCGGTAAACCTAATTTTTTGATAATAAGTTAAGAATTGTAGAAATGGCAGACATAAAATCAAAAAAGTTGATATTTTCGAAAAAAAATTTTTTCTTCGTTGATAAAGAAAAAATGTTAATTTTCAGAAATTTCTAATATTTTTGGGTTAACCAAGTGATCTCATATATTATGAAAAGGTGTGCAAAATTTTGGTCTGATCGATTGAATAGTTTCTGAGCAATTGTTGGCACCAAAAAAAGAAGTGAAAAAAAAGTTTCGAGAAAAACACGTTCAAAGTTTTAGTAACGAAGAAGTGTTTAATAAAGCTACTTACGGACTAATCTGCTTTGCCAGCTCCATACAGCAGGCCTTCAGTTTCTTCCAAAAAAAGCATTTTGCTCCATCCTCTCCTCTTTTCGCGCCTTCCGAGCCTCTCTCGTCGAGGTAAGGCTCTGCCTGTCTTGCCGGACGATCCGACACTCATCGACTTTGCTAGCGCAATCCATAGCTTGCTTGCCGATTTGCAGCTCCAGTTCTTGCATAACTTTTAAGATCTGAAAATAACCTTCGCTGAATATAATTGCTGATAAATAAGCCGCAATTTCAACTATTTTGAAGCCGCAATAAAGGTGTTTAGGAAGAAGTGTTTAGTTAAAACTTTTATTGGCGTTCTGCGTGTAGCCTCCTAAGCACCTGCTCAATAACACGTTACTACTAAAATCGTGGAATATGGGTACAATATGCCTTTATACTTCAGGGTGAAGGGGTGGACGGTACTTTATAGTGTTGCTGCTTACTCCAATAGCTTAAGTCTTTTTCCACTTGCACCAGCTATCTTATCCAGACGGACAAAGCTCGTGTCTTGGATTTTCATCGGTCGAGGACAAATAATGATAAGTAGCCATTATTACATTTTTCATATCATCAAAGTTGTCTTTATTGCGTCGAATAGCTAATGCATAGTAAGCTTGAAGTTTGATCTTAGCGTCGGTGAATTTTTCTTTCCTTTCCAGTTTATGCAACTTCTTAGCGTTCCTCAGCCGAGTGCCCATACGTTTTTTAACATGTCCCACGCATTCACTTTTTACGACTGTAAAATCATCGCCGTATGGATTGAAATCTCGGATGTCTTTGAATGTCTTGGAGTCGCTGTCTTTAGTGTAATTTTCGTATTTGACTTCGTACTCTACTTCCGATCGCGAAAACATTTCGGTTACAGCAGAAACCTCCATTTTTCCAGCTGAACCTTCGTAATTTTTCGAGCAATTTTCTTCATGTTATGTTAGCCATTTATAATATTCCTCCGTGTTTTGTCTGTTATTTTACATATTGAATTTCCGACGGTAGCTGCTTTTTACTACCAGATAAATGACTTTTCTGGTATAGTAAGCAATGAGTGTAGTGTTGCCGTACAAAGATTTAGAACCTCGATTTTCCCACGACCCATCTCCAGAAACCTTAAAATTTAATAGTCTTCTCTCATGTTTCTCATTTTCTTCTTTCTCTTCATTTACGGCCTTCTCACAACAGAAATTAAATACAACTTTCGTAGCTGAATGTAGATGCACCAGGATGTTATCATAAGTTTACTGACTCGGACCATCGCAGATATTCATAAGATTGGCTAAAAAATCCATCCCTTCTCGGGCAATGCCTAAAAGGCGCATAACTAACACTATTTTTCTGCTGATTTCATATCCAGTGCCAACAAAAGGACCAGAATTATTTTTTGAACGGCCACAGCGACACCCGGCAATAATCTTGAAACCAAAACTACAAAATCCAGTTTGCTCAAATTTAACAGGGTTTCTACACTTGTAGCAGACGAGAATCTCGGATAAAGCGGTGAAAACTGTAAAAAATTCTATGATACGATAACTAATGAGAAGATTGTACGAAACTTCGTCGCCGGTTTTTCTTTTGATTTTCTTAGCACTAGCACTTTAACCAACTTGTTCTTCTTAATTTTATCTTCACTACTTTTCTCAACTAGTTGATTGCCTTGGGATTTACGCTTTTTAGCTGCGTAAGCACGAGATTGTTCACCTCTTTTTCCTTTTCCAACGTGCGACATTATTTCTCTTTCGATAGATATATCCGTACACCATGAAAGATAAAAGAAAACTAAAAAATACGTCAATTTTGTCTTTCGCTGGACAGCTGCTCACAACTAACACTTTATAGGTATACACCCTTGTACTATATTTACCGAAAACATCCGACTTTACCCTTATAAAAGTATACTTATAAAAACATTGCCTGCAGAAATTTTGATTAAAAGGGCTCCCCGCTGCTCTTTAGTTCGTATACCTGCGCTCGGCTTTCGGAGTGAATGGACGGGGGTCTCGAAAATTGACTCTATCTCCGGGAGTTTTGAGTTTTGGCCTTTGTCATCAAATTTTTCGGATTCTGAACATATTAAAGTAACTTCTAAGGCGAAAAAAAAATTCGATTCCTTGAAGGTACTAAATGGTTGTCCCCCCTTAATTTTATAATAATTTTTATAATACGACAACTTATTTTTTATTATA
The DNA here is from genome assembly GCA_949987625.1 of Chalcis sispes. Lineage (NCBI taxonomy): Eukaryota > Metazoa > Arthropoda > Insecta > Hymenoptera > Chalcididae > Chalcis > Chalcis sispes. The sequence continues at coordinate 32,061,835 of OX465095.1, read as the reverse complement.
CTTTTATAATTTTTTAAAAATATTCTATTTTCTATTTGTGAAAGAGGAGAGAAAACCCATACGGGAAAGAAGTTCCAAGCATATTCATATTTCTCTCTACCCCGTATTATATTTTCTTCCACTCATTGTACATATGCAAGGACGTAATATTCTTATCACCCACGTTGTGCAAGACTAGAATTTCAAAGTCAGGGTTAAGAGTAGGGAGGAAAATGATTTATCATTTATCGCCGCATGATGGAGAAAACGTATTTTTGATAGCCGCATACATGCAGGCCCTAGATTTTCTAATTTTCTTTTCTTACATCGTTCTAAACAGTTCACATCGTGAATAGAAATTTTCATGAAAAATTTAGTTTTGTCAAAATCGTCGACACGCACTTAATACTCTGCTCGCTCTGACTATTACCAGAAACATTAGGACTAAAAGAAGCTACGTCTTCACTATCGAAATTCAAAGCAAATTAATATTGGGAGTGTAAATAAGTTCTCGCCGTTTCACCATCAGATGGCGGTACAAAAATTTCGTGTATGATTCAAGATGATGAGGCATCTATATTAAAGTTCCATAACCTATGTTTAAAATCAAATCGTGTCTTTCCATTAACCTATAAAGAACATATTCTTCTTGTAGCGTGAAACATATCAAACTTCGTATCAAATAAACCGTTTTTGCAATGAATTTTACTGTACTATTTTATTCAGAAGAAATCTGCAGCTGAAGCACACAGAATTCTTGTAAAAACCTATGGTGATCATGCTCTGTTAGAGAGATTGGTTTAACCAATTTAAAAATGGTGATTTTGATGTTCAAGACAGAGAACGCAATGCTGCACCAAAAAAGTTTTAAGACAAAGAATGGAGAACATTACTTGATAAAGATCTATGTCAGATGCGATCCGATGTTGCGAAATCATTAGGAGCTGATCGAACAACAGTTTCAAAATGTCTGACAGAATTAAGAATGATACACAAGGAAGGATCTTGGTTGCCGTACGAACTGAAGCCGAGAGACGTCAAACAGTGTCTTGTCACGTGTGAACAGCTGCTTTCATGACAAAAAAGAAAAGGTTTCTTACATTGTGTTGTAACTGGTGACGAAAAGTGGATATACTACAGTAATTTCAAGCGCTAAAAATCGTGCATTGAGCCTGGCGAAGCATTAGTATCAACGCTAAAGCGGAATATTAACGGTCCCAAGCTCATGCTGTGCATTTGGTGAATCAGCAGGGGGTAGTGTATTACGAACTGCTCCAACCCAACCAAACCATCACAGGAGATCTTTATCGACGACAATTGATGCGTTTGAGCCGAGCAGTGAAAGATAAACGGCCACTACATGAGCAAAGACACGATAAGGTGATTTTGCTGCATGATAACGCTCGGCCGCATGTCGTGCCAATTGTCAAAACATACCTAGAAACGCTGAAATGGGAAGTCCTACCCCATCCGCCGTACTCTCCAGACATTGCGCTTTCTGATTACTATTTTTTTTTATCGATGTCTAACGGCCTGGCTTAGCAGCACTTCACTTCGTATGAAGAAACAGAAAAATGGATTGATTCGTGGATAGCCGCAAAAGAAGTGTCGTTTTTTCGACGTAGAATTCGAATACTGCAAGGAAGATAGGAAAAAGTATTTTCCAGCGATAGGAAATAGTTCAAGGAGGGAAGCCCATGTAGAAGCCCCAAAATCGGTCATTTTTTAATAATATTTTTAACGATGATAAAATAATTTTATTGTTTTTGAATTTTAAGACAACTTTAATGAATCTTTTCAAAACACCAAAATAATGTTTTTTTTTTTTTTTAATTCAAAATGGTGGCTCAGTATGATTTGTTGTCTGCTGCCTTCGACGCGAGGTCCCAAACTGCTCCAGTTGTCACTCATTAACCGTTGATCTAAAACACAAAAATGAAAGTTGTTTTTTTTTAGGACATATTAACGAAAAGGATGAACCTATAAAATAAAAAAAAAAAGTATAAAATTAAATATAAAATAAACCTTAAAAAAAAAGTCAGAATTCAGGGCTATTTTTTGACATTTTTGACCCCAAAAAAATATTTTATCAACGCGGAATATCTAAAATTTTAGGTTTCTCTTTCCGATATTAATGTAAAGAAAGGCCTTAAAAAATTTCAGCCAAATCGGTTAATAACTTTTTGAGTTACAACACGAGCAATTTTAAAAAATATAGTTTCGAGATAATCGCATTTAAAGTTGAAGTACAGGAAAATGGCCAGTTTTAATTACTTACCGATAAATCGGCAATCCTAGGTCCATACAACAGTCCTTCCTCCTCCTCGAAAAGCTGATTTTCTTCCATTTGTTGTTGCCTGCGAGCTGTACGAGCATCTTTGGTTTCTAAAAGGCTCTTACGATTCTGTCGGGTTATTCGCGCCTCGTCTGTATTATAAGCAAATACTTTAGCATAAGTGCCAATAGTCAAATTCAGAAGGTTCATTATTCTTAATACTGAACTAAAACCTTTATTAAATATCCCAGCAGCAATGTATGCTGAGATTTCAACTACTCTTAGTCCAGAATGCAGATGTTTATCATATATTTTTTTTCAGCCTACTAACCCGTACGGCGACTCTTACCTACGGAGCATCGTCAGCGTCTAAATGGTTTCCATACGCACAAACGCCTTCTCGATCGTATTAACATTTTTCTATACGTCCTCCTAGGCTGTATGTCATTCTATACGTCCTGCTAGGCTGTATACGTCCCAGGAGAAAAAAAAGTTAACAGCGCCACTGCTATGTATTTGTCGCTTCATATAGCCTGGCATGTGAGTCTTCATCGAAACTTATATTTTTGGAACGCGTAATAAGACTTATGTATGTTGAGCGAAGGAGAGAGAACGAGATAGCGATAAGAGCGCGCGCACCATTGCTCCCACGTGACCACCCTATCTCTGTCTCGCTCTCTCCTTCGCTCAGTATGTACATTCAAGCGACCACGGGGCTCTGCTTTTCTTTTGTTTTCTTTCAGTATAGTGTATCGTTGTGTCGGTAATATTCGTTCTTAATATGTGAGAAGAAGAATAAAAATGAACAATTTATTAAATAATGAAAATAAGACGAGTGATAGTGACAGTGATGAAGAATGCAAACGTGAATTAAATAAACTAATAGAAAAAGCAAAGTCTAATATAATCCCGCAAAATTAAAAAATTTAATAATAAGTGATTTTAAAGTGATAATTTTTTAGTTTATAATTTTGTTTGTGATTTATAGAAATGATTTAAAAGTTTTTTGTGTGAAGAAATTAAATTTAAAATATTTAAAAAAGTTACTGTTTTTTCATGTTAAATAAGAGACTAAAATTCATTGATTATACAAAAAATGTGTTAAACAAATATAGTATTGTTATGATAAAAATAACATAAGAAAGTATTTATATTAATTATAATAGTATTAATATTATTAATAAGCCTTCAAATCTTATAAAAAAAACTTTTGTTAAAAATGTTATTTTGTATAAATATTTAATAAATATACTCAAGAAATTTATATTTTTTAATAAATAATAATTGTTCAAAAATTAATTTTGTTTTTAAATATGAATCAATTTACTATTTTTTTTAATTTCATAATTTATATTTATATTTACATTATGTTGTCTGTCACTTTTTGACACTACATCTACATGTACGCGTGTGTGTACAAAATGCGCATGCGTTAGCAGACAATATCCGTAGTTTACGAACTGTCAGTACGGGTTCGAAATTGCATTTTATTGATATGCAACAAAATAAAATTAATTATTCTGTTAACTAAGTAAGAGTCTTCGTACGGGTTACAAGGCTGAAAAATGTTTTAAGCACCATGAGTGAGCCTCGCGTCATTAAAGCTTTCGGCTCATATTTTGTGGATGGATAGAGGCGCCTTAGTCGCTCGCTGCGCTCGCGACTACGGCCCTACTATCCATCCTCAACATATTTTGCCTCAAGCTGTAATGACGCGAGGCTCGCCTATGGTACATAAATAACTATTATCACCACATGGACACGTGACAACAATTTTAAGGGACAACACCACTGTGACCCCCTGGTTGTTTTGCTGTTTTTCAAGAATCTTTTTTTTTTGTGGGAAAAAAAGACATATTCCAAATTTTTTATTTGTTTTGTTTCTTGTTTATTAAAGATACATGAAAAATTTTTTATTAATTTTTCACGCCCTATGGTGGCGCTGGGGAAGCTCCCGCGTCAGGTGCTGTTGCCTCTGCAGTGATTCGCGGCACGCAGCAGAACTGTCTTCAAAGTCGATCTGAAAAAAAATACCGAGTGTTTTCGTTAACAATATGATATTTTGAAGAGAAGTACATAGGGATTTGAAAAAATATTGATTTTTAAAAAATAGGCACGCTTTTGAAATTTAAGGTCGATTTTTGAGCCAAATTTCTCGTCGAAAAAAGGCTATAACTTTTTTTTTTATTGAGATATTGAAAAAATCCTATGTACTTCTTTAGATAATCTAGTTTTATTGATGCAGTCTAAATTTAAACTCGATCAAATAAAAATTGCTCCAGTTATGCTGCGTGCCGCACCCAAAAAAGTGGTTTTGAGAAAAACGCGTTCAAAGTTTGAAGTTTGTTAATGTTTATGCGCTGCACCGCTCCACAAAATATTTAATATCTCCGAAAATAATTATTTTTTTGACCTGGGACCAATGGCATTCTATTCTTAAATGTACTTTAAATTTTTCTAGATGGTTTTCAAAAAATCGATTTTTGGAAGCCGTCACAGTGGTGTTGTCCCTTAAAACCAAGACCTCTAGAGCCACACTCACTGAATTTTATCTTCTGATTACATACCGAGCACTTCACAATTTCAGACAAAGCTGTAAACACTGTAAAAAATTTAATTATTCTGTACCCGTGCAAACGATTAGTTATTATATCTTCACTATCACGCATATACAATTTTTTTCTACTGGCACTGTCATTATGGCTTGTACTGGCTTCAAATTTTTCACCTTCTTTATCGGTAAACTGATTGCCCAGATATTTTCGTTTTCTGGGGTTGTTTCGTGCAATATTACCTCGCGTACCTTCTTTATAATTCGGCATTTTTACGTTCTGAAATCAACTGAACACGATGAATTCTCCGGCTAAACTACCTATATTTCTCGACTAACCTTTATTCGTATAGCAATATTACACGTGTACAGGAACGTAAATGTAGATATATATACTTGCACATATACTATAATATAAAGTATTATTTCCGGGTATGGGACAAAAGAAGTTTTTCAAGTTATTATAATGGAGAGAGCCCCTTTGTCTGAAGCGCTCCGACTACCTGGCTCGCTACTTTACAATACGTACTCCGGCCCGTTCCATTATATTAGCTGTAACTTCGTAAATATTCGAGATTTTTTTTTTTCGTCTCGTCAGTACACGCTCAACATAGTATATTTTTAGATTATGGAAAAAAAAAAAAATCGATTTTTTGAAAATTCTATATGGACTTCCCACCTTAATTGACTTGCTTTTTATTACTCTTTTTAAATGAGGGATTTATTTTTACAAAAAATGGCAAGATCTTATTCACACTCTGAATATAAAAATTTCTGCTGTGTGTTGTTACCTGTTTGAAACATAAAAAAATTGATCATACCAAAAAAACTAAAAAAATTTTTTTTTCTTTTTATTTTACTAGTTAACCTTTAGTGAATGGGGATTTATGATTCCTAATCTTTTTTAAAAAATGTATAAAAAATGTATTTTATGTGTTAAAACTATTATAGGTAAAGTGTCGACCATGCGCCGTCCCCATATACGGGTGTCTTCTAAAGGTTAATATGCAATAAGTTCTAGAACAATATTATATTCTTTTTTTTGGGAGTTTCTTTGTTCAGCGAAAATTTATAGAGATTTAATCGTCTTCTTACAAACCTTCGGTTTTGCGTAAAATACCATATAGCTTTTTAGGTAAATATCTAAAAAACATCTTAAGTGGAGTGTATAGCTTTTGAAAAGAACTTTCATATGGTGGAAGTACTTTTTTTCTAACTATCTGCGATATAAATGAATCGTGTAATAAAATTTATAAAATTCAAAATACATCTATGTAAACTACATGATTTGCATTTAATCCTTATACTCCGGCGCGCTCTCGAAAGAATCCATCAGTAAATTTACGGCTTTCGTATATATTGATGGAAACGTGAGGGCGTATATTTACGGCTTTCGTATATATTGATAGATTTGTGAAAGCGTATATATACGCCTTTAGCAGTCAAAGGGTTAAATATAAAATTTCGAAGTTGAATGTTAATTTAGGTTTAGGGTGACAAAAATAATTGAACGATACTGTATATGTCAATTTGATTCAAATAAAATAACTTTGTATTGAGTGTACAACTCTGCTTCCGCCGTTTTTTTCCGAAATTCGAGGCTTTATTGTAAAAAACTGGTTATACATTTATGATTCAAAGTATTGTCCATCGCTGGCCACTACTTTCTCCTATCTTTCGGGCAGCATACGAATCCCGCGTTGAAAAAACTGGTCATCTTTTAAATCGATCCACGAATCGATCCAATTTTTTACTTCTTTATAAGACCGGAAGTGCTGGTCAGCCAGGCCGTGTGCCATTAATCGAAACAAGTAATAATCCGAGGGAGCAACGTCTGGAGAATACGGCGGGTGGGGCAGGACTTCCCATTTCGAAGTTTCCAAGTATGTCTTGACCACTTTCGCAACATTGGGTCGAGCATTGTCATGCTGTAAAATCACTTTATCATGTCTCTCGTTGTATTGCGGCCGTTTGTCTATCAATGCTCGGCTCAAACGCATTAATTGCGTTCGATAACGATCGCCTGTGATTGTTTCAGTCGGTTTTAACAACTCATAATACATGACGCCGAGCTGGTCCCACCAAATACTGAGCATGACCTTGGAACCGTGAATATTCGGTTTAGCCGTCAACGTGGAAGCATGGCCGGGATATCCCTATGATTTTCTGCGCTTGGGATTATCGTAGTGAATTCATTTTTTGTCCCCAGTCACAATACGATGCAGAAATCCCTTCCGTCTTTGCCTTGCAAGCAGCTGTTCACAAACACACAAACGCCGTTCAACATCTCTCGGCTTCTACTCGTACGGCACCCGATTTTCTTGTTTCTGAATCATTCCCATGACTCTCAGGCATTTTAAAATGGCTTGTTGCGTCACTCCCAATGATCCTGCCAATTCTTGTTGCGTTTGACACGAGTCTTGATCAAGTAATGCCTCCAAATCTGCATCTTCGAAACCTTCTCTCTTCCGCCGCCACGCTGGTCTTCTACGTTGAAATCGCCGTTCTTAAAGCGTTGAAACCACTTTCGGCACGTTTTTTTACTAATAGCGGCCTTATTATAGGTATTTGAGAGCATTCGATGAGCCTCAGTCGCAGATTTCTTCATATTAAAGCAGAAAATTAAAACCTCCCGCAAATGACGAGAATTTGGCTCGTAAGCTGACATGTTTAATCGAGAATAACTTTATGATGCAGAGACAAATCGACTTATATTTCGATGGCGTTATGTTAACAAATACTTAAGCTTATTGTATGACATCTATGATCTATTTATTACAACTAGCACTTACCGCTACAGCCATCTATTGCAAAACGGCGGAAGCAAAGTTGTACACCCAATATATTAAAAACGTTATTTTTTCTCAGAAAATAATTATACAAGCACGTGGGAAAGAGAGCCATATAACGTTTTGTTAGTGCTGCCGGATCTATGAGGCCCGATGTCACCAGTTAGAGGTTAAAAATTCAAACAACATGTAAAGTATATATGTATAAGTATTATAATTCAAACAATATATAGCATTGGGAGTGTTCTCGCCGTTTCACCATCACATAGCGGTACAGAAATTTCGTGTATGATTCAAGATGATAAAGCATCTATATTAAAGTTCTACGACCTATGTTTAAAATCAAATCGTGTCTTTCTATTAACCTGTAAAGAACATACTCTTTTTTTAGCGTGAAAAATTTCAGATTTCGTGTCAAATAAAACGTTTTTGCGGAAAATTTTACTGCACTATTTTATTCAGAAGAAATATACAGCTAAAGCACACAGAATTTTCGTAGAAACCTATGGTGATCATGCCCTGTCAAAAAGATCATGCAGAGTTTGGTTGAACTGATTTAAAAATAGTGATTTTGATGTTCAAGATAGCGAACGCAGTGGTGCACCAAAAAAATTTCAAGACGAAGAATTGGAAACATTGCTTGCTAAAGATCCATGACAGACGTGATTCGATGTTGCAAATTCATTTGACGTTGATCGAACAACAGTTTCGAAACGTCTGACAGCGTAATGAATGATACACAAGAAAGGATATTGGGTGCCGTACGAACTGAAGCCGAGAGACTTCAAACGGCGTCTTGTCACGTGTGAACAGCTGCTTCAATGACAAATAAGAAAAGGTTTCTTACATTGTGTTGTGACTGGTGATGAAAAGTGGATATACTACAGTAATTCCAAGCGCTTAAAATCGTGCATTGAGCCTGGCGAAGCAGTAGCATCAACGCCAAAGCGGAATATTAACGGTTCCAAGCTCATGCTGTGCATTTGGTGGGATTAGCAGGGGGTAGTGTATTACGAACTGCTCCAACCCAACCAAACCATCACAGGAGATCTCTATCGACGACAATTGATGCGTTTGAGCCGAGCAGTGAAAGATAAACGGCCGCTACATGAGCAAAGACGCGATAAGGTGATTTTGCTGCATAATAACGCTCGGCCGCATGTCGTGTCAATTGTGAAAACATACCTGGAAACGCTGAAATGGGAAGTCCTACCCCACCCGCCGTACTCTCCAGACATTGCGCTTTCTGATTACTATTTATTTTGATCGATGTCTAACGGCATGGCTTAGCAGCACTTTACTTTGTATGAAGAAACGGAATAATAGATCGATTCGTGGATAGCCGCAAAAGAAGTGTCGTTTTTCCGATGAAGAATTCAAATGCTGCATGGAAGATAGGAAAAAGTACTCTCTAGCGATAGGAAATAGTTTAATTATCTTTTTTTTTTATTATTCTTTTTAAATAAGGGATTTATTTTCACAAAAAATGGCGAGGTCTTATTCTTACTCCCAATAGAAATGTATAAAGTATAAAAATATATTTACCTGCAATACTATTATTTGGCAATGTGTACCCAATTAGTTGACCTAGGCCAAACTTTGAACTTTTACGTTTTAAAATTGGAGCTGAATACTGACGGTTGTAAATTTTTTCCTTTTCTAAAAATAATTTAAATGGTTAATATGTTTTTTACTGTTGTTTAACAAATAAAGTTGTTATATTTTTCATGATAAAAGAAAGAAATATTAGTCGAAAAGATTTGTAACTTGTATAAATGACTATTAACCCTCTTCATACTATCACAAGTATATTTATTTAAACAGAATTGTTTCTATACATGAAGGACTAGTATATTTGTTTAAAAACATCCCTTAATATAAATTGTAATAAAAAATTCATGAAATAGACGATATTTACGTCTTCTTTAAAATAAATGCAAAAGAATCCATTTCTATCGAGCTGTTTTATTGCTAAACTAAATTTTATTAAAAAAAAGCTTTTTTTAACACATGATATCTTTAAATCTATGCGTTAACAAAAAAACTTATATGAGTAAAAAATGTTTATTTTTATTTGTCAAGTAATTATCTACTAAGAAAATATCAATTCGAATAAAAGAATACTTTTAAAAGATGCTGCTTTGCACTTTAAAGTAACGTTAGATTTTATTTTCATTAATTTTTAACGGAGATATGCAATTTTGAACATTGACTAATTTTGGGTGTAGGGGTTTAAGTTGGTGTCGGGCAATGTAGTTGTATTACTGTTGTCATTTACATATTTTGGAAAAACTCGAATAATTTTATTTCGATAATTGAGACATGCTTTAAAATTCTTTTCTAGATGTTCGTAATAAAAATAACTACTATCAAATAACTATTACATTTTAGAATTATTGACTAAAATAAATGACTTAAACTGACTATGATTAGCTACATTAATATACATGGTAACAAATGGGAAGTAGCCTAAAGTAATCACTTACAATTTTGAGATGAGTGTAGGAAAAAAATAATAAAAATACATATTTATTCAGTAAAGTGGTCATTTTTATTTGAAATAGGTTTCAGTTTAATCGAACATTTTTAACAGACACATATTAGGTTTTTAGAAAAATAACAAAACCTGGCTAGGGAATAACTATTAATGGTGAATATTTTTGAAGAGATCCCCATCTGAACTGGCACAATAATCAAGCCGCTTCTGGAAACTATGGAAAACTTGTTCAATTTCGGATGAAGAAGTACTAGAAATTTCTTTTCTAATAGCTTCTCTCAAATCATCTTTGGTCTTGAGTTTTACCGCATGACAGTAGTCTTTCAGGTTGCCATATAAGAAAAAATCACACGGGTTTAAGTCCGGTGAATAAAGGGGCGATTCTATACCTGTGTGTGCAAACTTGGGATATCCTAAACTAATGACGCGTTCACCATAAACTTCGTAAATAGCTTTAAATACCTCTTGAGTTCTATGCGGCGTAGCTTCATCTTGCATAAAATAATAGTTTCTGACTAGTCCACGTTTCTTAGCAAAGGAAAAAATTTTATGAGGATGTAACTTAATGAAATTTTTTATTATTAATCTTAGTGTTTCTCAAATCAGTTTTAAAGCTGCTGCAGCTTTTCTTATTGAATTCGTTGGATTATTATTGTAATGTTCTTCGATTTCGGCAACCATATCTTCTGTTGTAACTGTGTATAAAGGACCATGAAGATCATGACGACGATATTTAAGAGTATAATAATTGATGAAGTTATCATTTACTCTGAGAAAGAAGCAAAAAAAAATTTGAAAACTTTCTTAAAAAATGCGGTCATACGATAAAGTCAAATATAATTTTTTTCATTCTTACCTTCTAAGAGTACTTTACTGGCTACTTTTTGCTTCTAAACTTAGTACGAAAAACTCTATAGGCTTCAGTATAGTTTTTATCTCTAGAATAAAAGCACTTGATGAGATACACCGTTTCTACGTTCGTAAGGTCACTTATTTTAAAGTACACGTATTGCTCTTTACTGTGTCTTAATAGAAACTGACAACATTCTAGAATGTACCTACGTGGGCCCAGCCTTATACGATACGGTAGAAAAGGAAAGAAATGCATATACTTCAGGCAACTTCCTAACACATCGTTCAATAAGTCCCGAGACTAACCCAGAGATGGTGCTAGCAGTACGAAACTGGCCACGTTTCCATAGAGTGCGAACCTTTACATGAAACGTGTAAAAATTTCACGTCGATCGGATCACAGACAGCAGAGTTATCGAGGTTAGAGTAAAGTTACTTTGTAATTTGTTTGAAAAATGGAAGAAAGCGAGTTTCGCGTGTTGATAAAACATTGTTTTTTAATGGGTAAAAACACCGTGAAAGCCTAGCAATGGCTTAAAAAACATTACTCGGACTCCTCTCCATCCAAACCAACGATTTGTCGTTGGTATGCTGAGTTTAAACGTGGTCGTACGGACACAAACAATGCGGAACGTTCAGGTAGGCCATTAGAAGCCGTTATACAGGAAAATGTGAGTAAAGTGTTAAAAATTGTAATAAAAAATCGCAAAGTGAAGGTCCGTAAGATTGCAGAAATGACACAGTTATCATCTGAGAGCGTATTTACAATCCTTCATGAAAAATTAAACATGAAAAAGGTTTTTTCCAAGTGGATGCCACGATTGCTTTCAGTGGAACAAAAACAGCAACAAGTCGACGATTCAGAGAGCTGTTTATCGCTATTTACTCGCAAGAGAAAGGATTTTCTGCATCGATACGTGACCATGGATGAAACATGGATACATCATTTTACTCCGGAGTCGAATCGGCAATCATCAGAGTGGCGCATGGCTGGCGAAAGCCGCCCAAAACGTCCAAAAACGCAGCAGTCTGCTGGCAAAGTCATGGCGTCTGTTTTTTGGGATACACATGGCGTGATTTTCATTGACTACTTGAAAAAAGGTAAATCGATCAACAGTGATTATTATATTGACTAGTTGGTACGTTTGAAGGAGGAGATCGCAGCAAAACGACCGCACATGAAGAAGAAAAAAATCCTTTTTCACCAAGACAATGCACCATGCCACAAGTCTATGTAAACAATGGCAAAATTGAACGAATTGGGCTTTGATTTGCTTCCTTACCCCCCCCCCCCCCCCGTATTCGCCAGATTTAGCCCCTAGCAACTACTGGCTCTTTGCTGAATTGTAAAATTAAAATTTAATAATAAAATCTTTTCTAATTGATTTAAATATTATATAACAAAGAAGTAAACGAAAATTCAATAAACAAAAGTAAATACACGGTTCAAATGCTGAGTTAAGCTCCCGAGTGTGCATTAAATATAAAAAATAAATAAATTTGATTCAATGGCACCAGCAATCAAAACCAGACCGTTATAACTTATTTCATTTGTTCAAAACTAAAAATATTATATTGTTAATTGATTCATTAAAAATATTCTCTTTAATACTCTTGCATTTTCATTCTAATTTAAATAAAATTGTGTAAAATAAATTTTTTGAAAATCCTGTTATGGGCAACTAATTGTGACGATGAAGTGACATTACGATGCGTTACTTCGAGGTAACGCTATCAAGTCGTTGCCTTTTAGAGCCTAAGCAGTTGAGCTTACGGGCTTGGGGCGGCAGAGAAGAGTTGGAGGTTACTTTCTCTTTACTTCTTAAGGAAGAGGTGGTGTAGTGCGGGACTGAGCGTACGTCAAGGCCGAAACTCAGACCAGCTACATCGCTCTGAACGAGCACCTAACCAATGGGTCTTATGGAAAAAGGTAGTTAGCTGAGACTCAGGCTAAGTCTACCTTTAAGAGGTTTTTTAGAACAGTAGAGAAGAAGAGGCAAGGCAAAAAGAAATATAAAAGTTGCATTAACATACTTTTTATTGAGTGCTGAAAGTGTCGAAAAACCAAATCCTCTCTCTCTCTCTTTCGCTTGGGTCTTCCCTTGATAAAGCTGGCTTCTCGTCGTCTTCTTCTTGATTTTCGAAACCTTGAAATATAGATTGTTCTTAGAAGAACAATGTATATATATACATATATATATATACAAGATCTGGCTATTAAATAACAAGACTGCACGCCTAGAGGGCGCCGTAGAGGGATGGGGAAACAAACGAGTTGTGCGTTGGGTATCTAGATATCTTGTCTATGCACATACTAAAACACGTTCTTGTCACTATTATTATATTTGTGCAGTGGCGGTTTGAAACGAACGTGTTTTTTTCTCGTGCCGAATACCATGTGTGACGAAAAACAGGAGCAGCGTGTCAATCTCTAATTTCTCGTTAAATTGAAAAAAACTCCGACTGAGTGCTGTAAATTGTTGCAAGAGGCCTATGGGGACAATACTCTATCTCGTGCGCGTGTTTTTGAGTGGTGTAAGCGCTTCAGTGAGGGCTGAGTGAGCACTGAAGATGACCAACGCCCAGGTCGCCCTGTCACTGTTTCAACTCCGGAAACAGTGACCAAAATCAACCAAATTGTGCGTGCAGATCGTCAAATGAGCATTCGGATGATTGCCGAGGCTGTAAACGCCGCAAAAAAGCAAGGATGTCCAAATCAACATTCAAGGCGATGTTGATCGTTTTTTTTGACATTAACGGTATTGTGATGACTGAATAAGTTCCAAAGGGTCAGATTGTCAACCAGACTTACTATTTGTCAGTTTTGGCAACACTGCGAGAACGAGTTCGTAAGAAACGGCCCGAGTTGTGGAAGAACAACTCGTGGATTTTGCACCAGGACAACGCACCTGCCCATAACGCGCTATCTGTGAAGCAGTATTTGGCCGGTAAGCGCACTCCAGTGCTTGAACACGCGTCGTACTCGCCAAATTTGGCACCGTGCGACTTTTTTTGTTTCTGAAAATAAAATATGCTTTGAAAGGGACCCGATTTGAGTCAATGGAGGCGTCAAAGCAAAAAAACGGCAGAGCTCCTAAAGGCCCTCACCAAAGAAGACTTCCAGCACTGCTTTGATCAATGGAAAAAACGTATGGAAAGGTGTGTGGCGAGGGAAGGGGAGTATATGAAAGGGGAGCATTCGAATGTAGAATAATTTTCATAATAAAACCCTTTTTCGTAACCAGTCTCGCTATTTAATAGCCAGACCTCGTATTGACAAAAAATGGTATTGAAGTAGATGAAGAAAAAGTAGAATCTATAAAGAAAATGAAAACACCAGACAATGAAAAAGAATTATTAACTTTCTTGGGTATGGTTAACTATGTACAAAAATTTATACCAAATTGTGCGCAATGGACTGGAAGCTTAAGGGGGGGGTAGGGTTTTGAAGGCAGAAAAAAACAGGTTTTTACAGATTTTTTTTTGGGCGTACGGTAAAAGTAAATTTATTTCTAATTATTATACATTAAAGAGTAGTTATTGAACTATATTCTGTGAAATATTGGTTGAAAAATATTGAAAATTGACCGAATGGCAGCAATTCTTCGCAGGCGCCTCAGAAAAAATACATTTTGCGGTGCACGTCATACCTCAGCACTGGATCATCTGAAATGAAATAACCAAAGTTTTTCTTTTAATTTTTATGTCCCTCTAGGTATCCCTGTCGAGTTTTTTCATTTTTTTTAAATTTTTGAACTTTTTACAAGACTTGAAAGTGAAAATACCGATTTTTGGCCTGAATTCATGACTATTGTTGTTAATAATGAAAAAAATAAAATCAAAAACGAAAAAATCTCAACATGGTTACCTCATGAATTATGTAAGGAAATACTGTAAAAAATTTGAGAACGATCGGTTGAATAGATTTTGAGTTACAGAGTGCATTGACTCAAAAAACATCGATTTGAGAAAAACGCGTTTAAAGTTTTTCGTAGCGAAAAGACCCTGATAAAACTTAGTAAGCTATTTATTTTTTATTTTACTCACATAGAATCATCAATGCCGGGACCATAGAGTATAGAACTTTCGTCAAGAATGTTCAAAGCATCTTTTTGATCAAGTCTGCGGCGAATTCTATCATTTTTAGCGGTTTCAGCTGCTCGCTCATCTGCTCTGTTCATTCGAATATCGTCGGTTAGAAGCGCCCATCCATGACAACTTGGACCAGTACTGATTCGCATATCTTCTAGGAAGGTTAAATAAGCGTTACAGCCTTCATTGAAAACACAAGCAGCCACTGAAGATGCAAATTCGACGACAGTTGCTGAACCACTCTCAACTTTCGGCAGACTCCTTTCTACACTCTCTTGAAACTTTTCTCGGCATTTTGCGAACAACAAAAATATCACAACGAAATAGAGTAAGAAAATACAACACGACTGTTACACTCCGCGTCTGCTTCGAAAATGAACCAACACCAGGTACCGTTACAACGACCTTGTCTAAGACCTTTCTGTAAACTGCTTAGGGACAATAACAAAAGAGATTGAGAAACAGCTGCCTTTCCGCTGAGCGGTTACAGCTCAGGTAGTCGTTCGAGACACGCCTACTTCCAAAGCTATATCTTTGTGAGTTTTGCTCCGATTGACTTCATATTAACAGACAACATTCTTGAGTTACTATACTTTCATAATATGCAATAAAAAAAAATCACTTTTTTTGAACCCTCAAAACCATACCCCCCCCTTAAGACAGCTTATAAAAAATGGTGTGCCGTTTGTTTGGGGTCACTCCCAAAGAGTATCGTTTTAAAAATTAAAAGAAATATCATGTACTCCTTCAGTACTAGCATATTTAGATGTAAATGAACAAATAACTCTGAGTGTTGGTGCATCGAGTGAAGGTATGGGCTGTGTAATAATACAGAATGGAAGACCGGTGGCTTATGGGTCGCGTGCATTAACGATGACAGAAAAGTCTTATAGTCAAATTGAAAAAGAATGTTTAGCAATAGTTCGTGGTTGTTCTAGATTTAATCAGTATCTATTTAGTCAGAAATTTATAATCGAAACTGACTATAAGCCATTAGTGTCAATTTTTAATAAACCAATGAACAAATGCCCACCTCGATTGCAAAGAATGAGAATTAGTTTAAATAACTATAATTTCGAATAAAAATATGTACCTGGAAAGAAATGAGTTGTAGCAGACCATCTAAGTAGAACATATTTACAGAATTTTGATCAAACAAATAAAGAACAAATAGAGGCATTTGTAGCCTGTATTGAAAGTAATTATAATCCTATTACAACCTCTTTTTACAAAAGACAAAAATTTGGCATGTATGGGTTACGGCTGACAACAACTTTATTGCTATAGTATCTCTTTAAATTAAATAATTATTTAATAAATTCTTATAACTGTAAAATACTAATAAAACTTGATGCAGATGTTCATTATATTATTTTCAAAGAATCTTACACACTCCGCAAAATTCTTTAAGATTACTCTTTTATTCGTGACTTCTCACTCTGCGAGTGATTTATTAATTATTAAGATATACTTTATTTAAGCAACTATATTTGAGTAACATATTACATAAATACTTATTTAGAAACATCTATCAAGGTTTAATTTATTTATTTTCATTATTATGCTTCTATTTCTGTTAATGAATATTTTTTTTATAGACACATGTTTTATCATTTTTATATTAAAATATTTTAAAACGAATTTAGGCAGAGGAAATTTGTGAAATCAAATATGTACATATATTGTCAAGTATAATTTTTTTATATTTTCAGAACTGACTTCTTATTTTATTTCTCTTTTATTTTTGTATTTTATAATAAAACTTTGAGCAAATATCAATTATATTTTTTTCAAACAATTTTACACACATAAAAGCATTGAAATCGATTGTGTATTGTCAAGTATGTTTACTTTAATTTTGAAGATACTTTTTTGATAATAAATGGACAGCCCTATGGCATAGCCATTAGCAAAAACTTATCTGCATACATTTTACAACTAACTATACATTATTACTTTGTACAATTAAGATTGTTTTGAAATTTAATGTACGTATTTTTATTTGTAAAATTATGCTAGTGTGTATGCTACTAGTATGGTTTCAGTTAACGTTTTTAATAGAAAATGAAAAAAATAAACGTATTATCAGCGGTTGTAATAAATTAATATATAAATATTAAAGAGATGTAGTTATTTAAAAAGATTTGTTAATAAATTAACTTTTTATTACTTAAAATATAATAAAATTCATTAGGATACGATAATAATTAAATTCTTTTAAAAAAACAAGCCTTGTGTCCCAAAGTTTCACTTGTACGAGTTACGTCATGAACCCGGCAAACAACGTATCTAACACTATGTTAAGATATGTTAATATTGCATTGTGAAGTGTACAAGAAGTAGCATGCACATTAGCATAATTTTACAAATAAAAATACGTACATTAAATTCCAAAACAATTTTAATTGTACAAAAGTAATAATATATAGTTAGTTGTATAATGTATGCAGATAAGTTTTTGCTAATGGCTACGCCATAGGGCTGTCCGTTTATTATCAAAAAAGTATCTTCAAAATTAAAGAAACATACTTGACAATACACAATCGATTTCAATGCTTTCGAATGTGACGTTAGCCTGCGTTTAACGTATTTTTTCTAATAATTATATTATTTCGCCTTTTTCTCGCGGCACGCGCTAACTTGCACAAAATTTCGTACAAGCAGGCTCTCCCCCCACCACCACGACACTTTACACGGGCTAGGCTCAGCAGAGTCACGCGACAGTCGCGAACCAATCGCGACCCACCACGTCGAGCCCCCACTATCCCGCTCTCGACATGCATTGCTCTCCGCCGAGCTCGCGGAAGAGCGAACTGAGAGAATCAGTTCGAGTCAAGTCGTCACAGTCGGTAGTCAGAACGAGTCAGCGGTGGACGACCGAACTCGTATAGTCGTCAGTCGTCGCGACTTTTCGCCTCTCGAACGCTACGCGACCTGCCCTCGCCAAGGCGCGACTTCGAGTCGCTCAGGCAAAAGGGGCTTCGACCCAAGACGTCGCTCAGAGCGGACCCGCTCGTGCGCCTGCGTCTAAGTCGAGTGAGCTAACCTTTTATCCCGCTTACAGCGGACCAAGTCCGCTCGAGCAAAAGGAAGGCGACGACCGTCGCCGTAGGTGAGCTCGAAACTACGTCTGACAACCTGAAAGCGAGAAGCCGAGCCGATTTCCGCGTACATTCCGCGTCCGCAAAAATCTAAATAATACCGCGACGGAGTTGCTCTACCGTTTGAGCTAAAGTACGCAGGCATTTCGTTAAATTATTTCACCCTCCGTCCGTCCTTTCCTTTCTTTGTTTTCTTTTTTTATTTTTTTTTTTTATCCCCGCCTCCCTTAACGCAGCCGGGTTCTCTCAGCGTTCACCTCTTGAACGCTTCCCTTACCAACCCAGCTCGTCTTACATGTGTGTATAATTGTTTGAAAAAAATATAATTGATATTTGCTTAAAGTCTTATTATAAAATACAAAAATAAAAGAGAAATAAAATAAGAAGTCAGTTCTGAAAATATAAAAAAATTATACTTGACAATATATGTACATATTTGATTTCACAAATTTCCTCTGCCTAAATTCGTTTTAAAATATTTTAATATAAAAATGATAAAACATGTGTCTATAAAAAAAATATTCATTAACAGAAATAGAAGCATAATAATGAAAATAAATAAATTAAACCTTGATAGATGTTTCTAAATAAGTATTTATGTAATATGTTACTCAAATATAGTTGCTTAAATAAAGTATATCTTAATAATTAATAAATCACTCGCAGAGTGAGAAGTCACGAATAAAAGAGTAATCTTAAAGAATTTTGCGGAGTGTGTAAGATTCTTTGAAAATAATATAATGAACATCTGCATCAAGTTTTATTAGTATTTTACAGTTATAAGAATTTATTAAATAATTATTTAATTTAAAGAGATACTATAGTAATAAAGTTGTTGTCAGCCGTAACCCATACTTGCAAAATTTTTGTCTTTTGTAAAAAGAGGTTGTAATAGGATTTCACAACTTGTTCAGAATCCTAAAAGTAAAATAATTATTCAAAGAAAATGATAATAATTTTTTTTGAAGAAAGATTTCAAAATAAGTTATAATCTGTAATTATTATTGTTGTAGTCTAAAAGAAATACACCTTCATGTGAAAGAAAAAGTAAATGTTATAACAGTTATTTAATCTATTTGCCGAAGTCTTCCTAGTGACCTATTTATTGTTTTATTACGCTACCTGTACAGTGTATCAGTAAGCGAAGGTTACGATAATAATTTGCAATAATAAAACAATTTACAAGACACTTAAAGACTGAGCGCCGGCACTGTATCGACCGCTTAAAACCTGGGCGCCGGCATGATTCGCTTGTTTACAATCAATGAGTACGAGAAGAAAATATTTAAAATTTTGTACATTTTCGTAAAACACTATATTTTGTTTCCATATTCTTTATATATAATTAAACGATAACAAAAAATAAAAGCAAAATCAAAAATTTTTATTTATTCGAATCCCACGTTTTTGTGGGGCCGGCGCTCGAGCGATAGACTTTGAATCCCGCGTTTTCGCGGGGCCGGCGTACAATGTGTTAAGAATATTCGTCATTCATTGCATAACGTTATAATTGTATTGCACAGGAAAAGTTTGAAAAAAGAAAATTAATTGACAGTTAGAAAAAAATAGATAAAATTATTATTAAAAAAAAAAGAACATAGCTTTTGAGGTTGATATCACCAGCCAGATTAATTTGCTTATAACACAAACTGCTAAATTACTGCTAAAGTTGTTTTTGGCTCAAATAAAATCAAAAATATGCGGATAACTAGAAATGAAAATCTGATCCGCAGCACCCAGAATGTAATATTTGAAATATTTATAAAAAAGATTATTATCAATATATTAATCAATGTGCCATGAGTAAATAATATTTTGCACCCCAGATTTTAAAGTATAAGAATTGTAGCGCGCCGCGTTGCTTTTAGTACCCATACTTGCCACGTGGCGCGACTGCGCCACTTGATAGACTTATGTATAAAGCAACATAATATTCGCTTTCTTCCATATGAAAAAAATTCAATGTATTGTTTAACACAGCGCCACAGCCGTAGACGTTAGATAATTTTGTTTCATTAATTTTAAAACTTAATTATAATGACAAGAAAAATAAAATATTAATAAAAATATAATTTTGTTTCATTAATTTTAAAACTTAATTATAATGACAAGAAAAATAAAATATTAATAAAAACATAATTTTGTTTCATTAATTTTAAAACTTAATTATAATGACAAAAAAAAAAAATATTAATAAAAATATTTTGTTTCATTAATTTTAAAACTTAATTATAATGACAAGAAAAATAAAATATTAATAAAAATATAATTTTGTTTCATTAATTTTAAAACTTAATTATAATGACAAAAAAAATAAAATATTAATAAAAATATAATTTTGTTTCATTAATTTTAAAACTTAATTATAATGACAAGAAAAATAAAATATTAATAAAAATATAATTTTGTTCCATTAGTTAATTAATTTTAAAACTTAATATTTAATTTATTTATAAATAAATATATTTAATGACAGTTAAATGCATAAGAAAGGACAAGTTTATTGTATTATTTTATATTTATTTATTATTATATCTTACAATAACAAAAAATAAAAAATTAATATAAATATATAATTTTGTAACACTATTAATTTACATATGTAAAACATAAAACCTTTTTCATACAATGTTTAAAACGAAATCGCATAAGTGCTGTTTTTCACGGTGCGCATGCGCGCAGACGCTATCCAACATCTTGCGAAAACTATATATATATATATATACAAAATAATCATAATGATAATTAGAAAATAATTATAATGATAGCGACTGAACGGAAACACGAAAATGAAAACGGTGGGACCTTAAATGCGAAACTGTAGCTTGTATCTCTGCAATGGAAGAGTGTAGAAAGCTTGAGTTTTTTTTATTTTCAAAAGAAGTTAAAAAATAATAAGATAGTATCATTTTAATTTCATTTTTTATACATAAAAAGATATTTTTCTAGCAATTAAGTTTCGCATCCCCGATTTTAAAGTATAAAGGTCTAGCGCGCCGCGTTGCTATTAGTACCCATACTTGCCACGTGGCGCGGCCGCGCCACTTGATATAACTGACGAAAGATTGCTAGAAATAAATAAAACTAAAACTGATAAACAATTACAAGAAGTATTAAAATATATAAAAAATGGATAGCCTGAAAATAAATGTAATGTAACAGATCTTGCAAAGCCATTCTTTAGTTTTAAAGAAGAAATGACTGAATATAAAGGATTAATTCTAAAAAATACATGTATAGTAATTCCTAAAGAAATGCAAACTTATATGTTAAAAAAGATACATTATGCTCATTTTGGCAGAGAAAAATGTAAGGCATTAGCTCGTAAGTCTAAATTTTGGATAGGAATGTCAAAACAAATTGATGATTTAGTAAGTAATTGTGATCTATGTAAAAGTTACTAAAGAGAAAATACTAAAGAACCAATGTTAAAGAAAGAGATACCTAACGAAGCATGGGAAATTTTAGCTTCAGATATATTTCTTCTACATGGTGAACAATATTTAATAATTGTAGATGCTTATAGTAAATATATTGAAATTAGTAAATTGCCAGACCAGTCGGCAGAGTCTGTTATTAATATTAAAAGAAAATTTTGCTCGATATGGTATCCCTAAAATATTATATACTGATTCTAGCTTCGTATATACAAGTAAAGCTTTTTGGGATTTTAAAAAAGAATGGGGTTTTGAACATAAAATTACCACTCCTAAGCACCATTAGGTAAATGGTCTAGCAGAAAGACATATACAAACAATTAAAAGGGTATTAAAGAAGATTATACAAGAGAGAAAAGATATTGATTTAGCTTTATTGCAATGTAGAAATATGGCATTTAATGATAATAACTAAACTCCTGCTGAAATAATGTATAAAAGAAAAGTTAGAAATGTAATACCTGATCTTAATAGAAAATTAATTAATACTTATTATTACAAAGAATTATTACAAAAAAGACAAGATGATCAGAAAGAATATTATGATAAAAATGCAAAAAGTTCAAAAGATTTTAAGAGGGGAGATAAGGTAAAGATACATGCGGAAAATAAACAAAAACCGCATGAAAATGGATTAATAATAGAAAAAGATACAAATTCTAGATCCTATAAGGTAAAAACTGAACAAGGACAGATCATAAAAAGAAATAGAAAACATCTAAGTAAAGGAGTAAATTTTAATGAGACGGATGATATTATTGATGAAACACCTGTGGAAAAAGAACAAATAATTTCTGAAAGTCAGCCACAAATTCAATTAAATAGTCCTTTGACACCTATTGTAACAACTAGATCTGGACGAGTAGTTAACAAGCCATCTTAGCTTAAGAATTATGGATGTGTTATAAAAAATTGAATAAAATATTGTAAATATTGCGTTGTTATGATGAATTAAAATAACAAGTTTAAATGCAATATTATAAAAGAAAAAAGGGGGAAGATGTTATGATATTGGTATACTAAGATGATTGGTGTATGTATAATGGGGAGAGCGCCCACAGCGAGAGCCCTGCGTGCTCATGGGACAGTCTGTGATTGGCCATGCCAGAGAGCACACGTGCCTCGTTCCTGTATATCTTTTGGAACGTTGATAAATATTACTACTTAATTGACTTTAGATAGTGTATCATTTATTTAAACATATAACATATGATTACATAAAGTCTAGACAATTATAGAGGAGACTTATAATTTAAATATTATTGATTAATTCCAAATGTAATTCTTAATTATTAATTTTAAAATATAATTTAGAATAATTTTTAATCAATTAATTCCAACATGTAAACCAAAATTAATTTTAAGCTAGTGAATTCTAAAATACAATTCCAAAATAGTTTTAAAATAATTAATTCTAATATAAATTTTAATCTGAATATAATTTTAGCTTTGAAAGTACAATAAATAATGAAAAAAATATCATTCTTACTAGTAGTTTCAATTCTAATTACTTTTTAACATTTTTATATAAAATTTCACACTCAGAAATAAATGCGAAAAGACAGAAACCTTAGGTGTTATTTAATGTTTCAAGAATGATAACTTTTATTCAAAAAGACGCAAGAAACGATCTTATAAAATATGACAATCCTTGTTAATTCTTATTGTAACTAATGTCAAAAATTATAATATTTATACGCTTACTCATAATGTTAGCTTACAAAACATTTTTTATATTAATCTTGAAATTCTAGGACGTTTATTTATATGCATAATTTCATATAAATGTATTCGAAAAGATGCGTTATTCAATATATATATATATATATATAATATTGGTATTTGTTATTCGTATTTACTATTAGATTTTAAATAAGAATAAATAAAAAAAACGTATAAATATATATATTTTTATGCACGTTTTTCGTTCGCATATACTTTATTAATTGTTGAAAATATCAATCGTGCAAAAATAAAAATACTAGACTTAAAATTGAACGCTTGTACTTTGTCACGTCGTGCTAGGACGCGACGCTATATTTTTCTTTTTTTTTTTTTTTTTTGATTTTGTTTTTCTACCACCCGCTGCGACGCCACACCGCAAGCTCGGACGGTATCATCTGTGCATCTTTTATCTTTTTCTTTCTTCCTTCTTATTTTACATTTTACCTTTTTTATTTCCTTCCTTTTTCCCTATGAAAAGCGCTATCGCTGCAGCAATAACATTAAAGTACGGAAGCACTAATGCGGAAAGAGTATCAGAGTATGCATGCCTGAATCATGACTAAGAACACTTGTGTCCTACTTTCGGACCTTCCCTTTTTTGATAAGGAACAAAGGTGCACGTCTAGTTTTTGGCCTATATAAAGGGGGTTGGTCGATGCATCGACAGGACCAGTCTTTTCCCGAAAACTTATCGTGCGCAGAGGCTCTGCCGATTTGCTACACAGGACCAGTCTTTTTCCGAAAACGTTCTCGTGCGCGGAGGCTCTGCCGGTTTGCTACACAGTGAGTAGTCTTTTCCTAAAATATTCTCGTTCGCGAAAACTCTGCCAGTTTTATTATACACCACGCGAATTAATAAGTATAAAGTACGAAGTATGAGAGTGAGCCTGACAAACGCAAAAGTTGTAACTGAAAGAAGCTACCCGCCAGTTCAAAGTATAATAAATAAAACAGACATTTTTACGAAATCTTGGAGTCAACTATTTAAATTTCCTCCCCGTTCTCGCCAAGCAGTAGCCGAGCCAGCCAACTAGCCAGCCTCTAGCCAGCGACACCAGTGCATTCAAAACAACGTAACAACAGTTTTCTCTCTCTCTTTACATCTCTCTTCCTCTCGACTGAACTGCATTACTGATGCGATACGTCTCTCTCTGGTCCTCATAGAGTGCACGTAAGCAAATAAGGCATATATACATTCTGTCAGAAAAGTACCGGGAATTGTCGATTTAAATCTGGCGGGGCAATTTAGGCAGGTAAAATTTTTTTTCTAGGTTGGTACAACTGTCCTTAATGACTATGCCAAGTTTGAGCGGAATCTGTCAACGAGTGTGTTCACAGTAGCTGGTTGAGTCAGTCAATGTCAATAGTGCGTGCCAATTTTTTACAATGGGTGATTACGTTGAACAAAGAATTTGTCTCAAATTTTGTGTTGCGAATAAAATTTCGTGTGCCGATGCATTGAAAATGTTGCAAAAGGCTTTTGGTGATAAAGCACTATCGAAAACCTGTGCGTATGAGTAGTACAAAGCCTTCAAGGAGGGTCGTAGAGTCGTCAAAGACTTGCCTCGTTCCGGACGCCCATCGACGGTTTCGACCGCAGATAAGGTCGATAAAATTAAGGAAATGGTGCTTTAAAACCGTCATACGAGCTTGAGAGCGATGGCGCATGAACTTGAGATATCCCACGAGTCCACACGTACGATTTTAATTGATATTTTAGGCATGAGAAAGGTGGCCGCAAGACTCGTTCCAAAAGAGCTTAATTTTCTTCAAAAACGCTATCGCGAACAGGTCGCTTTGGACATGCTAGATCGCGCCAATTCCGATCCCACATTCATGAAATGCATCATAACTGGTGACGAAACGTGGGTGTACGAGTACTATATGCAAACAAGCCAGCAAGCATCAGAATGGGTGGGAAAAAACGAGCCAAAACCGAAAAAACCACGCCAAAGCCGCTCAAAATTAAAGGTGATGCTCATTGTTTTCTTCGATATCCGTGGCGTGGTGTACTACGAATTGGTTCCATAGGGTCAGACGGTAAACAAAGAGTATAACCTAGGCGTTATGAAACGTTTGCGTAAGCGTATCCGTCATAAGCGGCCAAATTTGTGGGCGAACAACTCGTGGATTTTGTACGACGATAACGCGCCGTCTCACCAAGCTACGATTGTGACCGACTTTCTCTCCAAGAGCTCAACGAATACGCTTAAACAACCACCGTATTCACCGGATTTGGCTCCCTGTGACTTCTTCCTCTTCCAAAAACTTAAATTGCCGCTCCATTGCACCCGTTTTTAGTCGATTCAAGCCATAAAACAAAATTCGGCACCCGAGCTAAAGGCCATCTCGGAAAGCGCCTATAAAAAATGTTTCGATGATTGGAAGTGCCGTTGGCATAGATGTATCAGAGAAAATGGAGCCTATTTTGAAGGCAACCCAATAAATTTTGATTATTAAACGTAAAAATGTTGTTTTAATTTAAAATTCCCGGTACTTTTTTGACAGACAGTTTATATATATATATATTTATGCCAATTGGTACTTTTGAGGACATTTATAGATAATATTAAAAACAGTATAGATAGTATTAAAAACAGTATAGATAGGTATAGTTTAATGATTTAATACTATACAATCATTTTTAGTGTTATCTATAACATAGATCGCTATCTATAGCGAGTTTCCTAAATTGGTACTTTTTGGGACCTTCTTAAAATATGTTGCATTTGTTTTATGAATATGATATGCATTAATAGATGTTGAGAACGTTGTTTTAAGCTAATCGTTAAGACAAATGTTGTATTTTACAAGAACTCGCCGATTTTCACGACGCAAATAAACTGTAAACAAATATACGTAAGGAACATAAAACGATGAATAAGAAGTCATTTCCTTTTCTACGTTTACTCATTATGTAGACAATGAGTGAATAATTCACGCCCTGCACTGTAAATGCAACTAATATTTTATTTCTTGACTGTAATAATTACTAACTAATTTTAAAACTAAAAGCGCTAAAATAAGATTAATTACAATTAAATGTTAAAATTTTACTTTAAATCAATACCCACACAGCATGCAAGGTTTCATTGAAAGATTCAACGCAAGGTTTCAGTGAAAAGTTGCAGCAATGTTACACTGAAAACTTGCTGAAATATTATACTGATACATTTCAATGAAACCTTGCAGCAACCTTGCAGCAAGATTTCAATGATGCTTCTTTCCGCAAACTCACAGCAACCTTGCAGCAACATTTCGCGAAACATATCGTGCAAGATTGCAGCAAGGCTTATTAGAACATTTCAGTAAAACCGTGCAGCAACCATGCAGCAAGATTTTTCTAAAATATTTCTTAAAAAAATTGCAAAAACTTGGTAGCAATATTTTTCAAAATATTTCGCACAAAATTACAGCAAGATTTTCTGAAGCATTTCACTGGCATTTTGCAGCAACCTTGCAGCAAGATTTCAATGCTATATTTTTTGGAAACCCTGCAGTAACCTTGCAGCAACATTTGGTGAAACATTTTGAGCAAAATTGCAGCAAGATTTTCTGAAATATTTTGACAATACCTTGCAGCGACCTTGCAGCAAAATTTCAATGATGCTTCTTTGCAAGCTTACAGCAACCTTGCAGCAAGGTTGATGATCAATATGAAGAGTCATATTAAAAACTATAAAAATTGATAAAGTAAATAAATAAAAAAATTTTTTTTATATTTTTATTTAAACTATTTTTTCTTATTTTAAAAGATTTTAATATTATTTTTACATTATGTATATTTTATTTCCGCCTCAAATTAATTACTTAGTCGCAAATTGTCGTTTATATATGGTATTTATTAATGTCTCACGGAAAAAACGCAGAAAATTTTCTTGACCTATGGTGGAATCGAACCCGGGTTCTTCGCATTATGAATCAGATGCCTTGGACCACTATACGCTATACGCAACTTTTGTATATATTTAAATATGAATTTCAGTTATAAGTTGGCGGATGTTGCACTGTTCTCATAAGACTTTTAAGCATTCATTAATTGTTCATAATGAGATTTTCAAATTTTAATTTAACTCACTTTATCATAATAATTTATATAATTTGCCTGCATTTATATTGTATCAAGAGTAATGTTATTTATTTAAAGAAATTTATTGTTCTCTAAAGTAGCATTATACTCTTAGACAATTAAAATATAATTTTAATTCAAGTATTTATCTTACGCTAAAGTTTAATAACAAAGTTTACTTCGAAAAAATTTTTTCTTTTTTTCAAACTTGGTTTTAATTGATTCAAACGCTTAAGTATTTAAACGACGGAACATTCGCCAACAAATAATTAAAATGTTAATCTTAGTTGTACAAGCAGTGCTTATAGCTTAGTTGTTAGGGCGTCTGCTTCATAATGCGAAGAATCCGGGTTCGATCTCACCGTAGGTCAAAAAATTTCTCTACGTTTTTTCCGTAAAATATTAATGTATACAATATATTAACGACAATTCGCAACTAAAAAATTAATTTAATGAGGAAATAAAATATATATAAGATATGAGTTTCTATTCGTAGTGATTTGAACGACACAGTTAATCAAAACACAACTGAGTTTCTCTGTAAGAAAAAATTTATTCTATTGATTTACATGTAAGATTCACATAAATAAACAGTATAAATTAACAATAACAAAAATAAACTTTACCTGTAAGAAAAGAAACGACATTTAATGTTATTAATCACATTGTCGATTCCTTAATCACAATTAGCTTGCTATTCTTAGCTTTCTAACAAAATAATTTTTAATAAATTGCTTTCTTATCACAGCACTTATAGGTTATAATTCACCATAGATTATCAAAATGACTATCCCTCTATGTATGTCGCGTTCTGTCACGATCACGATGGCACTTGATGCGCGGGAATATTTAAATCAAAGAAAATTATATTTTTCTTTACATCTCCCCCTCCCACAGAAGATATAACAATACGACTACTCACACATCCTCTTCATGGACTTCAAGCGCAGGAGCTGGAGCTAGTTTCGAGATGTGGAAAAAGTTTGACTCTGATTTTCTATGGTTTGTGTTTATCTTGTAAATTGAGTTTAATATTTTTTCTATGATTTTATAGGGTCCGATTCTCAATTCATCGAGCTTTTTTCTATTCAGTTTATTTATATTATCCACAAAAACGGTATCACCAACTTTGAAGTCTGCATGTCTTCGATTTTTATCGTACATCATCTTGTTGTAATTATGTGATTTGATTGTATTTTCCAACGCTTTTTTTCTGTCTTGGATCAGATCATACTCGGCCTTTTTAAGTTTCAGCTCATTTGGCAAAATTGTAACGTCTGTACTGTTTAGAAGATACTTTGGTGCATATCCAGTGACAGTGTGCTCCGTTTCGTTATAGCTTTTTACACAATTTTGTGCTATAGTTGTCCATGCCATTTTGGCGTTATTTTCGTTTATCTTGCATCTGATTTTGTTAACTAAAGTTTGATTTAGTGTTTCGTTTAAGCCATTTGAGAAGGGTAAGTCCACAGCAGTAAAAATGATTGGAATATTTTTTTGTTTGAAAAATCTTTTAAAGTCTCTAGAATTGATACCTGGGTATTGGTCTGAGAGAATCATGCCAATGTCGTTAGCTTCCGCACAGTTTTTCACTAGTTTCATGAAATCATTTGCGTTTTGTGTGCTTGACGTCACAATGTATGCATACCTTGTGAAATGGTCTGACAGCAGGTGTAAGTATCTCTTTGTTGACCTTGAGCCCCCAAATCCTCCAATCGTATCAATGGAACATATCTCGAAAGGTTTTGTGGCGGGACCCAAGTGGGACATAAATTCATATTTGTTTTGTCCTCTTGCTTTGTTCTTTATACATACTATACAACTTTCACAGATTCTTTTAATGTTTTTTGTCATATTTTCTGCAGTGTACCATGAGCTGATCATTCTGTGCATTTGTTTAATTCCTATGTGACCCAAGTCTGCATGTACTTTTTTGATGAACTGTATACTAAATTTCTCTGATAAGATTATTTTTTCTTTTTTTTTTACTTTCTTGTAATAAATGTTGTTTTTTGCTATTAACTTGTCTTTTCTGCACTGTATCTTTTCATTTTTTAATTGGTCTTTTAAGATATCTTCTAGTGTTATTATGTTGACTATTTTTAATTGTTCATCCAGGTTTTCATTTGCTTCTAGAACTGGGTTCCTGCTTAGGCAATCAGATTTTACTTAAAACGTAAATTTCAACTTTTCCATTTTCTGACAATAAATGTCGTTTTATAAGATATGAGTTACTATTCGTAGTGATTTGGACGACACAGTTAATCAAAACGCAACTGAGTTTCTTTGTAAGAAAAGATTTATTCTATTGATTTACATGTATGATTCACATAAATAAACAGTATAAATTAACAATAACAAAAATAAACTTTACCTGTAAGAAAAGAAATGACATTTAATGTTATTAAACACATTGTCGATTCCTTAATCACAATTAGCTTGCTATTCTTAGCTTTCTAACAAAATAATTTTTAATAAATTGCTTTCTTATCACAGCACTTATAGGTTATAATTCACCATAGATTATCAAAATGACTATCCCTCTGTGTATGTCGCGTTCTGTCACGATCACGATGGCACTTGATGCGCGGGAATATTTAAATCATAGAAAATTATATTTTTCTTTACATATATATATGTATATACTTCATTGCAAACCTCTAGCAATATCTCATTGCAACTTTGCAGCAATATTTCATCATAACCTTGTAGAAAACTTGCATTGGAATCTTGCAGAAACCTTTAACTGCAACCTTGCTGAATGATTTGTGCAAGGAACATATAAAGTTTGTAGCAACTTCTCAGTGCAACCTTGCAGCAACCTTTCAATGAAACCTCGTAGGAAACTTTTATTGAAACCTTGTAGAGAACTTTTTTTGAAACCTTGCAGCAACCTTTCATTGAAACCTTACAGAAATCTTCTACCATAAGCTATCAGCAACCTGTCATTAAAACCTTTCAGAAAACTTTCATTAAAACTTTGCTGAAAGATTTGTGCAAAAGACATATTGAGGTTGCTGCTACCTTTCATTGCAACATTGCAGAAACCTTTCAAACCTTACATAAAACCTTGCAGCAACCTTGCAGCAAAATTTCATGCTGTATGGGTACAAAAAATCACAGTTATGTATTAATATACAGTTCGATTTTAATATAAGCGCGTGTCGCCATGCAAGAAGAAGAGTTTTTCTGCGAAAACGTATACTTCTACCTGTTTTAATATTCGTGCCTTCTAGCTATTACTTTATCTTGCATGTAAAGACTTAGTTTAGCGCTTATTTTGATGATCCCTATTTGTTAATAAGAAATTGAGTTTGAGTTGAGAAAAAGTACGAGGGGTCGTGAGAGTGCAAGTAGGAACGACAAGGAACAATAGCGGGCGACAAAAAGACAGGGATGAGATGTTTGTAAATGAATTCCGTGCTTACACATCGAATGTTGACACTAAGCTCAGTGCATTTTTTGATTGTGTCTTAAAACTTGAGAAGCTAATAGTACTTTATTCCCTTCGCTTACGTCGGGAATTAATAATCTTAAAAGTAATATCAATACTACTACAGTCTGTCAAGTAAGAGCGTGGTCGTGTTAATTTATAAAAAAATTTATTTAATGAAACTTTCATATTTATATATACATTGTGCACATTACAAACAATAATGCAATTTGGTCAATAATGTGTCCAGTCACCAACGGCGTCGATAATTGCCTGGCATCTCCGAGGCATGCTTTCTACTAATTTGACGGCGTATTCTAGTGGCAAGGATCTCCAGATCCGACGAATTCCGTAAGATAACTGCTTGAAAGTGTATGTGCGTCTTCCACGAAGCTTCCGTTTAATATATGCCCACACATTTTCAATAGGCTTTGCATCGGGCGACTGCGACGGCCAATCCAATGTAACGATGCCAGATTGAGTCTTCCACTGAGTACAGAGCTTGCTGCGGTGTTTAGGATCGTTGTCCTCCTGCAGAATCCAATCTTCATTTTTTGTGATGAACCATCGTTTGGCAGATGGCAGTAAAGCCTTTTTGTAGATTTTTATCATTTTCTCGGCATTTAGGTTGTCAGTAAAGAGGTGCAAAGTGCCGAATCCCTGCTTTGAGAAGCAGCCCCAAAGATGCACCTTTATTCCATGTTTTACGGTCCGCTGAACAAGCCTATTGGTGGAAGTTGACCAGGCTCGCGTGAGGACAGAACGTGCCCATATAGAACATTCATCAGTAACAATGACATTTTCAAAATCTCTATCAATATTCTCATGCGCCCAAGCGAGTCGCTTTGTCACATGTTTTTCAGTCAACAGAGGCTTCTTCATTGTGTTGCGCCATTTTAGATGATGAGTACGAAGATAGGTTCGGATAGTTTCGTAGGATATATCTTAATCTTTTGCCATCAATTTTGCTTGTCCTTGCCGCAGTGTTAAAGCAGGATTCCGCGAAAACAGATTCACTATTCTTTTTTCATCTTTTTTGTTCACTTTTCCTATCAAGCCACGTTCTGGTAAATCATCGATATTTTTAGCCCCTTTATATCGCTGTTTCCACTTCTGTACAAATGCCTTCGACTTTCTCATATATTTAGCAGCCGCTGATTGCGACATTTTGGGACCTTTTGGGTGGATGTAAAGGAACACAGCCTCGTAGCGCGACGCGTACTTAGCACTCATGGCGTTTAACGTAATTCTCTTTCAAAAGATCAACGACAACTGAATCTTTGTTGACAATGCATTAAGGACAAGGCTTCTCTCTATTGGCTGGCAAAAAAATTAGAGCAAAATCTTTCGTTACCTGTCGGTGAAGTCGACCACGCTCTTACTTGACAGACTGTATATCGAATATTACAGAAAAAATTTTAATTTCCAATGTGTTTGAAGTTCTCGTATTTGGCATTCCTGCATCACTTAATCTGTCGTACGAAGAAATTTTTCTTAAGTTACTAAATACTATCCAGTTCTTGGACCTTGCGTTAAGTTCAATAAATTTTCATTCGTGAAATCCCTGGCGAGCAAATGCCAAGAGTATCTTCAAATCTAGATGTCTCTCCTGCACTTCATAGGGCTTTCATCATTCAACTAATGTCTTCTACAACCAAAGACTTGCTATTATTCTTAGCTCATAAATTGAAAAATATTAGTCACTCGTAAATGTTTAGTATGAGTACTTCCTTGCACATTTTTCTTAGAGCTCTCTGGATAAAGGAAGTGCATGTGTTCTCGATCATTGAAAATACCTGCGTATCGAAAGTTATGATTTATTTGCTATTATGGAGATCTATTTATCTGATATATACTCCGATTCTCCATTTAATATCGATGGTTATGATTTTCTTCATCATGTGGATCGCTGAAACAAAAGAGGTGTGATAATACCCCAGAATTCTTAATTTTAAATATTATTATTAGTCTTAATAAATTACTTTTTGCAGTCGTGTGTCACAGAACTACAGCAACTTTTTTATCGGTATGTTTCGACAGACGCAAAATTTTTACCTAAATATAACAATATTGTTATTACAGGTAATTTCAATATGAATCTTTGTTCGTCCATAACTACCTCTTAATTTCTTTAATCAAATATCGATAACCTGGGCCTTCATCTTGTTGAATCAGAGCCTACCTATCATGTACAATACTTAAATCAATTACAATTAAAGCATACGAGGCTGGACACTTTTGTTATTCATAACGCTGCCAACCTTGTTTGTTATTATATTAGGTTGCTGCAGATGAAATGGCCAATTTAGCAATGACATAAAGTTGGCTGCAATTTTAGTATATTATGTTGGCACAAGGCGGCGTAAATGATATGACATATTGAAGTATAAATAATGCTACCTTGGTTTATGGAGGTACGATTACTATAAAGTGCAAAAAACCAAGGTAGCATTATAAATAATGCTACCTTGGTTTTTTGCACTTCATAGTAATCGTAAAAACAAAAAGAGAAAGTGAACATGAAAGTGAATCAAAAACGGCTAATTTTACTATACGAATTTAAGTTAGAGCACAACGCAACGGAAACAACGAGGAATATTAACAGCGCATTTGGGCCTGATACAGTTAGCGAACGAACCACTTGGCGGTGGTTCGAAAAATTTCGATCCGGAGATACGAACCTTGGAAATGAGCCACGTGGACACCCAGGACCATCGATCGATAGCGACGAGCTGCGTGCCTTAGTGGAGTCTGACTCCCGCCAAACCATAAGGGATCTTGCCGAGATATTAGGCGTTCACAATTCGACAGTTTGCCGCCACTTGCAACAACTTGGAAAAGTAAAAAAGCTTAACAAATGTATTCCGCATGATCTTACCGAGCAAAACATGACGTGTCGAATGGAGATTTCGAGTTTTCTTCTCTTCCGCAACAAAAAGGAACCGTTCTTGCACCGAATTGTGACCTGCGATGAAAAGTAGATTTTATACGATAATCGTCGCCGATCGGCCCAATGGCTAGATGCCGATGAAGCGCCAAGATACATGCCGAAACCAAGCCTTCATCCCAAGAAAATAATGGTAACTGTTTAGTGGTCTGTAGCTGGAGTTATCTACTATTTGTTCCTGCAACCTAGCGAAACCATCAATGCTGAGAAATACTGTTCTCAACTGGAAAAAATGCATCAGAAATTGATAGTCTAACGACCTAGGCTTGTCAACAGGGATGGAGTGATACCGCTTCATGATAACGCACGACCTCATGTATCGAGAACAACGGTCCAAAAATTAAACGAGTTGTGCTATGAGACTCTTCCTCACCCTTCATATTCACCAGAGCTCTCACCAACAGATTACCATTTCTTTAAACATTCGGATCACTTTTTGACAGGAAAAAGATTTAATAATGAAGCTGCGGTCACAAATGCCTTCGAGGAGTTTCTTCGAACCAGAATCTCGGACTTTTATAAAACTGGAATAAGTGTACTTGTATCACGTTGATAAAAGTGTGTTGCATCTATTGGTACCTATTTTGATTAAATAAATTGTCTTTATAAAAAGTTGCGGCTGTTTAAAAATTTATTACTAAATCGGCTATTTTATCTGCAGCAACCTAATAAATCAACCGCTATGTTTATTGCACGTCACGATCTCATTGCTTTTAAGCTCTGATGTTTCTTACCACTGTTTGAGCTAAAGTATAACATTTCAAGACAGTAAATCCAAAATCTATTGTTAATAGATATACGTTTTCTTACCTACTCGTGATCCATTCATCTCAACGTTTAATGATGTCTTTATTGATTCTTGTGTTTTTCTTTTTACACATTTAATAACAAACTTTTAATTTTATTGTATAAAAATCATAATTTTATTGTATAAACGTATAAAAATCTCAAAATCATGAAGGAAAACTTAGGTAAACGATGAGATCCGTAGCCTCATGAAGCACCGCGATGTAGCATACAAAATTGCTAAAAGCTCTGGTCTTGACAATGACTTCCAACGCTTTCGTGAGCTTTGCAGCCTTGTCTTCAATAAGTTGAATTATATTAAGAATAACGTATCCAATAAGGTTGCAAATTCTGATGACTCGCGGATACTTTGGTATGAACTCAACAAACTAGGCCTGACCAACAAATCACTTCTAATTCCAACAGATTTTCTTTCATTAGTAAAATTAAATATATATTTTGCTTACTGTTGGATCATTTAGAGTTGTTATTAATACTTATCATCTATATGAAATTCGCTTGCTGGCTAACTCTGACGAAAGTCAGTTAAATATCTTAACTATTTTTACTACTGTCGTATCTAAATTAATTTTAGCTGCAACATCCAAGACTGTTGGTCCAGATAGCATATCTAATTATATGTAAAGGCTTTCGCCTATCTCTATTCATGATCATCTCACTAGAATAATTAATTTATCTATCTCAACTTGCTGTATTCCATCGGACTGAAAAAAAGCATTTATTAGACCGTTAGCTAAATCAAAAACTTTGTCATCTATATCTGAAACTCGTCCTATTTCTATGCTGTGCGAACCATCTAAAATTCTTGAGCATGTGGTGGCTAACCTGCTCTCTACGTACTTCGAGTTTTAAAAACTTCTTGATGACTATCAGCCCGGTTTTAGAAAAGGGCATAGTACGCATATGGCCCTGCTTGAACTCATGGAAGATATCCGATTTAATATTGGCAGTCATAGACTCACTATCCTGGACCTTATCGATTTTTCACAACCTTTAAACTCTGTGCCGCACTATCGACTGCTAGAGAAACTACGAGATTAATTTCTCTGTTTCTTTGATCAAATAGTTTTTCTCATACCTATCGGACAGATTGCAAGCTGCCATAACACCTGATGGACTATCATATGTTTTTATAAACACCTCTACTGGTGTACTGCAAGGCAGTGTGCTCAGCCTGCTACTCTTCTTTCTCTTCATTAATTAAAAGATATTAAATTATTTTAAACATATGCTGTATGCAGATGATTTACAGATTTGCTTGTCGTATTCGCTTCACAAATTAAATAATCATATTGAATCGATAAATAAGGACCTATGTGCAATGTTAAACTGTGCAAAATTAAATAACAACGATTAATGAGAAAAAATCACAGGCCATGATATTGGGTAGTAATGCTTTCATTAAAAAAATCCAATTTGATTTACGAGGTCTAGCTATTAAATAACGAGACCGGTTACGAAAAAGGGTTTTATTATAAAAATTATTCTACATTCCAATGCTCCCCTTCAATATACTCCCCTTCCCTTGCCACACACCTTTCCATACGTTCTTCCCATTGATCGAAGCAGTGCTGAAAGTCTTCTTTGGTGAGGGCCTTCAGGAGCTCTGCCGTTTTTGGCTTTACCGCTTTCATTGACTCAAATCGGATCCCTTTCAAAGCAGATTTTATCTTCGGAAACAAAAAAAAGTCGCACAGTGCCAAATCTGGCGAGTACGGCGCGTGTTCGAGCACTGGAGTGCGCTTACCGGCCAAATACTGCTTCACAGATAGCGCGTTATGGGCAGGTGCGTTGTCCTGGTGCAAAATCCACGAGTTGTTCTTCCACAACTCGGGCCATTTCTTACGAACTCGTTCTCGTAGTGTAGCCAAAACTGACAAATAGTAAGTCTGGTTGACAGTCTGACCCTCTGGAACCCATTCAGTCATCACGATACCGTTAATGTCGAACAAAACAATTAACATTGCCTTAAATTTTGATTTGAACATCCTTGCTTTTTTGATTCTGGGCGATTCAGGCGTCTTCCAATGCATCGATTGCCGCTTTGTTTTAACATCGTATTGAAAAATCCACGTTTTGTTGCAAGTAATAATGTTTTTCATCAGTCTGAAATCTTTTTTTAACCTTTCAAGGCAATCTAAGCAGACCTGTTGACGCAAGAGCTGTTGGTCAGGAGTCAGGTTTTTTGGCACCAACTTCGCACAGACTTTTGTCATGTGTTATTCCTCGTGTAAAATTTGTCTTAGCGTTTCTTTATCGGTGTTTACAGTCTCGGCAATCATCCGGATGCTCAATCGATAATCTGCATGCACAATTTGGTTGATTTTGGTCACTTTTTCCGGAGTTGAAACAGTGACAGGGTGACCTGGGCGTTGGTCATCTTCA
This sequence comes from Chalcis sispes, assembly GCA_949987625.1. Classification (NCBI taxonomy): domain Eukaryota; kingdom Metazoa; phylum Arthropoda; class Insecta; order Hymenoptera; family Chalcididae; genus Chalcis; species Chalcis sispes. The sequence goes on along the minus strand of OX465095.1, from coordinate 32,024,896 downwards.
GTGCTCACTCGGCCCTCACTGAAGCGCTTGCACCACTTAAAAACACGCGCACGAGATAGAGAATTCTAGGTTCCTATAGGCCTCTTGCAACAATTAACAGCACCAGTCGGAGTTTTTTTCAATTTAACGAGAAACTTGAGATTGATACGTTGCTCCTGTTTTTCGTCACACATGGTCTTCGGCACGAGAAAAAAACACGTTTGTTTTAAACCGCTACTGCACAAATACAATAATAGTGACGAGAATGTATTTTGGTACGTGCATAAAGATATCTAGATACCCAACGTACTACTCGTTTTTTTCCCCACCCCTCTACGGCGCTTTCTAGGCGCGCAGTCTCGTTATTTAATATCCAAACCTCGTACTTCCACCCATTATACTAAATGAAAATCTAATACTGTGTGAGTCATCAATCAGAAATCTTGGTTTCCTTATGTCGCTAATACTAGATTGGAAGAATCGCACAGGCTCCATTTGTATAAGAATCTTCGTTACCCTCGCTAAAATTAAAAGATTTAAGCATGCACTCACTCCGCAAATCCGAGAAAAATTGACTGACTTGCCGATTTTCCCTTACCTTGACTATGCTTGCGCAGTCTATAATGATCTCTTTTAATATTTAAATCGTCAGCTGCATCATGCACTAAATGAAAGTGTACGTTTTGTATGTGGCTACATTGGAGCTATGAAGTTTGTTACTCCTTCTAGAACTGAACTTGGTTGACTCTCGGTGAGCAATGGAAAAAAGCTCATCTTGTCTTCACCATTCTCTGTTCTTGTTCACAATTCGCCAAGACACCTGTCATATACAGGGTGCGTACGGTGTTTTAGGACAACTTGAGAGTAAAATTTATTAGCTTGTATTTTTGATAAAATTTATTGAAATTTTAGGAATTTATTATACAACGTTAAATTAATATATGGCTATAAAGTTATTTAATAAAATCTCCATTAGCAGCAATAACCTCTTCGATCTGGGTCCGGAAACGATTACATGCCCGAATCAAATGCTCCTTGTTCATATTGACTATAACGGCATTAATAGCAGTCTTCAGCGAAGAAGTGGTGTTATAAGGACGCTTATTGGTCTCACGCTCAACTACGCCCCATACGTAATAACCCAAAGGATTAAGGTCTGGGGAGCTAGGTAGCCATAGGTTCGGTGTTATGTGGTCATGAAAATTTTCGGCCATCGAATCTTGTGTCGCCATCGCTTTATGTGAAGGAGCAGAGTCTTGTTGAAAAATGTATGTTCTGCCTCCGCTTACATTGTCTATCCAGGGTTTCACTACCGTCTCCAAAACCTCGATGTATGCAGCAGAGTTCACTCGAAGTCCTTGAGTAAAAAAGTGTGGTGGCATAACATGTCCTTCGTTGCTGACAACATCTAAAACCATAACAGTGGCTGGCAATTTTGTGTGCATAACAACAGAAACCTCCGTAGGATTTGAACATAGCCATCTGTCATTTCTGCGATTGGTCTTTTGATCTTGGTCAAAATTTTTTTCGTCGGAAAAAAACCATAACATTTTGGCGCCTCAGGGTGTTTGATTTTGTTTAAAAGACGTTTTGATCGGTGAACTCTCTGTTCTCGTGTTCGTTCCCACATGAACTGTCCTCTGCGCATCACGTAAGACTTATACCGAAGGTCTTCGTGGTCAACTCTACGAATAAGGCGCTCAGAAACATGAAGCTCACTCGCAAGGACCCTCATAGATTTTGAAGGGTCCTCGTCTATGATCGCTTGCACTTGCTCTAAAAATTCTGCAGATCGGACATTATCAGAACGTTGTTCGTGCTTGTTACATTTTGCAACCGATTCTGTATCGCCTCCTGATACTTCCAATTCACGGCGAACCTTATGCACGAATGAACTGGCGCAATTAAGAAAATTAGAGATCTCTAAATCTTTATGGTTCACACATATAGCGACGATAACAGCATGTCATTTCATTTCTTGAGTGATGTTGTAGTCCGTCATTTCTTATCTGAAAAGGAAAAAAAATTAAAAAAAAAATTCGCGAAGTTATAGTCACATTTATGCATGTCCTCAAATACCGTACGCACCCTGTATTTGCCAGAACAAATATTGACTTCTCCGTCAGGCTATCGTCTGAAAGACTTTCGAAACTTCTAGAATGTCCTGAACCTAGGACTGAAGCGGTCCGTGATTCATTAACATATACTGTTTCAGAGACAATTAACGCTCTTAGTCCCCCTTCATTTGTTTTACCAAATCTATGAGACTTCAATAATAAGCTCGATAATGAACTTTTAACCGGTGAGATAACTTTTTAAAGATAACTGTCAATACTACTGAGTTTTTCACAATACGAGGGAGACTTAAATCTTAAATCTCAATCTGATACCTGGTTTTAAAATTTTTCAATCTAAATTATTCTATGTTCTTATTTCATATTAAGTCTAATAATCTTTGACTTGTATTACTCTAGATTTTAGTCTTAATTCACGTTCTTTCATAATATTTATTCTTTTATTTTCTTTTTTACTTTTATTTTCATAGTGTATTGTTCTAACAATATAATATTAATTATTAATAATATAGTTTGTAAGATTTGTACAGTATTATTGTTAATCACTAAATGAATCTAAACTATGTCTGTAAGTCTAATGGGGTTTTACTCTTTGGATTAATAAACACTTTAATCCAAAAAATCTAAATCTCTTTCTTACACCCTTACGCTCTTACCCTGAAACTTATACTCACACTCTCACTATACTCTCACACTCACATCTCACACACTCTCATACTCACACTCTCGCACTTACTTACAGTTTCATACTCAGACTCTCGCACAAAGTACCCACACACATACACGCATTACACAAATTACTGGATTAACGCCTGGATAACGAGTTCTGCGAGGCAAAGCGTCAGACTGACTGGTGGGAAGAATGGTTTTTCCATTAGATGGTAATAAGTAGGCTCATGGAGAAGGCGCATACATGCCTCTGTCTCTCGAAGAGCATCCCGTGTCGTCGGTAAACGGATTGCTGGGAGTTAAATAAAGCCATACCTACTGAATAATGCTGTCGTCTCAATAAAAAAGAGGACACGATTCTAGCGTTGATGGACAGAGGCATGGTGGAGTAACACGCGACTTTGAGCCTTACATCAGCTAAGCGGGTGATTCTACCATAGTGGCACCCCGCTAGAATAAGTCGGCTAAGGAGCAGCGCTTTATAGCAGGTTTTTTACGGGTAATTTGGACATCAGGAAACGGTATGTAAGCCATTCTATAAACTTAGGGCTACTAATCATGATTACTGGGTTGAGAAGGTACTGCCTCAAAACACATGTTAAAATGAAGAAACCATGAAACAATGGCCACTAACAAGGCCCCATGATGGTGGATTTCCCGTGAAGCAGCGGAATGCTTCTAGGAGTATACTATATAACGCATAATGGCAGATTCTAAGACTAAGACAAACTAAATAAGATAAAGAGAGCATTTGGTATTGACATCACGCTCGCTTCTGGCATGAAACAGAAAAAAATCCCGGTAGACGGTAAAGTCTGCACAGACTTTAGGGTTGACCAATTCCTACAAAAAGGTGTTGCAGAAACTGGACAATGGGTCTTTACAAGGGAAAAGTCAATTAATGACGAGAAAAGTAACTCCTTATTTATGAAAATGGAAAAAAAAATCTAGATGCTGATGGAGTTTATAATGGAGAAGAACCTCCATGAAGAACTTGAAGACACAACAAGGAGTACAATAAAAGCACTATAAGATTGTAGAAAGCTATGTCGAGATAAAAGGGTAGACGCATGCTCAGAGCCTTACCGAAAGTAGAACGACTCAAACGTATTATATCTTTCAAAACAGAGAAATTAAAGAGTTTTAGGGGAAACAAGGATGAACTTTATTGCTCACAGCACCGAAAGTAAAAGAAGTTAAAATGGACACTCCAACTACCAATCCTCACCAGCTAAAAGAAAAGTACCGAGTTAAGGTGGTGGGAAAATAAAAAGAGTCGACTGAAGAGACAAAAGGGTCTACCTAAGCAGTAAATAAGAGTGCGCTTAGCATGCCGAGCTTCAATAAGACTTCTACGGCCAAATTAAAGCACTCTCACCCGAATGTCATAAACATCAAGACGGTAGGGGAAATCTCCTACGCAGCAATTTTGAGGAGGGTGTGGATGTCCGCTGATTTGACGAGTTTAGAAGAAAGGATGAAACATTTGACGCACTACAGCGGAGGAGCTACTGCTCAAATCAGGAAAAGCCGGAACGCAGATACCCCAACTGGAAAAATTAGTAACGACTACGCTCAAGGAGGTAGCAATAATATAATCCTTAACACATAAGGAAACTTTGACAATGCTGGACATAGATGAGGTCTCAACGTTAGAAGAGGTCACAGGAGTAATGTGAGTGACCTCTGGGCTAGAAAACCTAAATCCAGGTTTGGGTGGTTGAAAGCTCTACACTTTCGCTAGTATTGACTAATAGAGCTTCCTATTATGGCGACGATAAGAAAAAAGAAGTACACACTTACACCATCACCAACACAATACACACAGTCACTCACACCTTCACCAACACAATACACACAGTCACTCACACCTTCACCAACACAATACACACAGTCACTCACACCTTCACCAACACAATACACAGACTTATTCACAGTCCTACTCACACTCACACACTGACACTCACTCTCACACTCACACACTGACACTCACTCTCACACTCGTACACAGAAAAACATACACACAGATACACACTTAGATAACGTACATATAGACACACACGTCTACGCACTCTCACACTCACAACACTCACACTGACACTTATTCACACACTGACACTCTCTTACTGACACTGACCCTTATTCACACACTGACACTCTCTGACTCAAACTCATACTCACACACTGATACTCTCTCACTCACCTCATACTCACACACTGACACTCTCACTTTCACAATAAATACTGACTCTCACATTAAATACGGACCCTTACACACACACATACATACACGCGCGCACGCACGCACACACTCTCGTTCTCACACTCACACCCTAAGACTCACACTCATACTTATTCTCACACACTGACACTCTCTCACTCATACTTATACTCACACATTGGCACTCTCTCACACTCGCACACAGACAGACATGCAAAATGATACTAACACTCACACACTGACTCTGTCACACTCACAGTGTCTCACACTCACACGAAAACAAACTACAGTCATAGATACACACCCACGCACACTTCCAGCCTCCCTCCCACTCTCCTTCTATCCTTTTCTCCCTCTTCATTGCATTAATTTTTGCTACCACTTTCTTTGGTGTATCGTAGGGTAGTGTCTTCGGCCTTTTGTTTTCCTTAATTTTTATCAATGCTTTTGCTCACTTCGTCAGTGCCTCCTTCTGCTGATCATTTGCCATATGTTAATTATCTGTAGACTTGCTATATATTTAGTGTTATTCCTAAAACGTGATCTACTATAGCGTACGTATCTGGAAGCATCAAACGATGTATCGTGACGCAAATTATAGTAAAGAGCAAATTATGCAAGATGTTACTATCGCATTTAATATACATCTAAATAAAGATACTTCAAAAAAATTAATTTTTAATGAAACATCAGACGCAGTACAAAAAAGAAACAGAGTTTCAAGTAGCATTAATGTGAATTTTTAAAATGAAATAAAATCTAAAATTATTCCCAACGTGCACAGAGTATGCGAAGCTATTTTAAAATCTCCATCATTACAAAAGTACAGTACTACTGAAATGAAAGATTTAGTTTCAAAAGCCATTGAATACGACACTGAGTAAAATTGTAATGAATAATTATAAAATTTATTATAATTTAGAACTGAAATAAATTTCATTGTATAGTTAATAAAAATTAAAAACGATATGACATTTTGTTATGATTTTATAGCTCTATCCAATTTTCATTAATTTTTAAAGTTTTAATATATAAGTAAAACACACTCGCAACGGACGAAATGAAACAAGAAAACGGCAACTTCACGTTAATCTTCTGCGGCTGATACATGAGCTACCTAAATGTGCTTTAAATTTAGGTTTTATCAGAAATAACATTACTTTGTTTTATTCTTTTTTTTCAATTTTATTTGAATACGAGCCTATTAAGTATTCGACATAACATATATATCTGCAATTGTTTTATAATTTGTTATATAAAAAGATAATAGTTTAAATATTAAATGGGATTATAAACAGCGCAATGTTAAGATTGCTTTCTTAAGATTTTTAAGGATAAAAAATTTTTTCCAAGTGTACAGGATATTGCCAATTTAATAAAAACAACACCATGTCTAAAACAAAAAACAGCAGATCAAGTAAGAAGTTGGCTGCACCTCCGAAAAAAATTGAGTCTTGATGAATCATCACAGACAGTAAAAAAAAAGGAATGTCAAATAGCACCTATTTGAATTTCGAGAATAAAATAAAATCTAAAATTATTCCCGACGTGTACAATGAATGCGAAGCTATTTAAAAGTATCCATCATTATAGAAGTAAAGTACTACTGAAATAAAAGATTTAGTATTAAAAGTTGTTGGATAAGACACTGCGAAAAATTGTTATGAATAATTATAAAATAATATATAAAAATATAATATCAAAAGCACGCTCACATTATCACACTTACACTCACACACACACTTTCTCTCACGCTCACATACACTTATATATTCACATTCATACTGATGTTTTACACTTATACATTCACACTCTTAATCTCACACTTACACTCACACACTGACACTTTCTCAAACTCACGCTTACACTCACACACTCACACTTACTTTCTTAAACTCACTCTTACACTCACATTCTTTAAGTTTTTCAACGTTGTAGTCGAAACCATTGCACTTTCTTAGGCAAGCAGCTTTGGAGGCATATTTACGCCTCAATTATTATACTTCATCAATTATTAAAAAATCTGAAAACTTACATGTGGAATACGCATGCTTCTCGTCTTGATGTATGATAATTTAGTGGTTGCGCGGATAATTTTCAATTTTTGCAAGAGCAAAAAGAATTCCGGAATTAAATGTTTATTTGGTTATTCATTTTATTACTTTATTATTAATAGTAAATCGACTCTTTTTTCTAATTGCACATTCGATTCTTTCTGATTCGCCTTACATTTTTTATCATAAATTTATCAATTTGTGTTTGGAACTTAAGATTATGCGATCAATTGGTAAAAACTTCATTTTTTGTAAATTTAAAAACGTTGATCTAGATCTTCTTGTATCTTTTTTTCTAGTTTTTTTTTTAATTATGCACTTTCATTCGTTTTATTGTTTTGTTTTACTTTGCGCTTTATCATTTTTCATAAGCCGATCCTTTTCTTTTAGTACTCATACATATACTTACGATCAGAAAAAATACGATTCCTTATACGTGATAGAGATCGTATAAAATAAAACCAATGTTACAAATTGTTTGTCAATAGTGTACAATGTACAATAAAACAACACAAATAGTAGAAAAAGAAATAATAATTAATTTACTTATGATGTCCTCAAAAGTACCATTTCGTATAAAGCCTTTTTGAGGACTGTCCCCAAAAATCCCACAAGGTCCCTAAAAATACCAATAGATGGGCAGCATTTTTGAGGACCGTCCCCATAAGTACAAAATGTCCCCAAAAATACCGATTCTTGGATAAAAACGTCCCCAAAAGTACCAATTGGCATAAATTTATGTATATATATATATATATATATATATCGCTCTCGCTTGCTGACTCCGGTTCTCTGTCTCTTTCTTTCTACCTGCGCTAGTATATGTATTTATTGCCTCCCGCCTCGGCAGCTACGGTTGACCGAAATAGGGAATCAAACTTTTTTTCAATTATTCAATTTAAAACTTAGTTAAATAAGTTTTTTTGTCATTGCATCATCTCCTACGACGTAATACAGGTGTGGCGTCACAGCGGGTGGTAGAAAAACAAAATAAAAAAGAAAAATACAGCGTCGCGTCATAGCACGACGTGACAATTTACTTAACTAGATTAAACTTTAATAATTTTGTTTAGTATTAAATGATTATCTCGATTATAAAAAGATAAAATAATTTGTTCGTAACTTTAACTTATTTTAATTGTTTAGAAATGAAATTTTTTGGACACTAATAAAGAAATGCAGCGAAAATTGTCACATGGTGCTTTATCTTTTTATCTTTAGCAAAAGGTTAAAGAATAGTTCTACATATTGTCATCTTATTTTAATATTTTAATAGTGAAAAAGAACGTAGTCGGGCCGTTTGCAATTTTTACATAAGTTATTATGAGATTTACTGTAGTGAAACAATATCGCAGATATTTTTGTAAAATAATTTTTATATATGTTTGTAATAGTATATATATTTTAAAAAGAAAGACAGTTGCATTATTGAAAGAAAAAGCATTATTAAATTAAATTTTGAGATAGCAGTTATTTTTACATAGATATATTATACATGTATTTTGAGAGTTGATTGTTTTAAATAAAGTACTTGTAGTTATTAGCAACACTATTATTTTTCATAATATATAAAGGTATAAATTCCTTATTCAATAGTATTATTCAATCGTTCAATAAAAAAAAAAAAAAAATTGTTTTATTATACGCAAGTATTTTGTCAAAGAAAAATAAAATATGTAACTGTTAAAAATTGATTTTATAATTTTAAGTTATTTAAAAGGTTTGCAATTTAATTTAATATGTATAAAACAATTTAAATGAATGATATTATTTTATATTTTGCACGTAATTCTTATATTTATTTTTCTTCTTTTCGTATTTTTATAAAAAGGCATTATTATTTCAGTTGTGTAACAATTTTTATTTCGTGATCGAAAACATTTTTTGATTGAACTATTTTACATGATGTGTGAAAATATGCCTTGCATGGTATTTTTGGAAATCGCAGCTTCTATTCTTTTTGTTAAACATTGCACTTCTTATATTGTTAAAATATTATTCAATATATCGTTAATTTAAATACGGTTAGGCAATCAATTAACCGAGATCTTCCTAGTGACCTATTTATTATTTTATGACGCTACCTGTACGGTGTATTGCTAAGCGAAGGTTACCGTTACATCACACGATAATTATCGCAATAAAATAATTTACAGAATATTTATTACCCTTTGCATAATTTTGGAGTGTATTACTAAGGAAAAGTTTAAGTCAACAAAAAAGATACATTTTAAATGGGAAAACTACGTGTAGGAAAAAGAGTATTTATGGGACATTTTTATTGTTTTGGGCGCCGAGTTGATGCGCACGTGTTCGGCCTGGCATTTCTTACTAGAGTAAAGTGTATGTACTATTTTGTTGTGTTCCAGGAAAACTCGTGAACGCTTGACCCATGCTTAGGCTAGGTTTCACAACGATCTGGGTCAGTGGAGTCTATCATCAATATTTATAAAAAATAATAAATTGTATTAATGTACAAACATTAATTAATATTTAAATGTAATCTCATGACGTTAAAACTTGAAATTATTATCCATGTGAAAAATGTTTATAAAAAATCCATCATTTTAATTTTTCTATTAATAATAACTTCAATAAAAGTACTTTGTACGTGAATTATAGAAATATTTTAAATTTGTTAAGGGGGTATTCTAGTCTGGACAATGAGAAAAATCGTGTTTTCTTCATATTTTTAAAATTGAGACCTTCAAGAATAAGCGTCTAAGAGGATTTACGGTAATTCAAATTATTTTCGGAGTAATAGTTAATTTCGTTACGCGCCAACTAAACCGGTCCGGCTGGAACGAATCTATAGTTGCGATAGGTACCCTCCGGCTATCTGAATGGCAAGAAGGTAGTATGAATTCTTTTGTTATCAATGTATATCTTACAAACGAGCATCTCGAAGGTTCTGTAAGCCTATTGTGACGTATTTTGTTGCTTATGTTCTCATATATTATGTTCAGTTCAGTTTAGTTCAGTTCACACCGCTAAGCTGAGTGGATGTGCGTTTCCTGTGTACTGTGTATTTTTCCAATGTTATATTCAAATTTTTAATATGAAATGAATAAAAAAAAGTTAAAGAAGAAGTAATTTGCGTCCAGATAGACATATGTAGAAAAAGAAAAGCCCCACCCAATCGTTATTCTATGGAGCAAGATACAAGTATCACGAGTGCTTAAGCAGCGAAATTAAAAAGTTTGAAAGATGATGAAATTATAATAGAATATAATTACAGTTATTGAATTCTTGAATTTTTTTCGGTATTCACGGCTTTTTCTGCTTTAATTATGTGTGCTGAGTGGAAGAAAAACATTCAATTTTTCCGAACTGCTCCTCGTGGGCTAGGATTTATAATTACATTGCAATGCAGTTGTGACGGTGTACAATACATCAATTCATCAAGATTCATTAATAAAGCTTCCAAAATCAATAGCAGAACCGTCGTAGTAATGAGACTTTTAGGTGCAGAAAGGGAAGGCAACAATATATTTTGCAGCATGATAGATATATGCTAAGGGTAAGCAATTAATACGTACGACAGTTACTTTGAAAATTTGCAGGTAGCTTCACGTAAAGTTCATGAACATATAATTTTAAAAGCTGTTGCGGAAGAAAAAGAGCTAACAGAAGCCTCTAAACCTAATGCTGACCCTACACATCTAACTGTCTCTGGTGATGGCACTTGGAAGAAACGAGGTTTCAACTCACTGTTCGGAGTAACCACGCTTGTAGGCAAATACAGCAAGAAAGTGATTGATATAGTTATAAAATCAAGCTCTTCTCAAGGCTGTAATTTGTAGAGGCATAGGAAAAATAAGGATGTTGCAGCTTACAATGATTGGTATGAGGAACACGAAGATTCTTGAACTATCAATCATAGAGGAAGTTCCGGGAAAATAGAGGTCGACGCCGTAATCGAGATGTTCGAACGGTCAGTGAAAAGACATGGTGTCAAATATGCTAAATACATCGGAGATGGTGATGCAAAAACATTCAAGGGCATTATTGATATAAACCCATATCATGGTGATCCTGTAGTGATTAAAAAAGAGTCTATTGGACATGTCCAGAAAAGGATGGATGCCAGGATACGAAGAATTAAAAAAGACAATACAGGTATTGGTGGTAAAGGCCCTGGAAAATTAACAGGCAGGAAAATCAATGAATTAAATTTATATTATGGTTGAGTTATTCGCCGAAATCCTGAATCTGTTGATGATATGAGGAACGAGGTCTGAGCCACTTATTACCATAAAAGTTCAACTGATGAAAATCCACAGCATCAGTATTATCCACCTGGTGAATCAAGCTGCTGTAAATAGCAAAAAGCTGTTTCTGAGGGTACTCTGCAAGACTTTGTTTACGAGAATCCACTATTGAGTGAAAAAGTATTCAAATTGATAAAATCAATATACGAGAACTTGTTCTCGGAAAGCTTACTGACAAGATGTTTAGGTTCAGAAAGACAGAATAATAATGAATCGTTGAACTCACTTATCTAGACTTTTGCACCTAAACATATACTAGGTTGTTCAAAAAGTTTTGAAAGCGACATCTATAGAGCAGTAGAAGAACCAAAATTTTTACGCCATTTTAATATTTTATCTTTCATATAAACATACCCAAAGTTTCATTCCACTCTGTCAATTCATTGTTTGTTTTCAAGTTATTTGAAGTTGACGTGTCAGTGTATTTTTTTTACAATGGAAAAAACCGAATATCGTGCAGTGATAAAATTCTTTGTTTTGGAAGGTTTATCAGCAACGGAAATTCATACAAAAATGGTGAAAGTGTTAAAGGAATCTGCTCCTTTATTTCCAACTGTGCATTGATGGGTTTTAGAGTTTAGACGTGGTCGAAAAAGCGTTGAAGACGATCCACGCTCAGGACGTCCAAAAAGTGCATCAACACCAGCATTCATAGCAAAAGTACAGGATATGGTTTTGGAAAATCGTCGATTGACCAAGAGAGATTTAGCAGGGGCCCTAGACATCTCATTAGGCAGTGTGAGTCATATTTTAATTGAAGTTTTGGGTTACAGAAAGCTCTGTGCACAATGGGTGCCGCATTCGCTCACAATGGAACAAAAACACGTTCGAATGCGACTTTCTGAGCAACATTTGGAGCATTTTCGAAAGGATAAAAATGATTTTTTGCGCTGATTCTTCACTATGGATGAGACTTTAGTCTACCATCATGACCCTAAATTAAAACAAGAGGCTAAAGAGTGGTGTCAACCAGGCACTTCGGCACCGAAGCGAGTTCGTGTCCAGAAATCGGCGAAGAAGGTGTTAGCGTCAGTTTTTTGGGATGCAAAAGGGATTTTGTTGGTGGATTATCTCCAAACTGGCAAAACAATAAATTCTGAATATTATTGTAACCTTTTAGACCAATTGGATTAAAAAATTAGTGAAAAAAGACCCGGTTTGCACAAGAAAAAAATCATTTTTCATCAAGACAATGCACCTGCTCACACAGCTCAAAAAACCATCACTAAAATAACCGAATTAAAGTACGAATTGTTGCAGCATCCACTTTATTCGCCTGATTTAGCTCCCTCTGACTTTTGGCTGTTTCCACACCTTAAGAAATTCCTTCGTGGCAAGCATTTTCCATCAAACGAAGAGGTTATAGCCGCCGTAGAGGAGTATTTTGCAGGCCTTGTAGAACGTCACTTCCATGATGGGATAAACAAGTTGGAAGACCGTTGGACCAAGTGTATTGAACTTATGGGAGATTATACTGAGCAATAAAAGTGATTTCACCAACAAAAAAAAGTATCTTCATTTCCGCTTTCAAAACTTTTTGAACAACCTACTACATGCTGGAAGTCACACCATCGAAAACCACATTGCTGTCTGTATTATTAATGAAACGTTTTTACAGGTTTTAAAAATTCTGAATACAATGTTAATAAAAATTGGACCTGAAAGCCATGTGTTCGCCAGCAAACGAGATCAACAGCATATCAACTGCTGCAAGATATGAGCTTCCAAAGCTTCCAAAGAAGGCAGAACTGCTCGTATGGCTAAAAGATCTGCCAAAAACGAAGCTTTTGAGGTAGAGGAGCAAACACTGTAAGAAAAAGGTATGGCTGATTGGAAGAATGTAAGTATAAGATACCATTAAACCACTTAGACTGCCCGAAGTGAGACTGTAAACTTTAAACGCGTTTTTCTCGAAACTACTTTTTTCGATACGGTTAACAAGATATCTCAAGTTCTAATGCACCGATTTACTTGAAATTTGGTACAGACTTTCTTTGTAATATTAGAATTGTCTCGACTAAGGGGTTTTTGAAATTTTTTTTTTTTTTATTATTTTTAAAAAATTCCTAAAGTTGAAATAATGAGGCAAAAAAATGACCTTTTTTTCAAAAAGACGCCATTTTGTGAAAAAAATTTTTTTCAAATTGACTACGTCCAGATAATTCTACATTCTTTCTTAATAAGAATAAACCTTAATTTTATGTTCCAGACCACTAAAAGGATCGGAATCTCGTCAACCAGAAGACACCTTTTTTTCCCGGATTTGCCGGCCTCTACCGACTTCAATTTTAAATATTTTTTCAAATATTGTACATTTTTCTACTTTCTGAGTATCAATTAAAAATAATAAAATGAATAGTATTAGGCTGCTGCAGATGAAATGGCCTATTGAGTAATAAATTTTTGAACAGCTGTAACTTTTTATAAAGACAATTTATGTGTATTTAATCAAAATAGGTACCAAGAGATGCAACACACTTTTCCCAACGAGATACAAGTACATTTATTCCAGTTTTGTAGAAGTCCGAGTTTCTGGTTCGAAGAAACTCCTCGAAGGCATTTTTGACAGCAGCTCCATTATTAAATTTTCTTCCTGTCAAAAAGTGATCCAAATGTTTATAGAAATGGTAATCTGTTGGTGAGAGGTCTGGTGAATATGGGGGGCGAGAAAGAGTCTCATAGCACAACTTGTTTAATTTTTGGACCGTTGTTCTCGATACATAAGGTCGTGCGTTATCATGAAGCAGTATCACTCCATCCCTGTTGACAAGCCTAGGTCGCTGGACTATCAATTTCTGATGCATTTCATTCAGTTGAGCAGAGAATTTCTCAGCATTGATGGTCTCGCCAGGTTGCAGGAACGAATAGTGGATAACTCCAGCTACAGACCACCAAACAGTTACCATTATTTTCTTTGGATGAAGGCTTGGTTTCAGCATGTGTCTTGGCGCTTCATCGGCATCTAGCCATTGGGCCGAACGGCGACGATGATCGTATAAAATCCACTTATCATCGCAGGTCACAATTCGGTGCAAGAACGGTTTCTTTTTGTTTATTTAAAATCTCCATTCGACACGTCATTTTTTGCTCAGTAAGATCATGCGAAACCCATTTGTCAAGCTTTTTCACTTTCGCAATTTGTTGCAAGTGGCGGCAAACTGTCGAATTGTGAACGCCTAATTTCTCGGCAAGATCCCTTATGGTTTGGCGGCGATCAGACTCTACTGATGCACGCAGTTCGTCGTTATCGATTAATGATCCTGGGTGTCCACGTGGCTCATTTCCAAGGTCCATATCTCCAGATCGAAATTTTTCGAACCATCGCCGAGTGGTTCGTTCGCTATCTGTATCAGGCCCAAATGCACTGTTGATATTCCTTGTTGCTTCCGTTGCGTTGTTCTTTAATTTAAATTTGTACAGTAAAAGTAGCCGTTGTTGATTCACTTGCATGTTCACTTTCTCTTTTTGTTTTTACGATCACTATGGAGTGCAAAACAGAAATGACTCCATAAACCAAGGTAGCAGTATTTATACTTTAATATGTCATATCATTTGCGCCGCCTTGTGCCAACATAATACACTAAAATTGCAGCCAACTTTATGTCATTTCTAAATAGGCCATTTTATCTGCAGCAACCTAATAAAAACATTTACTGTTTTTTATAATTACGCCTGTAAAATCACTTTAAAATCGAGCCTCTCGACTAGAATACCCCCTTAAGGGAAAAGCAGATAAGCAAGTAAACATTTTTAATTTTACATCGTAAATTTCGATTTTGCTCATATGTTAATTATTACGATTTTTTTTTTTAAATTGTAAATAAATTAGTATAAAAATTTAAAACCTGCAATTTATTAAAGGTGATTGAACATTTTGGAAAGTATTTTTATTAGCTTCAAATTGAAATTGTTTACAAAAAGTAATATTAATGATATTCTCAAGTATTTTAGATAAAATTATTTTAAACTTTAATTGTTTAGGTGATCATTTATTTAAGTATTCTTTTTTCTTCAAGTTACTATTGAAAAATCAACTTAATATACATGGTGTGACAGAAAAGTAATGAGACTGATTTTTAATTTACCAAAGCTTTCATTTTTTTCAAACATCAATGTTATCTCCTTAATAGTAGTTCTCTTTAACAGCTACCCACCGATAGAGACGTTGTTTTCACTATTGGTTGCAGCGCTGGAAGTCTTCAACCCGTCTTTAGCATGTCCGTTACACTCTTTTGGATGTTTTCTAAAGTCCCGAAATGACGTCCTTTGAGGACATTTTTTAGTTTAGGAAAAAGAAAAAAGTCACAGGCACCGAGGTCATGTGAATAAGGGGCCTGGAAAACCACAAGAATGTCGTTTAAGGTCAAAACTTCTGTGACGAAGAGGGCAGTGTAACATGGGGCGTTTTCATAAGTGTTCCATTTTACGTGACGCCCAACCAAAACAGAACTTCACTAATAGTAGTCACAAAAATCACTTAATTAACGGAAGGAGTTGAAACTCGCACTGAGCGATGATACACGTACAGGGTACTGGTACACGTGCAAGTGATCTGGCAGCAGCGCAGCGTTGCTTGATCGCTTGCAGTGTTGCTGGTCTCATTACTTTTCTTCCACACCTCGTATTTATTAAAATTTTTATCTAATTTAAGCCATGTACCGAAAAGTTATAAGCGTAAATCTGTTTTTGTTTCTCTAAGTACAATATATCTTTAGCCTTGTAGTATGGAGATACACTACTTCTGAAATGGCCAAGGTTCTAATTGAATTAAGAACTTCTTTCTTCTTTCTTTCTTTCGTTTTTTTTTTTTTTTTTTTTTGTCATATTAAAAAATTTTTCTTATTTATTGACTTCTAATGTAAAAAAATATAGTCTTATTGATTGACTTCTAATGTAAAAAATATAGTCTTTATACAAAACATGTGCGACTATTTTTTACCGACGGTTCATCTAAATTTCAACAGTTTTATACTGGCAAATCACGATGAATATGTGTAATTTTGTCCATCAACTTTTGATAAATATTATCATTTTAAACACTAATTAATTGTGGTAATAGCATTATAAACGTTAGAAAATAACATGCTGCTTGCATAAATAATATTTTTAATTCATCGAAAATTTCGAGATAATTTTCAACATCTGTAACGTCGGTATACGACCTGTTTTTTTTTCGTGTTAGCTGATAAGTTTCTTCCCTGCCTTTCCTACCACGTTGAAGCCTCCTCCACAATCTACTTGACGCACTCTCCACTGACATAGACTGTTGTAAAACTTAATCTAAGCCTAAGGCCAAGAGTTAAGAGTTCTCAAAATACATGGATAACATAAAAAAACAGCCGCTCTCATTAGAATTAATTTGATTATGGTCTTATTTTAAATAATGCAATTGTCTTTTTTTTTACAAACATTACAAGAATAACTGCGCTAATATTTCACCTTAAATGCCAACTAAAATATTAATTAAAATGAAAAAACTGTATGTATTTTTCTATCCTTCTCTCAAATGAAAAGAAAAAACTATGTAACCATATTATATTGTCCATCGCGTAATCGCACACAAGTAATCATAAAATCATGCATTATACAGCTGAAAATAATGTTCTTCTTTCTAAGTGAGGAAATGGCTAGATCGCTTATTTGATCAATACGAATTTTATTGACATTCGTAAGACAGATTTTTGTTTTCTTGAATAAGCATTTATAGCGTGACTTGGGACATCGCGCAGTAACTTGGAATGTCACGAATTTTTCTTGCAATACACTCCCAATAAAATTTTTTTTACGTGAAATAAATAATTAATTTAAATTGATTGCAATTAGCCAATTTTCAGCTGTTACATGCCCCTATTTGGAATATGATTTGAGTAAAAACATTCCTCCAGTTTATAAGTAAAGGCTATTATTCTGCGGCAATTCAACTATTCTCATTATTATTATTCCACCCTAAAATTCATCGCTCTTATATTTTATAGAGTAAAAGATTTTATATTTTTAATAATTGTCTGCGATATGCTACATTATTCTTTTTTATAAGCAAAATTGTACAAGGATAGTTGCGTTAATACTTCCATTTTGTAATTAAAATTAATTCTTTGGTAAACTCCCAACATAATAATTAATTTCATATTATTAATAATTCCCTTAAAGTGGTAATAATTATTATTACTTTACTGATTCTAATAATATTAGGTTGCTGCAGATGAAATCGCCGATTCAACACATCGTTCAATAAGTCCCGAGACTAACCAAAAGATGGTGCTAGTAGTACCAAACTGGCCACGTTTCCATACAGTGCGAACCTTCACATGAAACGTGTAAAAATTTTACGTCGATCGGATCACAGACAGCAGAGTTATCGAGGTTAGAGTAAAGTCACTTTGTAATTTTTTTGAAAAATTGAAAAAAGCAAGTTTCGCGTGTTGATAAAACATTGTTTTCTAATGGGTAAAAACACCGTAGAAGCCCAGCAATAGCTTAAAAAACATTACCCGGACTCCTCTTCATCCAAACCAACGATTTGTCGTTGGTATGCTAAGTTTAAACGTGGTCGTATGGACACAAACGATGCGGAACGTTCGGGTAGGCCATTGGAAGCCGTTATACAGGATAATGTGAGTGAAGTGTTGAAAATTGTAATGAAAAATCGCAAAGTAAAGGTCCGTGAGATTGCAGAAATGACACAGATATCATCTGGAAGCGTATTTACAATCCTTCATGAAAAATTGAGCATGAAAAAAGTTTTTTCCAAGTGGGTGCCGCGATTGCTTTCAGTGGAACAAAAACAGCAACGAGTCGACGATTCAGATAGCTGTTTATCGCTATTTACTTGCAATAAAAAGGATTTCCTGCGTCGATACGTGACCATGGATGAAACATGGATACATCATTTAACTCCGAAGTCGAATCGGCAATCATCTGAGAGGCGCATGGCTGGCGAAAGCTGCCTAAAGCGTCCAAAAACGCAGCAGTCTGCTGGCAAAGTCATGGCGTCTGTTTTTTGAAATACACATGGCGTGATTTTTATTGACTCCCTGGAAAAAGGTAAGTCAATCAACAGTGATTATTATATTAACTTGTTGGTACGTTTGAAGAAGGAGATCGTAGCAAAACGACCGCACATGAAGAAGAAAAAAAACCTTTTTCACCAAGACAATGCACCATGCCACAAGTCCATGAAAACAATGGCAAAATTGAACGAATTGAGCTTTGATTTGCTTCCTAACCCCCCGTATTCATCAGATTTAGCCCCCAGGGACTACTGGCTCTTTGCTGATCTCCAAAAAATGCTCTAGGGAAAAAAATTTGGCTCAAATGAGGAGGTCATTGCCGAAACTGAAGCGTATTTTGAAGCAAAGGTTAAATCCTTTTATAAACATGGTATAGAAATGTTGGAAAGGCGTTAGAAAGATTGTATCACTCTAAAAAGAGGATATATTGATGAATAAAAATGATTTTTGAAAAAAAATGTTGTTTTCGTTGTTAGTCTCGGGACTTATTGAACGATGTGTTAGCAATGACATAAAGTTGGCTGCAATTTTAGTGTATTATGTTGGCACAAGGCGGCGCAAATGATACGGCATATTAAAGTATAAATACTGCTACCTTGGTTTATAGAGTCATTTCGGTTTTGCTCTTCATAGAGATCGTAAAAACAAAAAGAGAGAGTAAACATGGAAGTGAATCGAAAACGGCTACTCTTACTGTACAAATTTAAATTAGAGCACAGCGCAATGGAAGCAACAAGGAATATTAACAGCGCATTCGGGCCTGATACAGATAGCGAACGAACCACTCGGCGGTGGTTCGAAAAATTTCGATCCAGAGATATGGACCTTAGAAATGAGCCACGTGGACACCCAGGACCATCGATCGATAACGACGAGCTGCGTGCATCAGTGGAGTCTGATCCCCGCCAAACCATAAGGGATCTTGCCGAGAAATTAGGCGTTCACAATTCGACAGTTTGCCGCCACTTGCAACAACTTGAAAAAGTAAAAAAGCTTGACAAATGGGTTTCGCATGATCGTACTGAGCAAAAAATGACGTGTCAAATAGAGATTTCAAGTTTTCTTCTCTCCCGCAACAAAAAGGAACCGTTCTTGCACCGAATTGTGACCTGCGATGTAAAGTGGATTTTATACGATAATCGTCGCCATTTAACCTAATGGCTAGATGCCGATGAAGCGCCAAGACACATGCCGAAGCCAAGCCTTTATCCAAAGAAAATAATGGTAACTGTTTGGTGGTCTGTAGCTGGAATTATCCACTATTCGTTTCTGCAACCTAGCAAAACCTTTAATGCTGAGAAATACTGTGCCTAACTGGATGAAATGCATCAGAAATTGATAGTCCAGCGACCTAGGCTTGTCAATAGGGATGGAGTGATACTGCTTCATGATAACGCACGACCTCATGTATCGAGAACAACGGCCTAAAAATTAAATGAGTGGTGCTATGAGACTCTTCATTATCCTCAATATTCACCAGACCTCTTACAAATAGATTACCATTTATTTAAACATTTGGATCACTTTTTGACAGGAAAAAGATTTAATAATGAAGCTGCTGTCAAAAATGCCTTCAAGGAGTTTCTTTGAACCAGAAACTCGGACTTCTACAAAACTGGAATAAATGTACTTGTATCTCGTTGGGAAATGTGTGTTGCATCTATTGGTACCTATTTTGATTAAATAAATTGTCTTTTCTAAAAAGTCACAGCGTTTTTACACCTCTCCCTCAAGAAAGAAAGATAAAGCTCCGAATCTCCTTCGCCATCCTGAGCCCGTAATCTTGATTGCTTAGGCTCAAAAAAGCGACGACGAGTTTACGTTCCTTAAATTAATGCAGTGAAACGTCATTCTGACGTTACATATTGAAGTAAATAGAACAAATCTCATTTATTTTGTAGTTTGCTTATTTTATTTGTTTCTAATAAATTAACATATTTAAATTTGATTCTAAAGTTAAAACAAGTAACAAGTTGAAACAAATTTTCTCATAATAATGAGATTGATATGTGAGAAACGTGATGGCTGAGACGTTTCTCGAGAAATGAAGGGAAGTGGTTCGCCAAGGAATCCAAGCGATGTTTCAACGACGACTAGATTTATTCATAAAATACAGAGTATAAGAAATAAAAGATAGTTTGAACAAAGCAAGAAGCCAAATGCAAGTGAGTGAGGTTGTTTGTTAAGCGACGTCTTATATTGCCTTATGATGTACTGCAGCGAAGTCACGGTAGGAAGAATTGTGTCGATTGGCGCTGGGCCACATGGAGGTGGAAGCAGTCCTCTCTAGCGAGCTTCTGGAGATCCCGAGAAGTGTCTAATGTCGTTTCGTTAGCTTTGTTATCGTCGTTCTTGACTCCAGTGTTGTGCTCATGCGCTAGAGATGTTTCTCTGCCCAAGCGCGAGGAGTAAGATCTTATTTCCCACGTTGGCTTCGCTGTTGTAACAGTGGCGGAGGCGCCACAGATAAACCTATCAAGTAACAACTTTACTACAATTAAAGATTTATTAAATTTAAAGAGTAAATTAAAAATAGATACATAACATAACACATAAATAATATACATTATGTGACTTGCGCGCACAAAATTATGATAACATCGTTTACTCTTACTTATTTATGAATAACTCTAATATATTTTTCCTTATAACAATAAGAATGATATGTATATAAAGTACCAATATAGCTTCAAAAAAAGATGTATTAAGTAAAGAGATTCAAATTCGCCTGTTTTTAAGAATGTGATAGTGATCAGAGAAAAAAGCTAAATACAAGTATATCTTATAAGTATCCAATTACTCGTCATTGAAAACCAAAGTGATCATTATTTTATATTTTTTAAAAATTTTTTTAAATTTTTCCTATTTCGTGGTTGAAAATTTCTCAGAAACCAAATAAGTTGTAATATAAATATGGCAAATTTTTGAAAAATTTTGAAAAAAAAAATTAATAATCACTTCAATTTTTAATGACAAGTATGTTGGTAGCATATTTTAAATCATTAATTTTAATAATTAAATAAAAAATAGACTATCTTATTTTGCTAAATTTGTTTAAAACTCACGAAATAAAAAATTTTTCAATCCTATTGCATCTAATTTCTATAGACCAATTATGAGGGCCTTATGCCCATCTTAAATTATGAAGGCCTAATGCACTTACTTCTCGAAATCACTTCTAAATTAATTATATTATTCTACTCGAAAAATAAGCACCAACATATTTTTTTTTTTCGATATCATCAAAATTGCATGTTTTCAAAAATTGAACACTTTTTTATTTTTAAACCGTTCTATTTAGTCTTTTTACTGACCTTCAAGAATTATTCTACAATCTTTAGATGCAATAGGTGATGCTCTTTCGATTGCACCCTTTTTTATTTTTTCTTACAAAAAAAAGGAAAATGATATTGCACTTTTTATAAAAAATGAAAAAGGCATTTTTCAAAAAAGCCATTTTTTTGTCTGATTTTTTTTTATGGGTAGCTAGTCTCGATACCTATATTCTCGTACATGTAGCATTTGGAATATTTTGCTTTATTAAGAGATACATGAGAAATGAAAAAAAATCATTTTGTATTCTCATAATGTAATGGACGGATTATCGTCTATTATATGAATAAAAATAAAAATAAAAAGAAAAAAGTTTTAACATACACATGACATATAATGAGAATTAGAAAAAATGTAAGACATCGGTATTCGGCCGATTTTCAAAATATCGATGCATAGGAAAATTAAATTAGAGAAAAATCAGAATACTTACTGTACCAACGCAAATATCACGAATAAACAACAACCGGGAGTAGAAGACAAGAAAAACGGACCTAGGGATTAAGTGAATAATTAATAAAAATGATGCGTAGATGCATGGCTATAGAAGCAGAAAAAAGCTTATCAGCCGAGGGACAACGAGATCAAACATGCACGAAATATACGGATAAAGCTATTCTGCTGAACGTCGTTCAAGGGAGACAAGATCGGATACTTTAAAATACACGAGAGCCTTATCAATCGAACATCGTGCGAAAGAGAAACAATGAGATTGGACTTACGCGAAATATACGGGAAAGCCTATTCTGCCGAACGTCGTGCGACGGAGACGGGCAGATCATGCGCCTCTATTTCTAATGCAATAAGAAAAATCTGAGAGAGGGGAAGCTCAAGTCTCTTGTATATACCAAAACAAAAGGCCAATGAACAGGCTGGGATAAGAAAAGATTTTAAGTAATACTGATGCAAGTGTATAACTTGTCTACCCTTAAAAGAGTATAAAAAAGGGTAAGAGAGCTTGACTGATTCATTCTGATTCGAATTCTGATTCTGATTTTGACTCTCGCTCAGATTCTCGCTCTGAGACTCTCACTCTTAGTCTCGCTCTCAGCTTGTCACCTTGACTCGGATTTCAAGTATTATTCTATGCTTGTCGCTTTCAATAAAAAATATATTAGATAAGTTTAAAGATTAAATTAAAAGATTCAGAACATAAACATAAATAATTATGTAATCTATGCGTGAAAAATTATCGTATCAATTTAATTATTTGCTTCGCTATTATTATTATTTTTATTTTTTGCCGTATATTTCGCAGACTCTAACCACTCTATCACCCATCTTCTCATGTTGGATATGACTGCATCTTTTTCAGAATAAACCATTATTTGTTTAAAACTTTAAAGCACTATCATTATCTTTGAAATTTTAAAATCATATTATAATATTTAAATTAAATATTAAATAAAAGAAAATAATATTAAATTCAGAAAATATTATATTACTTTATAAATAATCTAACAAATAGAAATCATCAGACATTTCCAGTTTTTTTGTATTAAATTTGGAAATAATTCAAGTCAGGTTTCATCTGGATGAGAGTTGGCCATTACTTTCTTTGATCTTCTAGAATTACTCGTCACCTAAAATGAAAGCACTTAGTCTAATTATTAAATTGTTTTAAAAATTTCAGCAAATTCAGAATTAAGAAATTTCATTTTTTTTTTTTTTTAATTAGATATAATAGAAGAAAAATTTTCTATCAACACACCATATACTCATCTCTCTGTATTAAAGCAGTTATTATTTACAGAAGTAATCGAACCAACCAAATTCAACGATTCTTGAAGAATCTTCTTAGTTACTGTTACTTAACACATCGTTCAATAAGTCCCGAGACTAACAACGAAAACAACATTTTTTTTCAAAAATTATTATTTATCAATATAATCTCCTTTTAGAGTAATACAATCTTTCCAACGCCTTTCCAACATTTCAATACCATGTTTATAGAAGGATTTATCCTTTGCTTCGAAATAGGCTTCAGTTTCGGCAATGACCTCCTCATTCGAGCCAAATTTTTTTTCCTGGAGCATTTTTTTGAGATCAGCAAAGAGCCAATAGTCGCTGGGGGCTAAATCTGGCGAACACGGAGGGTGGAGTAGCAAATCAAAGCCCAATTTGTTCAATTTTGCCATTGTTTTCATGGACTTGTGGCATGGTGCATTGTCTTGGTGAAAAAGGATTTTTTTCTTCTTCATGTGCGGTCGTTCTGCTGCGATCTCCTCCTTCAAACGTACTAACAAGTCGATGTAATAATCACTGTTGATCGATTTACCTTTTTCCAGGTAGTCAATGAAAATCACGCCATGTGTATCCCAAAAAACAGACGCCAGACTGCTACGTTTTTGGATGCTTTGGGCGGCTTTCGCCAGCCATGCGCCACTCAGATGATTGCCGATTTGACTCCGGAGTAAAATGATGTATCCATGTTTCATCCATGGTCACGTATCGACGCAGAAAATCCTTTTTATTGCGAGTAAATAGCGATAAACAGCTCTCTGAATCATCGACTCGTTGCTGTTTTTGTTCCACTGAAAGCAATCGCGGCAACCACTTGGAAAAAACCTTTTTTATGCTCAATTTTTTATAAAGGATTGTAAATACGCTTCCAGATGATATCTGTGTCATTTCTGCAATCTCACGGACCTTCACTTTGCGATTTTTCATTACAATTTTTAACACTTCACTCACATTGTCCTGTATAACGGCTTCCAATGGCCTACCCGAACGTTCCGCATCGTTTGTGTCCGTACGACCACGTTTAAACTTAGCATACCAACGACAAATCGTTGGTTTGGATGAAGAGGAGTCCGGGTAATGTTTTTCAAGCTATTGCTGGGCTTTTACGTTGTTTGTACCCATTAAAAAACAATGTTTTATCAACACGCGAAACTCGCTTTTTTCAATTTTTCAAACAAATTACAAAGTGACTTTACTCTAACCTCGATAACTCTGCTGTCTGTGATTCGATCGACGTGAAATTTTTACACGTTTCATGTAAAGGTTCGCACTCTATGGAAACGTGGCCAGGTTGGTACTACTAGCACCATCTCTGGGTTAGTCTCGGGACTTATTGAACGATGTGTTATATTAATTGTTGAATCTTTTTGCAATTATTGTCAGATTGACTCCTTAGATTTGTTATATCCTGTAATATGATTCTATTTACATCCTGTTGTGCACTGCAGGGCTAGGACTGTGTTAGTGACAGCATTGTGAGATATTTCTTGTAGAATATCAAATTTGATTTGATTGTCTAGCTCTCGATCAACTTCATCACCCTCTTGTTGCTTAACATCAAATTTGAGATGACTATAAAACTGATCTCCTTCTGCAATTTCTTGGGATGGTAAATTAGTGTGGTTCTTCTGCAACTAATAAAATATTTAAATTAAAATGCATAGCAGTTGTGTTGAAATGTTTAATATTTGAGCTAGTAGGCTTGAAATTTACAAGTTTTAAATTATGCGCTTGAAGTTGGTAGACTTGTGGTTTGTGCCAGAAAACCTGTTAACTAGTATAGCTTCTTGTTTTAAATCTAATTTATAAGATTTTACATACATTTAACCTTGATCCTGACTTATCTGGATCAGATGGACATCGGATTAAGTTACGGTGACCCAAGGAAGCTATTAACTAGTTAGATTACTAGTTTCAAAACTAATTCTCAAGATTTGACCTTTATTTTACCTTAACCCTGATCTGTTTAGGTCAAATGCTAGAGACTAGATTCTGTTTTAGGTACCACAAAAATGTATGAAAATGATAGTCTTTTCAATAAAACCATCTGTTTATGCGGTGGAAACAAAAGCATTTAGTTTTGGTTAATTTATTTTAATGTTCACTACCTTGTACCTTTCATGGAAATAAAGTTTTGCAAGGTTTTATTTGATTTGGTGAGTGGCAGTTGGGTAGAGTCACTTATCAGTATAAGAAATCCGATTTTAAACATTTAAAGTTAATTAGTCATTGCTGAAAGAATATTTCATTTTTAATAAATAATATGATTAATTTGAATGTAATAACTTTTAAATTGGTAAATTATTCAAATTAGATAGTTAATTAACATCGCTTGTACAAAACACACTTCATTTTATTAACAGTATTAATTTAAAATAAAAAAATAAACCATTTACCTAAAAAAGTTATATTAATTTACCATTTTTTAAAAATTCTTTATTTTATATTAATGTTCCTATATATTATTCAGCTAGCATAGATAGCTTTTAAGTTATTTAATTAATAGCTATTTGAAGCACATGGCCAACGTTTTTAGATATTGTATATCCTCATTACAGCATAGGTGAAGTCCATTGATCTCATTGTTTCTCGGGCAACACTTTCATAATTCTATGAAAAATCTTTGTCAATATTGGTTTTGCAGCGGATCTTATAAATGAAGTGAAGTAAGTATACATAAATTTGTATGAAATATATATTTTTAACTTCTAGAAAGTAAATTCTAATATTGTAGATAAAAAATAATTTAACAATTATTCAAGAATAATTAAAATATTTTTTTGTAATCAGATTTTTTTTTATTTTAAATAATGAATTGAAAAAGGCATAACGTTCAAACGAAAATATCTAGGCGCACATCTCATACTGCTATATCAAAAGGTAATAAAAAACAGTTGACAAGTTTTTTATTAACTTCGAAAATTATGCTTTCACTTCAACCAAACTTGTTAGAAGAAATATTGATAATGTTTTTCACTACAGATTTTGCAAAATTTTAAACTTGTTTGTATGCTTGTATGGTTTTACGCACCTATCTTAGGAACCGTAAAAGTTTGAAAATAATATTTAATATTTTTTAAATTCCATTTTATTTCATATTTATTTATTCTGATTACAATTATGATCATTTTCAAAAAAAAATTCAGAAATAGAATTTTTTTAGAATTTGGATAAATATTATATTTAAAAAATAAAAAATAAAAAAATTACTTCTTCATTTTTAAGTAAGAATTTTACTTCTTCATTTTTATACTTTGTAACAAGTGGCTTATCGAAGTTAGGCCACCTGCCATGTGGTGCGAGGTAGAGTTCGCGGCGTGACTACACGCAGCGCCATCGATCGCTTGATTGATGGCGCGACGCGGGAAAAGGCGCGAGAATTTGCAGCATGCCGAAACGCGGCGCCATCGATCAAGAATCAACAGCGCGACGCAGAAAAAGAGGAGAGGCGTGACGCGAGAGGGGAAGGAGGGAAGCTTCTTTCTCTTCTCAACCGCCAAGCTGCAAGAACGTTTCCAAAAAGAAAAGTCAAATTTTCCACCGCCGTTGCAATGAGATCGGAATTCGCTTGCCGAGAGATTCGAGAGGACGAACTTCGTCGTAGATAATAGCAAGTGGCAACTTTTATTTAGTTATCCGCGAAATTATTACGCGCGTGCAACAGCGTCGATAAATTATATTTATATTTCATTGTGCGAGCAAGTGGCGAGCAAGAGAACCGCTCTCGCTCGTACAGTCATAGACTGCGAGTAGGGAGTTAGGGAACCGCTCTCGCTGGCTCGGGTATAGACTACGCGAGGCGAGAAAGGGGTCCGCTATCCCTTGCGCGTCGCTATAGACTACACGTATGTATGTAGCCGCGCGAGCAGGGTACGGTGCGCATGCGCAGTGCGTACTTATCGAATTAGTATTGCGCTCCTAGCAATACTAATTGCTACCCTCACTATTAAGCCTCTACGCAACAAATAATTACTTTTTGAGGCTATTCTGTAGAATTTTAGCAAAAAATAAGTTTTAAGCGCATAATGGGTGCGCGTTATTTGTCGCGCTCCCTCTTTAGCTCCCTGTCCCAAATACCGCCGCCTCCGGGCGTGTGCCAACTACCTGTTGGCACACGCACTGAGCAGCCGAGCCCGTTGAAAGTAGCACCGGTAGTGGGGCCTTAGGGCAAGACCCCGCACATGTAAGTAAAGCAGGATTCGAGGGGGACCCTGCGTTGTCAACGGACCGGCACTGCACAAGAGTGTCATTGCACCGACGGCTAACGTCTGTCGACACTCAAGGCCGCACCGGTGGATCTAGCGACCTGTCAGGCCCAAACCGGGGCTGACAGCAGTGCGCACACGCGAAGGAGAGTCTCCCACGTGCCTTCCCGAATTGACTTGTTACAACTTTTAAATTATAATTATGATTTCTAAAATACAATTTTGTATTCAATGATTGCAAATTATCTATTTATTTTTAAACATTAGGAAATTTCATTTTCGCAAATAAATATGTATTACAGTTTATATTTTTAATTTATTTTCTCAGCCTTCAATGTTAGACACTCAATTAAACCTTTATTAACGTAATTATATTGCTGAATACCGTAATCCGAGACAATTTCATATTAGAGGTAAATGACAGTAATACGGCTTAACAAGATGATAGTAGTGATATTGACGATACTACCGATTTTGAAAAAGATAGTGATGCATATGCTGTAGAAAAGATTAGTTATAGTGTTTAGGACACTTAAGATGATAATATTTATCATGATACGCCACTAAAAATGCAGCTGATTTTAATAATAAAGATGATAATAATGACGAAGATGTTGACGGCAATAATGATGATTTACATGATGATGATGTTAATGACGGTAATCATGATAATCAATTTTTATCCATTAATAATCCAAATGGATTTAATTTTCTGTTACTTCTGAACGAAAATCTATCTATAAAAGATCATCTTCGTCAATTGTTGACGATAACTTTTTAAAAAAGATATTACTTGATAATCATCAAAAGTAAACGAAGTTACCACTGTAGTAGTTCGAATTAAGCAGTGTAACAGCTTCTTTAGATGTTTGTAATGTTATGCCTAAGTAGAACGTTTATTACGAAGATTGTTTTATCTATTCAAGCAGTTTCATTGAAAATTTGCAAACATAAATTTAATTATGAGCAGATATAAAATACATTTTAGAGACTGAAATGATGAGAC
Source organism: Chalcis sispes (assembly GCA_949987625.1). Lineage (NCBI taxonomy): Eukaryota > Metazoa > Arthropoda > Insecta > Hymenoptera > Chalcididae > Chalcis > Chalcis sispes. Next base: position 31,996,330 of record OX465095.1, on the reverse strand, counting down.
ATGGAGTAAGAGGATGTTTATCACTGACAGCTTAATTTTTATTTAGTATTACTAAAGTTTTAATATTTTAAAATATGCATTTGGTTTTTTTAAGTGTAGCAAGAGTTCGATTTTAACAATGCAACGATATTGTTAAAATCAACGCTTACTCCTTACTACATTGCAAATAGAACTGAAAAAATAATGAATACGACTCTTAAAAAATTATAAAAAATATGTTAAATTATAAAAATATTAAATTTATTACGTCGTTGAATTCTTCGGTGGTAAGGTTAGGTGGCGTGTGTCGACCTGGCCTACACACCTCCTCCGATGTTCTTTTAAAAGAGCATCAAACCGGGCAAATCCATGTATATGTGCTTATATGTGAGCGAAGTGCTTTGTCTCCTCCGGAAAGCCTTACCGTTTATGTACGATGCGGCATAGCTTTCCTTACTCTTTCTTTCTTATTGATGCCAACCATCAAAAAGGTAGGGCTTGCTGAAGCAGGTAGCGTATGTTGCGTACTTGACTCTCCTGCGTTAGTCTTCTTTATTATAATCTGGTAACTCCAGGTTTAAACGTGGCTGGTGGCTGTAATAATTCGTTTCTATTGCCGGGTAAAATACTTCTCTCGATGATCTGCCCTTGTTGAACGAAGTGCCGAAAATATAAGTTGATAGCATCCTCGAAGAACAAAGATAATGCAATGATTTAATGGGCAGAGATTCGTTTTTTCTTGGTACTTCATACTCCTTTGGACGAGCTTACTATGATGACTTCCAAATAGAAATATATTTTCACATTTTTTTATACTCGTGCTTCTCCTCTCCTTCGTCGCGTTGACTAAACTTTCTATCTCTTTTTGGTAGCCCGATCTTGAATCTCTTTTTAGTAGCCCGATTCTGCATCTTTTTTTAGTAGCTGCATCTCTCGTCACTAGCTCAGTTCTGCATCACTCTCTTAGTTTCGTTTAAGTGCATTTTTAAGAAAGCCACAGTATACGCGTGTACGTAAATGTGCAAGGATCCTGTACTATATCTTCTCATTTTATCGTTTTTATGTGACAGCTGGCCCCTTTTAGAGCTTTCTATCGATCCGCGTTGTGCACACTCCACCGTGCAATAAACTCCTATCTCTAGTCTTCATATACCGAATTTCTTGTAGGTGGCCCGCTGCTCTGCTTCCTCCGGCATATATTTTATCTTGCTCTCGAATTTCACTGTCTTCTTGATAGCGCGTTATTTTCCTGACTTTTTTGTGTCTTTTTCGGTTGATCCTTGGCAACTATTTTGTCTCTTTTCTTTGCTTGTGTCTGTTTTCTTTCCTATATTGACGGTTGATAAATTGCACTTGATCTTACGTAAAGAACGGAGAAAATTCGTTCATTACAAATTATAAAAAATACAAATAAAAATTTTTGCTGAAAATATAAATTTAAATTTTTATGCTAAATAAAATTTTTTATTTGTATTTCTTATGTACCAGGCTGTTCAATAAGTTTTGCGGTTCGATAAGAAGGACACAATTTTATGGTTCGGCATACACTTTATTATTCAGTATAGTCTCCCTAAACATCAACACACTTGTTCCAGTGAGATTCCAATTTATGAATTCCATCCCTGACGTGAGAATCTGGAAGAGCTGCAAAATACGCTTCCATATCTGTTATGACCTCATCATTTGATGAAAAACGCTTTCTACGCATGAATTTTTTTAGGTCTGGAAACAGATAGAAGTCGCTAGGGGCCAAATCTGGTGAATACGGTGGATGCTCCAACAAATCGAACTTTAATTTATGGATTTTAGCCATTGTCAAAATGCTCTTGTGACACGGTGCATTGTCCTGATGAAAAAGAATTTTTTTCTTCTGCAAACCGGGTCTTTTTTCACAAATTTTTCCTTTAGCTGGTCTAAAAGGTTACAATCATATTCAGAATTTATTGTTTTACCAGTTTGCAAGTAATCCACAAATAAAATTCTTTTCGCATCCCAAATAACTGATGCCAACACCTTCTTGGCCGATTTCTGAACACGAACTCGTATCGAAGCCGAAGGAACAGGTTCACAACACTCTTTAGCCTTTTGTTTTGATTCAGGATCATGACAATAGACCCAAGTCTCATCCATAGTGATAAATCGATGCACAAAATTCACTTTATCCTTTTGAAAACGCTCTTAATGTTGCTGAGAAAGTCGCATTCAAATGTGTTTTTGTTCCATTGTAAGCGAATGTGGCACTAATTGGCACACAGCCTTCTGAAACCCAATACTTCAGTCAAAATATTGCTTACACTGCCCAATGAGATGCCTAAGGCCTCTACCATACTGTTCAATAAGTTTTGCGGTTTGATAAGAGAGGGTGTTGCTACTAGCCTAAATTTTTTTTTGTTATGTTGGTACACTATACATATGAACGTATGTAAACTTTCATTTGAATCTGTCAATTCATTCTTTGTTTACAATCCATTTAGTATCGACATGTCACAGTATTCTTTTACAATGGAAAAAATCAAGTATCGTGCAGTGATTGAATTTTTATTTTTGGAAGGTTTAAAAGCAAAGGAAATTTATGAACGAATGTTGAAAGTGTATAAGGATTTTTTGCCTTCAATTAGTACAGTGAAAAGATAGGTTGCTGAATTTAAACGTGGTCGTACAAGCCTTGAAGACGATCCACATCAAGGACGTCCAAAAACAGCAACAACACCAGAAATCGTAGAAAAAATACAAGATATCGTATCGGAAAATCGCTGAGTGACTAAAAGAGATTCAGTAGAAGCCCTAGGCATCTCATTAAGCAGTGTTAGCAATATTTTGACTAAAGTATTGGGTTTCAGGAAGCTGTGTGCACAATAGGTGCCGCACTCGCTAACAAACACATTTGAATGCGATTTTCTCAGCAACATTTAGAGCGTTTTCGAAAAGATAAAGTAGATTTTGTGCAACGATTCATCACTATGGATGAGACTTGGATCTATCACCATTATTCTGAATTAAAACAAAAGGCTAAGGAGTGGTGTGAACCTGGTCTTTCGCCTCTGAAACGAGCTCGTATCCAGAAATCGGCCAAGAAGGTGTTAGCATCAGTTTTTTTGGATGCGAAAAGAATTATTTGTAGATTACTTGCAAACTGGTGAAACAATAAATTCTGAATATGATTGTAACCTTTTAGACCAGCTGAAGGAAAAAATTCGTAAAAAAAGACCCGGTTTGCAGAAGAAAAAAATCCTTTTTTATCAGGACAATGCACCGTGTCACAAGAGCATTTTGACAATGGCTAAAATACATGAATTAAATTTCGAATTGTTGGAGCATTAACCGTATTCACTAGATTTGGCCCCTAGCGACTTTCATCTGTTTACAGACCTAAAAAAATTCATGCGTGGAAAGCGTCTTTCATTAAATGTTGTACATTAATAAAGTCATTTACTATATCGTATAAATTTTTATGATAGAAATAGATTTAGTCAAAATTAATCGTTTTAATTAATTTGTTGATGTTACGAATAAGATAACATAAGAAGAGCACAATTGAAATTCGTGGTGGGAAGGGTAGAAACAAGCTTTGCAGAGTACTCGTGTGACGTACACATCGTCGCGAACCGATGTTACGACGCTATGCCAGCTTCGCAGCCGGCTGTTACGGCAGCCGACAGTGAGGTGCTTGCTCACTGTCGTACTCTTCGGAGAGTATTAGAGCTGAGGGAAGCGGTTACAGGAGTAACTGCACGGCGTGGAGAGAGAGGGAAGATCAAGCTTGGTCGGCAAATGAAATTAAACTAGGGCTCTGAGCAAAGAAAACCCTTGCGTGTGACATCACGCATTATTTGCCTTTGCGTGGTCTTGAATTTATACTAATTATTTCGCCGACTGATAGAAATTCAAATCGGAATATGTGTAATATAAATTGAATACAATTATTTGATTAAGATAGAGTGAGGGCAGCACTTGAGACCCTTAATGTTTAATTAGATAATTAAAATCGGCAAAATTTTCTGATACAGTGTCTAGTTGAAAATCTTAAGTCCCACCCGTTTTTTTTTTCTTATTCTCTAGGCAGGAGCTTTCCCCCTAATGCAGTGGCTGAGATTTGACTTATCTTATTGCAAGGAGGCAGGGGTTGTTCGTGTTTGTGGCCCCCAACGAAGGTCAAGGTGTTAAAGAATGGCTACTAGCAAAGGAGTGGCTACTAGTAAAGCACCCTGGTGCCTGGAGATCCGAAACTCAAGGCGGGAGAGGTGGAACTCATCCAAAGGATACTGAAGGCATCCGCCTGGTTCGATGGATCATTAGAAGAATCAGAAAACATTCTCTGGCGTCTAGAGGGTTAAGACCACTGCCGCCACCCCCCCCCCTCGAAGTAGCCAGCTAGCGGGTCATCAAGCTAATTAATGGGGACTCGGATAGGCAGGAATCTGAGGATTTATACATCCTCATTTTCGAGCTGCCTGAGTCCCAAGCAATAGCTCTAGCAGCCTTGGACTATAAACTCTGGCTGGACCTAGGTCGTGTCACTTTTGAAATAGTACATCAGAAATCCAAGCTCAATAATAGCTTCCCGATCTCTATAACTAACACAGATTGACTCACACCATAGCAAGGGCGCTTCTGCTATTCTACAGAGAAACATGGCTATGGTGTACACACACCTTTCAATAATAAAAGAACCATGAATAGTGAAAGAAAGTATAAAGGGCCTGGAGGTCTTTTATGTTACAGTGATCCGAAGGCCAGCAGACCCAGAAAATGCATTGCCTGTAAAGGTATTAATGCAATTGCCCTTTCAGACTTTAGAACGGGAGACTTAATCACGGCGATGTTAAAAGAAGTGGGCGAGCTCGTAATAAGCTCGACCTACATCCCCTATGACAATACGTGCATCCTATCAAGACAGGTCGTCAAACTGATTGACTACTGTCAGGAGCACAATGAACACTTATAATTAGGTTGTGATGTAAATTCTCATCACGTACTGTGGGGCAGCACAGACACTGATCAAAGAGAATACGACTTCATGGAATACCTCCTCATTACAGAATTATATATCCTCAATAAAAGCAATACGCCAACATCCCGTAAATCGTCTTGAGTGGAAGTTATTGGCATAACTCTCTGTTCTAAGGAAATTATTAGAAAAATTAAGAACCGGAAGGTCTTGGATGAGCTATCACTATCAGATCACGCTTAAATATAAACCCAATAAAGCCCTTGCAAAACCCAGGCTATTAAGGATAAAACTAACCATATCAAACAGGACTTCACAAAAAAATAAAATACCTGCATTTTTTTGTATCTCAAATAAATTGTTTATTCCAAAATTGTTCAAACAAATCAGTACGAAACTTGGAATTTCAAAAAACTAATAACGGCGATCAATTCTATAGAAAAAATAAAATAAATAGCCTGACATTTTCTTGTTCGAGCAACTTATTTTGCAATATTTTGTTATAAACAATGTGAAGTCATCGGGACCTATTCCGGCCCATGCTGACGTTATTGCAAACAGCGAATAACGAACTACGCTAAAAGGGCTATTACTGAAAAATGAAGTACCCATGTTTTTTAATTTCTCAATTTAATTGTTCATTGCAAAATTGTTTAACAAAATTAGAATGATACTTGGTATTACGCAAAACTAATAGCGGCAACCAATTTTACGCGAGTGAGATAGCACTATTTAGAGTACTAACTTATTTATGGCGCGCGATGAATCGCCGACCTATTGTTTACTTTTTACGGTCAATCACTCGTTGAGCATTTCGTGTAGTGATTTTCGTAAACAAAACACAAATTAAAATACGAGCGATTGTATTTTAAATAGTTTGTTTTACTTTTAAAAGGAAACTTTGTACTCAATGTACAAGCACGCTACAAGCCTATTGTTGTACGGTGTAGTATTTTTTTAATAATGATCCACTACGGCTTTGTCCCTTTTAATAAGCGTTGGACGAGTGTATGTAAAATATGTATCATCACGGAATCTGAAATATTAATAAGTACATATGAGTATTTGAAGTGGCATATACAATAGAAGCTTTCCGTAGCTAGTGCAGTGTTAAATGCTACTGTTGAGGTGTGGATTTAGTAATAAGTGAAATATTGATAATAAGAGTATTTATTTATAATAATTAGTGAATTACACTAGCGACAGCACATGACTTGTGCACCGGACGACGGCCCGCGTTCAAGTAAAGTGACATAATGTGTCGCACGCATACAAATGTAGTATGCTTCAATCATTGATCGTTGCGATATCTCTTTATATACAGAGATGGCGTCACGAGTACAATAAATTGAGTATTATAGTCAAGATTATGATATTTCATTATAACACATCGTTTAATAAGTCCCGAGACTAACAACGAAAACAACATTTTTTTTTCAAAAATCATTTTTATTCATCAATATAATCTTCTTTTAGAGTGATACAATCTTTCCAACGCCTTTCCAACATTTCTATACCATGTTTATAGAAGAATTTATCCTTTGATTCAAAATAGGCTTCAGTTTTGGCAATGACCTCCTCATTCGAGCCAATTTTTTTTTCCCTGGAGCATTTTTTTGAGATCAGCAAAGAGCCAGTAGTCGCTAGAGGCTAAATCTGGTGAATACGGGGGGTGGAGGAGCAAATCAAAGCCCAATTCGTTCAATTTTGCCATTGTTTTCATGGACTTGTGGCATGGTGCATTGTCTTGGTAAAAAAGGATTTTTTTCTTCTTCATGTGCGGTCGTTTTGCTGCGATCTCCTCCTTCAAACGTACCAACAAGTCAATATAATAATCACTGTTGATCGATTTACCTTTTTCCAGGTAGTCAATGAAAATCACGCCATGTGTATCCCAAAAAACAGACTTTGTCATGACTTTGCCAGCAGACTGCTGCGTTTTTGGACGCTTTGGGCGGCTTTCGCCAGCCATGCGCCACTCAGATGATTGCCGATTCGACTCCGGAGTGAAATGATGTATCCATGTTTCATCCATGGTCACGTATCGATGCAGGAAATCCTTTTTATTGCGAGTAAATAGCGATAAACAGCTCTCTGAATCGTCGACTCGTTGCTGTTTTTGTTCCACTGAAAGCAATCGCGGCACCCACTTGGAAAAAACCTTTTTCATGCTTAATTTTTCATAAAGGATTGTAAATACGCTTCCAGATGATATCTGTGTCATTTCTGCAATTTCACGGACCTTTACTTTGCGATATTTCATTAAAATTTTTAACACTTCACTCACATTTTCCTGTGTAACGGCTTCCAATGGCCTACCCGAACGTTCCGCATCGTTTGTGTCCGTACGACCACGTTTAAACTCAGCATACCAACGACAAATCGTTGGTTTGGATAGAGAGGAGTCCGGGTAATGTTTTTCAAGCCATTGCTGGGCTTCTACGGTGTTTTTACTCATTTAAAAACAATGTTTTATCAACACGCGAAACTCGCTTTTTTCAATTTTTCAAACAAATTACAGAGTGACTTTACTCTCGCCTCGATAACTCTGCTGTCTGTGATCCGATCGACGTAAAATTTTTACACGTTTCATGTAAAGGTTCGCACTCTACGGAAACGTGGCCAGTTTGGTACTACTAGCACCATCTTTGGGTTAGTCTCGGGACTTATTGAACGATGTGTTAGTTTCTAACAGCTACATACATTGCATCTTCATACGACTAGCTACGCTTTAACGGTATACTTATGCTTGCTCTTGTGTTTTATTTATTTTGATATTCACCCCAAAGTCTCCAAGAAGTAAGCGGTGTATGAAAAAATAAGTTTAGACAAAAGTTGCTTAGGACTATAAGGGCCATCTTCTTGTAATATCGGTTTTGATCTTAAAATCAACTTTCAAGATTATTTAAAGTTCAAAGTGATTTTTTAAAAATGAGAACTCCTATTTTTGACATTGAATTCAGAAAGAACGAAAAATTTTACGTCCGAAATAATAGTTAAAGTAAATGAATTTGCACAAGGTCAAATTAAAGTCAAATTTTATTTATTAGATTGACCTTTAGATGGTCAAATATGAAAGATTTTTGAAAAGCTGTTTTGTTGCAAATTTTAATGGATTTATAAATCGAAAGCGCTTGAGTTGGTTCAGAGGTCAATGACTACGTTCATCTTTAGATTTGAAGATTATGAAAAAGTCTAGAGGATTTCTCTTAGTAAAAATGCTTACTTCTAGAGTTACACAGAAACGACTACGTGGACGTAGTAAGCTTTGTTTCCTTTGGGGTGCTTATTTAACGTGAGTCTCCTTGCCTCTCACTGGAGTGCTTGTTTAACGTGAGCCCTCTTACCTCTCACTAGGGTGCTAGTTTAACGTGAGTCCCCTTGCCCTTCACCATGTTAAAGCAAATGTTTTAAATTTCTTCCATTAGCTTCAAGACAGATATTTAAACACCTTTGAAAATGTTGTTCTGTCCTTTAGAACGTTTCCCTAGGAATGGCTTCGTAAGCCCGATGAATACGATCCATCTTGTCATTTCTGGTTGTCGGGCGTTCTCAAAAAACAGTTTTCTTCAAGTGGCCCCGTAAGTAATAGAAATCTGGGGATATAAGATTAGGTGCGTTTGAAGGCCAATTAACTGGCTTCCTCGCCCAATCTACCTCTCATTATTATTGCCTTTGAGAAATGCACAAGCTTTTAGTACTTAGTGAGGTGCTGCACCTTCTTGCTGGAACCACATTTTTCGACGTGTTTTCAAATCGACATGCTCTATGAGCCCTAAGTTATTTCTAAATTACAATCTCTATTAACATTTCTGTCGAAAGAGTGAGGACCAGCCAAGTAACAATTAATAATGCCACACCGCGCCATCAGGCTCCATTGATTTTGGTCAAACGCTCTATGCCAGTGGGGATTTTCATTGGAACAGTAGTGGCAATTGTGCCAGTTAAGTTGACCATCACTATAAAACTTGGCCTCATCAGAGAATATCATAAATCAGAAAATTCAGGATTATTTTGTATCATTCGTAAAGCCCATTGGCAAAATCAAATACGCATTTGAATGTAATATGGTCTTAACTCCAGAACTAAAGTTATATGGTATGGATGATATCCAAGATTATGTAAAATTTGTAAAGCAGTTCTTTGTTGTATACCGATTTCTCTTACGATTTGACGACTGCTAATATGACGATCAAAATGAACAGCAACTAGAACAACCATAACACGTGGATCATTTTCGTTGTACTCGTGGCGTCTGCGTTGACGATTAAGGTATCCATGGCTAGCTCTTCCAGTAAGTGTCCGTACTGTTATGTGATTAGGACTTCTTCTCAAAGGAAAACCTTGAGCGTACAGTAGTGCTACCACACGATAATTATTGCGATACTCTCCTAAAACCATTGCCATATCGACGATATGATTAGAAGTATAATCAGCCATGATAAAATCGTTGGTTCAGAATAATTATTTTCTTGAATACTAATCTCTACTGTGATGTAAATAAAATAATATCTTCTTTTAATTTTTAAATATATTGAAATTACTCAAGCAATGACAAAATAGTAACTTTAACGCAAATTTTTTATTTATTATATTACAGTAACAGAAATTAATAAACTGATGAAATACACTCTGACTAAAAAGTATCCGGAAATTCTCATTTAAATTGCCCGCGTTGAGTATTTTTAAGTATTTAAAGTTTCTGTATGTTGGTAGGACTGCCCGTAATTACTATGCCAAACATGAGTGCGGTCTGTCAACTAGTTTGTTAACGACAGCTGTTGAAACTAGTCGACCTCAGTGGTAGTCTGCGAATGTTACAATGGAAAAAAATATTGAACAAAGAGTTTGTCCAAATTTTGTGTTTTCAACGAAATTTCGTGTGCTGACTCATTGCGAATGCTGGAAAAGGCTTATGGAGACTCTGTTTTATTGAAAACCCAAATGTACGAATGGTACAAAGCCTTTAAAAACGGTCGAGAGATCGTCGAAGATTTGCCTCGTTCAGGACGACCGTCGACCTCTTTAACCAACGATAACGTCAAAAATCGAGGAAATTGTGCTCAAAAATCGTCATGCCAGTGTAAGAAAGATAGCTTGTGATCTCAACATCTTTCGTGAAACCGCTCGTTTGATTTTGGTGAACCAATTGAGCATGCAGCGCGTCGCCGCTCGGCTCGTTCCGTTAGAGCTGAATTTTCTTTAAAAACAGTACCGGATGCAGGTAGCTGCAGACATGCTGGATCGTGCGAATTCTGATCCCACGTTTATGGGACGGATCATAACTGGTGACGAGACATGGGTCTATGAATACGACGCACAAACGAGCCAACAATCATCGGAATGGGTGGGAAAAAATGAGCCGAAACCGAAAAAATCTCGCAAAAGTCGTTCGAAAATCAAGACAATGCTAATTGTTTTCTTTGATATTTGTGGTGTGGTTAATCATGGATTCGTTCCACAAGGTCGAACGGTCAATAAGGACTTCTATTTAACTGTTTTGAGACATTTGCGTGAAAATATTCGCCGTAAACGGCCGGATTTGTGGCAAAACAATTCGTGGATTTTGCATGACGATAACGCACCATCTCATCGAGCCACGATTATTAATGATTTTAAGACCGAACACTCGATAAATACCATCGACCAGCCACCTTATTCGCCTGATCTAGCTCCGTGTGACTTTTTTCTTTTCTCTAGACTGAAATTACCGCTCCGGGGAACCAGATTTGACTCCATAGACGCTATAAAAGAAAATTCGCAGAAGGAGCTAAAGGCCATCCCTGGAAGCGCCTATAAAAAATGTTTCCATGATTGGAAAAAACGTTGGCACATGTGTATCGCTTCAAATAGAGCATATTTCGAAGGAGATTCAATAAATATTAAAGAAGTTTAATATTTTTGCATTTTATTTCAAATTTCCGGATAGTTTTTTGTCAGAGTGTAACATGGAAAATTTAATTTATTTTTAGTTTAAAATATTTGCTCTTCTAAAAGTGATGTTGAAGTACTGGAAGCGTAGAATTCATTCATGTTGATTCCATATTTTTGACTTAAATATTTTTATGCTAGTTTACCAAAACTTTAAATAATTTTCCTACTGATATTATTTGAGTATTTAATTATTATTACTATTGATAAGACCAAGCTATTTGGCTATGAAAAACGAAAAAAAAGAGAAATATGTCTTTATTTCTGAGTAATGCTAAAACTAAGATTAGGGAAAAAAATAAGGGCCATTTTAAAAAATCACTTCGAGCATCAACCCTTTCAGGGCTCGCTTTTAAACAGTGAGTAATTCATCGTGAATAGAGATTTCGTGGTACAAATATGCCCTTGGTACAAAAATAGAAGTAATCGCTATTAGTTACATTTTTTGTTTGTTGGTTAGGGGTTCGTAGGCTTAACGTTTGTGGGATTGATGTTTGAGAAATCGTGTGTATGAGGTTTGGGGTTCAGGGTTTGTGTGTTTGTGGGTTTGGTTTCAGATTTCTTATTTGAAAACATTTCGACTTTTGAATGACCTTTCAAAGTAACCTTAAGATCAAGATGATCAAGGTCGATTTTTTGGACATTTTCTGGATGATTTTTTTAAATCGACCTTGATTTGATCTTGTGAAAATTTACCTTAACGATCATTTCAGACATGAAATTTCCTGCTCCTTTAGAATCAAATGTCAAAAATAGGGGTTTCCATTTAAAATAATTACTTTAACCTTCAAACAAACTTGAAAATTGATCTCAAGGTTAAAACCGATGTTGCAAGAAGATGGCTCTCATAGTCCTGAGAAACTTTTGTTTGATTTTTGTTTGCTTCGTTTTTTAATATACCGTTTACATTACGGAGATTTCGGGGTGAATAGATTAAAATGGCTCACCCTGTGTTTATTTCGTTCATTTAAAATTACCATTAGTTCTTAAATTTAAGAAAGTGATAGAATGTTAACTCAACATCGAAAGAGTCACTTCAAGAGCGAAGCCAAAAGTACCTTGCATACACAATTGCTCGTCCTTTTATACGATTTCTCATGAAACATTCGCTGACAAAATTAATGTTCCATCACTTTCTCTGATGCATTATTTCTATAATGTTGCATCTATAGCTTATTATTTTTTTACATTTTATTTATATACACTTAACTATAATGTTATTATAACATTTACTATCACCAGTTTTTCTATCATAGCTAATTATTTGTTTAAATTAAATTGAAATTCATGAAAGTAATAAGAAATTCACGATTCATTTCATTTCGTTCGATGATTTTCTATTTTCGTGTTTGTTTCTTTCAATTTTATCCTACTTGATTTTTACTAAATATTGTGCAAATATTTCTAATTAATTACAATTGATTTATCTTAATTTTCTATCTGTAAATTCTCATGTTTTTTTAGTGTCTTTTTACACTCAAGCTTACAATATTCTAGCTTTAAATAAAGGGTAATTCATTATAGGGTTTGATTATCAATAGGCTTTTTTTTACAGATCACGCGTGACTCCTGTCAAACTGTAATGTAATTTTTATTCAGTATTGTTTGACAAATCATCATGGAAAGACTTACACCGCAACTATGTATCCAAATTGTTCAGCTGTATTACGAAAATCAGCGTTCTGTAAGAAATGTTTTTCGTGCTCTTAGAGCAACTTATGGTGTGCATCGTCGACCTACCGAAACCACTGTAGCCAATACCATCCGCAAATTTGAGACCCAGCATACATTATTGGATGATACTCGACCGATTAGACCACATCCAGCACGTAGTGAAGAGAATATAGCGACTGTAGCTGAGAGTGTGGTTGAAGACCGTGACGAATCGATTCGGTGTCGTTCTCAAAAGCTTGGTTTGTCGTACGCAACAACTTGGCGTATTTCACGTAAGGATCTTGGTTTTAAGGCATACAAAACTTCAATTAGTGCAAAAATTGAAACCCGGCGACTTAGATTTGCATCGTGTTTTTGGTGAATGAGCTCTGAATCAGCTAAATGAAAATCCGCTGTTTTATCGCGAAATTTTGTTCAGTGATGAGGTGCATTTTTGGCTCAATGGATACGTTAATAAGCAGAATTGCTATATTTGAGCTGATGTACAACCCAAAGAGCTTCAACAGCTACCACTAAAGCAACAGAAATGCACAGTTTAATGTGGTTTATGGGCCGGTGGAATCATCGGTCCATACGATATTTCTTTCAAAATGACTCCGTTTAGAACGTAACCGCCAATGGCGACCGCTATCGCACCTTGATAATCGATTTTTTGCTACGTAAAATTAAAGCTCGTGGTATCGGTAAACTATGGTTTCAACAAGACGGCGCTACTTTGCATACAGCGAGAGAAACAATGAACTTATTGAGAAATCATTTTGGTGAAAACCTGATTTCACGTTTTGGACCAGTAAATTGGCCGCCAAGATCGTGTGATATCACATGTTTAGATTATTTTCTTTGGGGTTACACGAAGTCTCTGGTCTTCAGGGATGAACCAGCTTCAATCGACGCTTTGCGAGCCAACATTACTCGTGTCATTCGCGAGATACCGGTCACTATGCTGGAACGCGTCGTCCAAAATTGGACCCTCAAGATGGACCATTTACGGCGTAGTTACGGTCAACATTTAAATGAGATAATCTTTAAAAAGTAAATGTCATAAATTGTTCTTTTGACTCACAATAAAATTTTTACTATAGAATTCAACTTTATGCCTTTTATTTGTGATTAAAAACCAAACTTCATAATGAATCACCCTATACAATTGTAAATTTACTTTTAATATCTTAATTTTAATTGATTTATAATAAATATGCATGATATTCTATATTTATTAATATATTTTACATTTTATTAGATATTATTGTATATTGAATTTTTAATTTTCCTATATTCTACCCCGTTTCCCATCTTTCCTATTGAAGAGCGTGTAGAAGCTTATGAGTAGATGTATCAGGGATACAATTCCTGTAGCTAAACTTCTCTGCAAAAAGCAACACGCATATTGAGCAGGCTTTTTAATGGAAACAGCTCTGTACAAAGTAAAACAACTAATAAAACCTCAGTTTGAGGCCAGGGGCTTTGGCGCTCCGGTTGCCATTGACATAAAAGGAACCTTTAATAGTACATCTAGTATCACCAATAAGTCTGCTATAATCTTACATAGAGTGCCCATAAGAAGAAGTTATTTTGCCTCTACTGTGGTACCCTGTAGTACACGACCTTCTAACAATGTTAATCCCTGCGGACTACCAGTTTGTGGGATACGCGGATCACCTATTGATCATCAAGCGCAGACCTTTTATGTAGAGTATAATGAAATAAATGCAGAACGCTGCCTCAGCTGTAGAGGACTGGTGTAAGACTACGGTATTTAACGTCAATGCGGATAAAACCGAGATCATGATCTTTATCAGATAATACAAATAGGACAGAAGCTGCAACCACAAACTCAACGGCATCAGTTCAAACTGGCTGTACAGATAAAGTATCTGGGGATTACCCTTGACAGCAAGCTGGCTTGGAAAAAGCATCTTGAAGTAAAATGTCACAAATTTATTATAGAACTCTTGCAACTCAGAATGATTATAAAAACGAATTGGGGCATAAAATTCTCCGCAATGAAATAGCTGTTTGATACAGTACTTAAGTCGAGCCGTACATATGCAGCGGCTATTTAGTGTGAAAGAACACTTTTTGAAACAGCGGAAACTCAACTGGATTGATTGAGAGGTCTTACACTGATGTGCCCTCTGGGAACTGCCAAGTCTACGTCTACGGCAGCTTTTAGGACAATCCTCGGAGTGGTACCCTTATATATCTCCATTGATGCTAAAGCAGTTAGAAGGCTCCTAAGAGTAGAAGTAACTAAATTAGGAAGAGAAAAGCTACCGGAGGTCCTATCGAGTAGTGGCATTCTGAAAATGCCCAAGAACAGAGCAACCACTAGCTACCTCTTTGATAAAAGATATAAAATCAGTCTATCCAACAAAAAAGACTAGATAACCGGCATCAAAGGTCTACCCGAAAATGGAGACGTCTGGTACACGAACGAATCTAAAAAATAGTGCCAGGGTATACAGAAAAAGGAATGACAAGGGGCTTACATACCCACTAAGGCCGTACACCGCAGTGAATCAGGCTGAGCTACTTGACATCATCTTCTGAGAACAAAACGTACTACTGAGTAGAACAAGAAAATATGTAATCACATGTTCAAATAGTAGAAGCACTTTTGAACTGGAGAAGTCTTTACCACTAAATCACAGTTAATGCTTGTATGCCATAATTCAATTAATATTTATGTTTATTAATAGAAGTCTGCTGACTCTTCTCTAGGTACTAGAACGAGGTGGCGGATAAACTAGCCAAGCAGGAAACTAGAAAGCAGTTTGTGGAACCTAAACTTGCAACAGGCATCTGTAAATTACTCGCCACTAACAAGATCAGCAGGTTGATATTCAAGAAGCACGAAGAGGCCCGGATAAAGGGCTGTAGAACAGCCAGGGCCTTCCACAGAATACCATTGGAAAACTGGGCCTTTAAAGTACTTAAATTGAGTAGAAAGAACACAAAGATTCTCATAGGTATTTTAACGGGCCATGAAATATTGCGGAAATACAGATACATAGTGGGACTCGCTGTAAGTCCAACCAGTAGATTCTCTAGTATTAAACCAGAGGCCTTGACTCATATAATCGGTCCAGCCCTAACAGCCAAGATACTACAATACTTAGGCAAAACTAAGCTGCAATAGCTGGACTTTAAAGCAGTGGACACGGGCAAGAACCGATTCTTTTGAAAAAGTATCCTTATGTGAGCCCTACTAGCAAAGAGAAAATGTCGAGAGAATACCCTAGCATTATAAGCTCCATGCAATGGGAGAACAACTCTTGCAATAATAACAATTCTTTAGGTTCTGCCTACTCGATCCCGAAGAAATCTGATTGGCTAATAATTTAACATTAATTAAATAATAACCAATTCACTGATTTTAACATAACAAGGTCTTATATATATAAAATTTGTAATAATATTTTTTCCTGAATCCGGCATTATGACTATTTAAAGCCCTATAAAAAACACGTTGTATAGTTCACGATATTGTACAGAGCAAAACATCTGAATTTATTACCTCCAATAACACGTTTGAGTAGTCAGATATCGAAAAAAGTTTTATATAGATACGAGGACGGTTCGACAAGTGCTTAGCCTACAAAAGAAAAACGAAAATTTTGAAAAAGTGGCCATTTATTTCTCAACATAGTCTCCTCTTAGCTTGATACACTTGACCCAGTGATGCTCCAACTACTTTAACCCGCCTGAAAAATACGTTTTCTCGAGGTCTGCAAAGTTGGTGTTTGTGGCGGCGATGACCTGATTAGACTCAAATTTCTGCCTGACAAGTGACTTTTTCAAGTTTGAAAACAAGAAGAAGTCGTACGGGGCCAAATTTGGAGAATACGGTGGATGGGGTAGCAGTTCGTAGCCCAATTTGACCAATTCGGTCGTAGCGATGGCAGAGGTGTGAGCTAGTGCGTTATCATGGTGGAAGAACACTTTCTTCTTCGCCAAATAGGGCCTTTTTTTCTGCAATTCGGCGTCGAATCGGCCCAATAATTCGGCATAGTAGAGCCCTGTGACTGTTTTGCCCTTCTCTAGGTAGTCGAAGCAGATCACACCTTGTGTATCTCAAAAAACGGTGGCCATCACCTTTCCAGCCGATAGGATAGTCTTCACCTTTTTCGGTGCACGTCCGCCGGGTGAAGTCCACTGTTTCGACTGCTCCTTGGTCTCTGGTGTGAACTAGTAGACCAATGTTTCGTTGACATTCACGAAATGATGCAGAAACTCCTTCGGATTACGCTTTAACAGCGTCAAACACTGCTTTGAAGTAGTCTCACGGTTGCACTTGTTGCCCGGAGTAAGGAGACGCGGCACCCATTGCGCCGACAGCTTTCTAACGCCCAAAATTGCGTACAGGATATGACCAACGCGGCCTTTTGAGATGCTTACTGTCCCAGCTATCTCGCGCACCTTCAATCGGTGGTCTGCCAATAGGAGATCGTAGATTTTTGTCACGTTATCTTCCGTGGCAGCCGTTTACGGGGCACCTGGGCGTGGCTTATCAAAAACCGACGTGCGACCACGTTGAAACTCGTTAAATCAAACTTTTACGGGTGCCATCGCAGGAGCAGAGTCACCGTACACAGTATATCAGCGCTCTTTGATTTCGCTGCGCGATTTCCCTCCAAAAAACAAGAATCGAATTACCGACCCATATTACTCTTTCTCCATATTTCTAAAATCCGCGGACACGCCCCATAATTGTAAGTTTAAAAGGAGGAATAAGGAAATGAATAAGTCTATTATTTTAAATAAATAGAGAATGCGAGATGTGTTCAAAAAGTAAGGCGACTATATTTTCATAAGAAAATATTTATTTATTTATTATTATTCATGTTCTCTTCTTCGAACTAATTCTCTCTTTCACCCTCAGATACAATACACTTGAGCCGACGCTTTTCCAATCCTCGAAGCACTTCTTATAAGAACTTCTTGATATAGCCTTAAGCTTTTCCAGCGGTACAGTTATTTCCTTAATCATTGCAAATATTCGTCCTTTCATAGGTCTCTTCAGTTTTAAAAACAGAAAAAAGTTGCTGAGGGCCAAATCTGGTGAATATGGTCTGAGTCATAATTATCGTGTTATTTTTAGCCAAAAAATCTGTCACAGGCAACGATGAATGAGCAGGTGCATTATCGTGATGCAAAAGCCATAAATTGTTTTTCCACAATTCCGGTTGTTATTTTCGTAGTGCTTTTCACAAACAGTGCATAACTTTAAGGTAATACTCCTACTACTCCTTATTGACCGTACGGCCTTAAGGTAAAAACTCCTAATGCACTACGCCAGATAATTGCCAAGCACACTGAAACACGTCGAATTTTTGTATCTGTTAAAAACAAACTAAGTATACACTTGGAACTGTGAACATATGTTCGGGACATGTGTACCAATACATCAATAAAAAAGTCGACAATCGAATTTACGTTGCCCTCACAATTTGAAAAGTCACCTTCCTTTTTAAGCACACATCGTTTATTCTGATTTCTCAAAAGAAAATGTGTGTGTAAAATATGTGACGCAAATTCCGTCATTGGTCGTCGACGAAGAATGTAGTTTACATTCTTGCTCGACTGTCGCCGGGTTGCCGGTTGGGGAAAGCCCGTTTAGAAGGACTTTTCGGAAAACCGGCAACGTTCGAAAATCACACGATTTTCGAACTTGCGGCGACAATCGGCGAGGAATTAGGGAGCCGCCAGGGGAGGGAAGAGAAAAGTAAGCGCAACAGTTAGTCTAGCCGTGCGGTCCTGCGGAGTAGGTAGTTTCCGCGCTTCTCGCGAAAGTTAAGGGATTTTTATTTGTTACAGAGAGGAGAGCGAGCGTCATGAGTAAGTGAAGCCAGGGGCAAAGGTGTGGGAAAGAGAGTGAGAGAGAATAAGGAAGAAGTCGAGGGTGCAGTGCGAGGAAGAAGAGCGACGACAAAGAAGCGCAGCGTAGCAGAGAACCGGGGCACGAGGAGATCAAGTATCAGCGGGAGGCAGCTGGAGGTTGCCACCGCGACATCTTAGGCCAAGGGTGAGGCGAAGGCACTTAGCGTTTAGGCGGACTCACATCAAAGTCCGACAGCCCTTCTCCAGAGGGAGAGCCGCAGGAGCCAGGTGCAGCAGGGTGGAAGGAAACAACCGGGAGTTCAACGGCCTGCGAACGAGCCTAATGAGCAACAACGGTGAGTGCCCTCACTTATCCGCGTAAAATAGGGACAGAGAGAGAGAGAGCGAGAGTGTGTGTTAGCGGGTTCGTGGTGAGGGTGGCGAGGGATTGCCACTTCCCTGCCCTGGGGAAGCGATAGGCCTCCGTCAGCTGGATAGACAGTTGCGGGCAGCCGGCCTGCATAATATTGCGTCATAGAGAGCGAGAGAGAGAGAGAGAGTGAGAGAGATTGAAGCAGTGTTTTATTATAATATTATTTTGTGCAAGGCACACGGGGTGCACGTAGCTAAATCGGCTACGACGAGGTGCCTACGTCACAAATGGTAACCGTGACAGGACCTTGGTAATTCCGAGTCCTTGTTGTGTTCATCGGTAAACTTGCCCGATGTAAACATTGCGTGCGAGTTTCTTGCCGATGTACAAGTTCTCAAATATTATTTGAAAAAGTAATTTTTTAAGCGGCGTAAGTGCAAGAGAAACAGTCAGCCCTCTCGTGCAACGAAGATACGCACAAAGTGGAAAAGCCGATTGCCAGCCTAGAGAAAGAGAGAGTTGAGTGCGCTTGCACTAAAAGCACCCAGCACTTATTGCGAAAGCCCGACTCGTTCAAAATTAGTTAATTTTTTGACTCGTTCGGACTTAGTCATTTTTCAATCGAGGGGACTTCGTGAGATTTCGTGGATTCGGACTTGGTCATTTTTTCCGACAGAGTGGACTGCTGAAATTTTGCACGTTCGAACTTAGCCAATTTTTTGACTGATTCGCACTTAGTTTCCAGTCAAGGGGGGTGTTGAGAAGAGTTGGTGATTCATTTTTTTTTGTTTCTTTTTTTCTCTTGCTTGCTGCAGGACACCGAGATGGCTGATTAAGAATAATCAAAGCAGGTCTCGGGCGGCCCGCAAAGCGAGACGAGAGTTTAGTGCTCTTCCGGTGGAGGACGTCATCTGACGGCTGGAAGAGCGCGGACTTAGGACGAGGGGAAAAGGTTTGGAGTTGCGCAAGCGACTTCTTAAGGCGATTGTACGTGATGATGATCCGAGCGTGGCGGTGCCATGGTATGATAATAACAATGCTGACCCTGCAGCTCCTCCAGCGCCGATCCCAGTGTCGTGTAAACGACTCTGGGAGACCAGCAAGTGGTCCCGAAGAGAAAGTCGGGCAGTGCAGAGTCCCTCGGAAGATCTCACGTACCGAGAATCGGATGCATGGAATTGGGTTGGGCCGGAAGCACTTAACTCTTTAAGGATCGGTGACATGGCCCGCACTCCTGCTCGGAGCAGTGCGGGGAGAGTTTTGGAGCCTCGGTGGATGGAGAGCGCCAGTGCGGAGGGGCCTCACTGGCCATCTGTCGTGCAGCCGCTCGCGACTACAAGCGCGGTGGCGCCTTACACGAGCATTTTGGGGGGATTGGCGTGATTGGCGCACCCAGCGGCCCCGATTTCGACCGTTGCGATCCTGCGTCGACGCCACCGCCGAATTCGGGTCCACAGCAACCTGCTATGGTAGTCGTCGGCGCGGAGCAGTGGCAATTCGTCATGAGTCAGCTGACGGAGAACAGGAATGAAATCAAGGAGTTAAGAGAGCTTCTGCTCTCTTTGAGTCTGATCTTAAAAGCGACTTAGATACCGAAGTCGACCAGGGAGTAAGAGACTGCTCAGAGCAGACCCCCTCCCCCTCCCCCCCCCCCCCGAGACTAGCGCACCGTCAGCCGACGGCACAAGGATCGTAGTGGGTCGCAAGCGTACGTTCGAGTGCGTCGAGCACGTACGATATGGGTGTTTGGCCGAAGACTCAACAAGAGCTGGGTGTACCTGAGCACCCCGAGGAAAACGTGCCGTTATATGTTTGCGGTGGCAGAGCTGCAGTAGCTCGTCGGGGAAAAAGAGAGATGCGTGGCCCATCACGCAGTCAGCAAGAGAACAGGCAACGGGAAGATAGGGCCACAGCGGAGCGTAAGCGGTGTTTGAAAGCAATCAAGCAGTGGGGAGTGTCGTTCGCTGGCAGAGACAAGGAGGATTTGTTTGAATTCGTCGCACAGATAAAAGATTCCCAACGCTTCCATTCCTATGGCGAAGAGGCGATGCTAAGAGCTCTGTCAGTTATCCTCACCGATGCAGCACGTTTCTGGTACAGGGAAATCAGAGATAATGTCCACGACTGACGGGAATTTCTTCGACGTTTCCGTGATCAGTACTGCCCTCAGGTAGAGGAAAGAGCGGTGATGAGAGAGTTAGAGCAGCTTACGCTGGTGAAGCGTAATAGCGTCACACGATATATATCGTGTTTCTGCGCGATTGCAGTTTATTTAAAAAACCCACCGCCTATGTCTCAATCGGTAGAGATGGCGTACGAACAGCTGCAACCCGAGTGCCGACTGTTTATCGCCGCTGCATAGATCTGTAGCTATTATAACATCATGACACACGGAAAACGGTGCGAGAAGAATATGCGCATGAACGAGCGTTTTTTAGATCCGCCTTCGAAAGACAAGTCTGTCTTTCATGGGGCGACCTTCACCGGTACCGCAAGCGCTCCGACAAGATTGCAGTGGTGAAAGAGACGGAGAAGAAGAAGATGTTCCCGTCGGGGCAGCCAGGGTAGACGGAGAGCCCCAAGGGAACCTTAAAGAAGAAGAAGCGCGGGGAAAAGAGGAAAAATTTGAGCTTTTTGAGTGGTGACGAGGCTGCGGCATTGCTGTGGGCACCGACAAGTCCCGTGCCACTGCGAAGTAACGCAGCAGTCACGGGGAGCTCGCCAGCATCTAAGCCGGCTTTAAAGCAGCTCCCGACGTTGGTGTCTTGGCAGACGTCAGTGAGGATGTCTCAAACGAGAACCAGCTCGCCACCGGGAGGCCCTTTGCCGATGTCCACGGCGACTGCACGGGCCGGCAGC
This sequence comes from Chalcis sispes, assembly GCA_949987625.1. NCBI lineage: Eukaryota > Metazoa > Arthropoda > Insecta > Hymenoptera > Chalcididae > Chalcis > Chalcis sispes. The sequence goes on along the minus strand of OX465095.1, from coordinate 31,974,746 downwards.
CCGTTCTAAGGTGTCTACTATACGTGTCAGTGGGTGGGACACAGAGCGTCGCTTTGCCCCCAGTGGCGGTGTTTCGCGTGCTGGCATCTTGGCCACCTTGTGGCAGAGTTCTCCTCGACGCCAAAGGTGCTACTCGAGCGTAGCGATGCAACCGCTAACTCGTCGCCTGTTACCTGCCAGATATGCGGAAAGGCACGAGTTATAGCTTTCACCTGCCCGCGATGCGCGTCCATGGTTCTGCGTATGAAAAACGAGCAAGCAGGATCCCCAAGTCATCTGGTTGACCCTGCTGTCTGTCGTTAAATGGACCAAGAAGGATGGTAATTGCGATAAACAAGCCGAGGTAAAGTGCAAGTGATGAGAGAGAAACTTACGCGCGGCAAGTATTTGCGCCAGGCAGTGAACGATTTTTTTAAAGGCGCTAAGCCTGAAGACAGGCATTCACTCAGCCAGATGCGAGTTTTAAACAATGCATCTGCCCATGATGCAGATAACCCCACCGGCAATTCGCCATCTCACTCCGTGCCCGGTAGATATTTGCAAGATCCCGTGGCGGGTGCGAGACGGTGTGTGGTGAACTGTGAGAAGTCGCCAGCGACTACTCCAGTTCAGAGAGGTAGAGGCCAAGCTTAAATCAGCCATGCCCAGCCAGGGGGACGAAGATGAATACGCGGTCGACGTATGCGCTGAGAATAGGTTGTTTCTACCTTTTTCTCTGAGTGAAGTCAAAAACGAACAGAGGCGGCTGGTTGCAAAGCTGGTCGATGGGCTCATACCGCCACTCTTAAAAGTCTTAAGTTTTACTACATTGATGAAACACCACATCGATGTTCAAGACGTCAGAGTCGTTCGATATGCGCCTCGGAGAATGGCTCCGAAGATTTTGGAATTTGCGCAACAAGAAGTCCAGCGTATGTGTGAGCAGGGAATAATAGAGCCAAGCGCCTGCGAATGGTGCAGTGCGCTGGTTATAGTTCGACAAGGTGTGGGAAAATATCGATTTTGCGTTGACTTTAGAGATTTAAATAAAGTCACGCGCCGTGATCCGTATCCCATGCCGGATACGGATTCGATTCTCGACAAGCTGCGAAAGGCGCAATTTATTTCGAAAATCGATCTAAAAAAGGCTTTTCACCAGATATTGCTGAGCGAAGCAAGTCGAAAGTATACGGCTTTCACTGTACCAGATTTAAGGTTGTGGGAGGTTTTGCGGATGCCTTTCGGCCTTAAAAACGCCCCGATCGTTCTTGTTCGGCTAGTCGACGCGCTTTTCAAACCACAGTGTGAGCCAAACGTCACCGCTTGCCTCGATGACATCATCGTGGTTATAGAGAGATTTAAGGATCATCTGGTTTGGCTTAATCTGAGAGTCTTGCGAAGACTGGCCGAAGCTGGCCTTGAGGTGAATCAAGAGAAGTGCGAGTTTTGCTGCTCAAGTGTGCAATTCTTGGGTTTTAGACTGGATCAAGAATGTTTGTGGCTAAATTTTGATCAAGCTGACCCAGTCCTTGGGTTTTCTGCCACGAAAAACAAATCGAAAAATGTCAAACAGCTACGTTCTTTCTTGGGCATAATTACTTGGTATTCGAGGTTTATTGCACACAAGTCGGAGCTTAAAATCCCTCTGGTTAAGTTAGTCCGAAAACATCAGCCGTGGGTATGGGAGGAGTAGCAACAAGAGGCGTCTGAGGTTTTAAAAAGAGCTCTGGGAGAGGCACCGGTGCTCGTTTGTCCAGATTTTTTGTGGCCGTTTACGGTGCAGAGTGACGTAAGCGACTATGCGATAGGAGCCGTGCTCACGCAAGAGGAGGACGAAGGCGAGCATCCAATCGTGTATGTCAGCCGAGTGTTGAATCCGGCCGAAAAGAACTACACGACTCCGGAGATAGAGTGCCTCGCAATTCTGTGGGCTATCAAGAAATTGCGGTCGTACATAAAGGGTTCGCACTTTACTGCGATTACTGATCACAGTGCCCTCAAATTGTTGCGAAACTTGAAAGAGCCTACAGGCAGATTCGCGCGATGGGTCCAATGGGATGCAGCAATGGGTTTTCGAGATAGTGTACAAGACGGGCACTTTACATCAAGTTCCCGATGCTCTCTCCAGGTCAGTTCCCGGGGACGAAGAGGAGATAGCTGCTTTCGAGTCGGTCTCAGACCCATGGTATATCGAAAGGCTGCACAATGTGCGGCGTTATTCGAATAAATTTCCTGGGTGAAAATAAGAGGACAATCTGCTTTACCGTTACGCCCGCGATGACCTGTTGCATCTGGTGACCCTCGGAGAAAAAGGGTGGAGGTTAGTGGTGCCGGCAGAACATAGAGTAAAAGTGTTCGAGGAGGCCCATTGCTAACCGTCTACGGGTAATTTCAGTGTCGAAAAGACTCATGACAGAGTGGCAAGCAAGTACTATTGGCCTGGCATATATCGCGACGTTCGAGACTTCGTCTCGCGTTGCAACTTGTGTCAGCGCTATAAGGTGTCTCAGGCGGCCTCTCCAGGCTTGTTGGGGAAGAAAATTGTAGAAAGGCCGAGGGCAATCGTAGCGGCAGGCGTAATGGAGTTCCCCTGAAGTAAAAGTCAGTTTAAATACATCTTGGTGTTTCAAGATTTATTTACTCGCTGGGTAGATTTCAAAACTTTACGTGTGGCCAATGGGAAAGCCATCGCTTGAGCGTTTGAAGATCTCGTGCTTTTCCGATGGGAGACTCCTGAATTTCTGCTTTTGGATAACGGGACAGAGTTTATAAATATACATCTGACTAAGGTCCTGAGCGAATTCGGAGTTGAGCACGTTACGACGCTGCCTTACCATTTGCAAGTGAATCCCTTCGAGCATTAGAATAAAACGTTGAAAACGCTTATCACGGCCTTCGTCGAAGCCGATCATCGGTGATGGGACGAACATCTGCTCGAGGTGCGGCACGCGATAAACACGACGGTGCAGTTGAGTCCCAAGGTTTCTCTAGCATTTTTAAATTCTGGGAGAAACCCTCGGCTAGCCAAGTGGTTGCGAAGAGAGGTAGAGAAAGGAAGCCAAAAGCTGTGATTGGACCCGAACATCTGGGCCGATCGGCTTAAGCGTCTCAGTGTGCTGAGAGACTTAGTGCGGCGTCACATTGATGAGTTGCAGAGGCGAAACCAACGCCAATATAATCAGGGGCGACGATTCGCGGTGTTCAGTCCTGGGGATACGGGGTTACGACGAGAGCGGGTCCTGTCGAGTATGACGAAGGGAGTTTCATCGAAATTCGCGCCAAAGTACGACGGACCCTTTACGATCAAGGAGATGCTGTCCCCGACAGTCTATCTTCTTGAAGACTTGGGTCGTAGGTCCCCGAAGGCGCATATCTTTGACTTAAAGAAGTATGTGCCTCCGCGGACCCTTCTCGGAGGGGCAGAGTAAATGAAGCATGATCTGGGTTGTACGGAGTAGTGTGAGGGAGCGGAAGGCGGTGGCGACTAGTCGCTTTTCAACGGCTCGTCGCAACAGTTCACTAATTCTCTTGTTGCAGTGTGTGTTATTCTATTTCAAGTTTTCGATCGTGACCCACCCGGCGTTCAAATTCGCCGAATGTGCCGAGGAGATCGAAGCTCAGCGGCTGAGTGAGAGGGAGGCAGAGAGGTGACGGCGTCGAGAACGCCAGCTACAGCGAGCTAGCTCGGGCGAACCCTCGTTGGTTGTGCCGACGGCCTCTGCCCTGCTGGTAGAGCGAGCCACGGTGGTAGTGGAAGGGCCTATGGAGTTTATTCAAATTTCTTCAAACTTTATTCAAATCTCTAGAGTCTATGGAGTAGGACTCTTTGTCCAATCCTGATCTCCAGAATCGAGGCCTTCCCCTCGCTAAGGTGGCCTTCTCCGGCGTTGTTGTCGAGATTGTCACGTGGTGAGCCGTGGAGGTGGAGGAGAAAAGCCCACTGGAGGGTTGTGGCCAAAAGACGCAAGAGTTGGAAGCGCTTCTGAACAGCCAGGGGAGAGGAGACGAATAAGATAAGCGCCACTTCTCCTGCGTGCGACGGCGGAAGTATCTGAGAGTTCTGGGTGACCAGCGGGTTATGCCGATGACTTGAGGCGAGAGGAGGCTGTTCGTTAGCGCGCCCTCGCTTCGTCTTGGCTGAGGCGGCAAAGGCCAAATTGTTGCTAGTACCTCGAGCTCGATGGTGACGAGTCGAGCCCGTCAACCATTTGGGTGGATTGTGCCAAGGTGAGAGTTGGAGGGAAGAGCCGTGAGGTGGTTGGTGGTCTGCGGGTCAAGCTTGCCCCAGAGGCAAGGGGTGGAAAGGCAACGCCACGCGGAGGGATCTTTCTGTCTGGCAAGGAAATTCCCCGTTGCTGGTCCGTGGATCCTCCTCCTCGGGCCTGTTTTGATTGCTGGAAGCAGGGGCGCGGACAACAGGAGTGCCCGCGCCCAAGGACGGCCCACTTTTGTGGAAACTGCGGCCGTCGCGCTGTAGCAACGCCATCTTGCCCCCAGTGTCGTGATTCTTTTTGGACCTGAAGGGGGACGCAGGACTCTAGGGTCACTGAACCCGTGCCCGTGCCACAGAGGGTGAAGCCCGAGGAGCCCCAGCCAGTCCCGGTGGTGAAAAAGTAAAATAAGGAGAGCAAGCCTATGGCTTCCCAAGACGAGAGGACTCCAAGGCGCACTGCCACCCAGCGCCGTCGTGATCACCGCAAGAAGTGCAGCCCCGTCGCGCTCCCTGCGCTGGCGTCCTCCGCGGTCGCAGCGCCTGGTGGAGCAGCTGCTTACATCCACCGCAGGATGGCGGCCAAGGAGCTTCGGCGAGTAGAAGCGCTTGGAGTTTCTTCCTCTGTCACCAGGATGGAGGTGAAAACCGCTATTGAAGCTGACGTGGAAGTTCGCATTCGAGCGAACCGGGAGGCGGAGAAGAGGTGGCAAGACGGGGAGAGAGGAGTTTTCTCCGAGGAAACGATGTCGGTTTTCCCACCACCAGTGATCGCTACCTGGGCCGAGGTTTCGCTGCGAGCTGGCCTCTCGACTTCTTAGCCGCGGCATCCTGCAGCGCCGTCGGTGAGCCGGTCGGTGGCCGTTGAGCCGTTCTCCTCACAAGCCGAGGAGCACGTAGAGTCGGTAAAGGACTGGCTCCGGCTGATGGATAGTCTGAGAGACGTCTCCCCGGAAGTCAGGGGATTGGTGGCTGAAGCTGCGGTGATAAACACCATCGCCCGCGACGAGAATCGCCGGGGGAAGTTAGGTGAGTCTTTTTCTCTGACTATGGGGAGATTCTCACGGCCATCTGAAAGAGAAGGGTGCTACCATTGATGACTTGTGCTGAATTTTTTCTTCTACGAGGAGGTAGAGTTCGGGGGAGGGGGGCTTTGTGTCGGAAAGTCCGTCATTGGTCATCGACGAAAAATGTAATGTTTACATTCTTGCTCGACTGTCGCCGGGTTGCCGGTTAGGGAAAGCCCGTTTAGAAAGACTGTTCTGAAAGCCGGCAATGTTCAAAAATTACACGGTTTTCGAACTTGCGGCAACGATCAGCGAGAAATTAGGGAGCCGCGAGGGGAGGCAAGAGAAGAGTGAGCGCAACAGTTAGTTTAGTCGTGCGCTCTCGCGGAATAGGTAGTTTTCGCGCTTCTCGCGAAAGTAAAGGGATTTTTATTTGTTACAGAGAGGAGAGCGAGCGTCATGAGTAAGTGAAGCCAGGGGCAAAGGTGTGGGAAAGAGAGTGAGAGAGAATAAGGAAGAAGTCGAGGGTGCAGTGCACGTCAGAAGAGCGCCGACGAAGAAGTGTAGCGTAGCAGAGAGCCGGGAGACGAGGTGATCAAGTGTCAGCGGGAGGCGACTGGAGGTTGCCACCGCAACATCTGAAACCGAGGGTGAGGTGGAGGCAGTCAGCGTTCAGGCGGGCTCACATCGAGGTCCGGCAGCCCTTCTTCAGAGGGAGAGCTGTAGGAGCCAGGTGCAGCAGGGCAGAAGGAAACAGCCGGGAGTTGAGCGGTCTGCGGACGAGCCTCGTGAGCAATAACGGTAAGTGTCCTCACTTATCTGCGTGAAATAGAGCGAGAGAGAGAGAGAGAGAGAGAGAGAAAGAGAGATAGAGATAGTGTGTATTAGCAGGTTCGTGGTGAGGGTGGCGAGGGGTTGCAACTTCCCTGCCCTCGGGAAGCGATAGGCCTCCTTCGGCTGCAGGGACAGTTGCGGGCGGCTGGCCTGCATAATATTGCGTCATAGAGAGCGAGAGAGAGAGAGAGAGAGAGAGGGAGAGTCAGAGAGATGAAAGCAGTGTTTTAATATAATATTATTTTGTGCAAGGCACACAGGGCGCACGTAGCTAAATCAGCTACGACGAGGTACCTACGACACAACTAATACTAAGTTAATCTTTTTGATAATGCACCAATGAGTACCAGCCACTATGTTTTTATAGTAACAATTGCGATTACACCTGCCTGACTACTCAGCGGCAGCAAAACGCGAGTTCTCGCAGTCGACAAAGATACATATTATTGGGAGTACAAATTAATTCGGTCCATGTTATCGTGTCAAAAATGCATTTATTACAAAATAAAAAGAATTAGAAGATTAATCAAAGTAGCTTTCATCGCTAGTTACTACTTTTTCCTACCTCTTAGGCAATTTTCGAATTCCATCTCGAAAAAATGTCTCGACTTTTGAGGTGATCCAAGTTAATAGCTATTTTCGATTTCTGCGAATGAAGTGAGCCGATGACCTGCCGATCGTGCTAAATCTCTTGGAACAACCAGTAATCAGAAGGAGTAACGTCCGGAGAATACGGCGAGTACGGCAAAATATCCCACATGAGCCTTTTCAAATATTTATCCACTACTTTTGCGACATAAGGCCAAGCGTTGCCATGCAGATAAAAAAATTTGTCTTGTATTTGCTTGTATTTCAGCCGTTGTTCTCGTAATGCACGGCTAAAACTTATTAATCGCAGCCTATACCAATCAACCGTTATGGTATCACCAGGTTGTAGCAGCTCATAGTACACAACACCCTTTTGGTCTCACCAGATAAACAACATGATCTTCGAACCATGAATATTCGGCTTTGGTATTGATGTTAACGATGATGTTAAGGTCGATGGCAACGATTGACCGGGCATAGCGTAGTATTTTTTCTTCTTAGGGTTATCATAGAATATCCATTCTTTATCCCCAGTAGCGATTCTATGTAAAACACCGTTTCTTTGTTGCCTTTGAAACAGCTGCTTGCAACAAAAAAATCGCTTGTCAATGTCTCTCGGTTTCAGTTCATATGGCATCCAATTGCCTTGCTTTTGAATCATTCCTATAGATTTTAATCTTACAGGAACTGCTTGTTGAGTCACTTCAAATGATTCCGAATACTTCTCTTGCGTTGATTCGGATCTTCATCGAGTAATGCGTCCAACTTTTTGTCATCAAATTTTTTTGGCTGTCCAAAGTAAGGCTTGTCTTCATCGCTGAAATCTCCATTCTTGAAACGTCGAAACCATTTCCTACAAGATTTATCAGTTGGAGTATTGTCACCATAAACTTCCACAAGCATTCGATGCGCTTAAGTTGCATTTTTCTTTCAATTAAAACCAAAAACTAAAACCTCTCGCAAATGCTGCTTAGTTAACACAAAATTAGACATATTTAACACAGTTGAAAACAAGATTTTTTTATGATACTCGAAGCGATATAAACTGAATAATATTGACAGATGTCTAATCTCTTTGAAACTATCGACTTTAGCTTTTACTGTTATATATTCATAATAGCCAGAGCCCTCTTTTGAAAACGGTCCGAACCGATTTGTACTCTCAATAGATTCGGCTGACAGCGAAGAATTTGACAATACGAGTACATTAAACGAACTTAACTTCGACAGAAACGGTTAGAAGCAGATAAATTAAGAAGATTTAGACAAAGAATTCAAGATTAATATATCGACGTTTTACCGAAACTATTGAAAGACGTTGATTTATTTATTAGAGAATGGATGTGGCTTTAATTAGATAATGCGCAAGCAAATTATTTAAATATTGTAAGAAATTATTTAAATAACCAATACAATAGTGGGTGGATTGGGAGACTGGGCACAGTCGCGTGGTGTCCTTGTTCGCAAGATCTAATTCCTCCCAAATTTTTTCCTGTAAGGGTTACTCAAAAATATTGTCAACAGCGAAAAACCTACAGTCAAGAAGAATATTTAGGAATGTATTCGAACACTCGAATATATCCGAAAGGAACGTATTCAAAATGCTTATGCAGCAATATCTTGAGAAATTCTTTTAAGTACAAACACATTATTTAGAAGGCGTATCGACTTATGCTTTCAAGAAAACGGACGTAATTTCGAACAGTTATTTCACTAAGTGTACGACTTAGTGATTTAACTGTTTGAAGTCGCAAATTAACTATTTGTAACGTCCGTTTTTTTACTTGCCAAGTAATTTACGTGAGAGGCCAAAAACTTAAGGAAATCAAGCACTGTAATCGTGAGAGGTAAGAGGACTCACTTTCAACAAGGACCCCAAAGGGAATAAACTACCACGTATATGCCGTTGCTCCAGGGTAGTGCTAAGTGTAGTAATTTCTATTAATTTCGGCTAAAAGTTTCGTCCGCTATCTTGGTCCGCAATTTTGAATTTTGCAAATCTGGCTTCTGATTCGTGATCAATGATCCCATACACTCCAGGAAACTTAATTTGGTTAAAATTGGTTGATTAAAACTTTTCTTGATGGCGAACCACCATCTTGGTCTACCATCTTAAACTTTCTAAAATAGCCTAGGTCATACCTGAGCGTAAAATTTCCCGCTCTCTCATTCTCTGGTGACGTAAATAGATGTTAATATTTAAAAATATTTCGCTTCTGGATAAAATGATCCACTAACAAACAGAATTGGAAATTGGAAGGTACGCCATTTTGTTTTTTCCTTGAAATCTTACAGGTTTTATATAAAATTTTTTTTGATACCTGGCTACGTAAACGAGTTATTGGAGGTAATAGATTCATATGATTTACCCTTTATATGCTTTTTCTACTAATATAGCGAATATAGAATGCAAAAACCTCCTGCAAGCCTGCGTTTCTCATAACCGTTGTTTTTTACGAAACTTCAAAGTTAAGAAAAAAAAAACCATAGAATAAAAATGTCTGAATTGTTCAAAGAATACTCTCAAATTTTTTTAGATTTTTCGGAAAAAATTTTTTATTTTTCGAAGAACTGCGAAATTAAAGTTCCCAAAAAAGTTTTTGAAAAAATCTTATAAAATTCGTGAGTATTCTTTGACTAATTGTTGAACATTTTGAGTAGAAAGTTTGTACCAAAGCCTGTACATTTTGCGAAAGAAATTCTCAAACTTTATGCAAATTCTTTTCAATCGTTTTCCAATTTTTGAATTTTACAAATGAGTTAAGATTAAAACATTCCGGGAGGATCTAAAAAATTAATTAACTAAATAATATATATTGAATATATCTATTTTTAGCTTATATTAAGATTTTACTGTTAGCGAAACCCATAGACAATAGTGCTAACGTGGTAAAACTATGCCTCCTTTAGGATGCTTGCTTATAGTGAGTTCCCTTGCCTCTTACTGTACAGAGTGCTTGTGTACACTCTGACAAAAAAGTATCCGAAAATTCTCATTTAAATTGCCCGCGTTGAGTATTTTTAAGTATTTGAAGTTTCTGTATGTTGGTAGGACTGCCCGTAATTACTATGCCAAACATGAGTGCGGTCTGTCAACTAGTTTGTTTACGACAGCTGTTGAAACTAGTCGACCTCAGTGGTAGTCTGCGAATGTTACAATGGAAAAAAATATTGAACAAAAAGTTTGTCCAAATTTTGTGTTTTGAACGAAATTTCGTGTTCTGACTCATTGCGAATGCTGAAAAAGGCTTATGGAGACTCTGTTTTATCGAAAACTCAAGTGTACAAATGGTACAAAGCCTTTAAAAACGGTCGGAAGATCGTCGAAGATTTGGCTCGTTTAGGACGACCGTCGACATCTTCAACCAACGATAACGTCGAAAAAATCGAGGAAATTGTGCTCGAAAATCGTCATGCCAGTGTAAGAGAGATAGCTCGTGATCTCAACATCTCTCGTGAAACCGCTCGTTTGATTTTGGTGAACCGATTGAGTATGCAGCGCGTCGCCGCTCAGATCGTTCCGTTAGAGCTGAATTTTCTTCAAAAACAGTACCGGATGCAGGTAGCTGCAGACATGCTGGATCGTGCGAATTCTGATCCCACGTTCATGGGACGAATCATAACTGGTGACGAGACATGGGTCTATAAATACGACGCACAAACGAGCCAACAATCATCGGAATGGGTGGGAAAAAATGAGCCAAAACCAAAAAAACCTCGCAAAAGTCGTTCGAAAATCAAGACAATGCTTATTGTTTTCTTCGATATTCGTGGTGTGGTTCATCATGAATTCGTTCCGCAAGGTCAAACGGTCAATAAGGACTTCTATTTAACCGTTTTCAGATATTTGCGTGAAAATATTCGCCGTAAACGGCCGGATTTGTGGCAAAACAATTCGTGGATTTTGCATGACGATAACGCACCTTTTCATCAAGCCACGATTATTAACGATTTTAAGACCAAACATTCGATAAATACTATCGACCAGCCACCTTATTCGCCTGATATAGCTTCGTGTGACTTTTTTCGTTTCTCCAGACTAAAATACCGCTCCGGGAAACCAGATTTGACTCCATAGACGCCATAAAAGAAAATTCGCAGAAGGAGCTGAAGGCCATCCCTGAAAGCGCCTATAAAAAATGTTTCCATGATTGGAAAAAACGTTGGCACATGTGTATCGCTTCAAATAGAGCATATTTTAAAGGAGATTCAATAAATATTGAAGAAGTTTAATATTTTTGCGTTTTATTTCAAATTTCCGGATACTTTTTTGTCAGAGTGTATACTGAATCCCCTTGCCTTTTTTGAGTGTAATGCTTGGTTATAGTGAGTTCCCTTGCCTCTCACAGTCATTCAGATGTTTGAATCATTTTTAATCATACATGGGCTACAAGAAAACAAATTATAGTTCTCACAAAACTTATATGTTCTTACTGAGCAATTCGCACACTTTTGTTGCCTATTTACGAATTTTTAATGTTTTTTCTGATTTTTCTGAGTATCATGAATGTAACTTTTAGCTATTGACATTGCGAATTCTTTAGTTCCGACTTTCTTTTCACTATCACCAGCAGCATTAAATATTACAACGGAATTCGTAAAAGCAGCTTGGATAAGACTAATAAAAACTACCCATATCCATTTCTTTAATCAAATACTTAGCAACAAATTATTACAGTGTCCATCGTGTACATCAATTAACTGTTTGTAAAGGTATTTACCAATGGACTGATTGTAAAGGTGAAACGCGAAATCGGTATGTCGATTTTTGTTTTTTCGATTAAGCTGTACCTCTTCACTGTTATGAATGAAGTAACCCTTGCAGCTGTAGATAATATCGACACGGGTTTTGAATCCATTATAGTGATGTAATTTATACGACTTATTTACTCGTGCTTTACTACATACGTTCAACGTAGAGACTTTTTATCGATGGCATTTTTTTCATTGACACGGCTGTCTCTAACGGTTCCAGTACATTTTAATTTCAACTATATTAAATGCACAACAAGATCTAAATTTGTAAAATAATTGTCAAAATAAAGATGATTTAGAGAAACTTTTTCATCTGCTGTCAACTTGGAACAGGGTTTCAATAAATTTAAAACCACGCAAAATCCTAGACACATTTAGAAAACTTATTTTCTACTGCAGAATTTTTTCACAGTCTAAGACAATATTCAATAAATATCCATCAACAGTGCATAGTCCCTAAAATTAAGGCTGAATCGCATAGATTTCCCACGAATGAACAAATTAACGTAAGTTCCAGCATACGATTCAGCCATTATTTTATCCACTGACAAAACAGATCTCCAGAAGCCAAACTTCAAAATATTTTTTTGCAACACTTTTTTTCAGTAATGCACGAACTCGCAAACCCATTGTATTTAAATCGTTATCATATGTCTTCGACAATTTCAATTTGGACTTGATTAATTCAAACGTAGCTCGTGAAATTGCTAAAGAATTTACATTATAAGATAAGAAAGGGTCAGTTGACTAATAATCTTTCTAAGACTCTCTTTTGTTGAATGAACTAGTTATGACAATTCCTATAAATGTATTCAAATCGACCAACCATAAATCAAAACTATTTTTTTTAGATGTGGGACGTTCCGAAGAATTCTCAGTACGTTTCGGAGTCGAGTTTTATCTTTTTTAAGTTTTTGATTCTCAGTTTATATTAAAATAAGATTTTCTACCAAGTATCAGCTCAAAATAATAATTTTTTAAAAAGTTATGCACATTTAAAAGAAAAGGAGTAAAATTTTTAAACCGTTATATATTGAATATTGATAATTGAAATCACATAATTTTTTCTTTTAATTACGCCAATGATATTGAACTTTTGAAAAATATGTAATTTGACGCAAAATTTTCTTATAAAAAAATTACAACTATTTTTTATAAACAAATTAGGTTTTTTAATAGAGGGACACTTACGATGTTAGATTTTTTAATGTCAAAATAATGTTCAATGTCTTTCCTTTAATTCTAATAAGAAGACTCGTAAAACAGTTTGAAAAAAAATATTAGAACAATTTAAAATTGACGCTCTGCGCTTTCTGCCGCGACGCGTCGCACTTAGTCTTACGTAAGTACGCGCTACATAATACAGTGGCTGCGTATGGAGCGATTGGTCTCACTTCTTCTAGCTTCATTTTTATTTTAAAGCACTTGTTTTGATAGATTTTTTTTATGTCAGAATAAAGCTCAATGTCTCCTTTTTAATTTCGGATAAAAAACTCGGTGAAAATAAAATTATTTAAAAGTAAAAATATTAGAGCAATTTGTAATATTTTTTTTTTTCAACTACCTGACGACTTTTTTATAAAAAATTAAAGAGTAAATTATACCTTAATTTGACGTGAAAAAAATTAAAAAATCAAATATGCGTTAAGTTACAAAAAACTAAATTCTATAACTCAATGTTGCAGCTCATACGTAAAACTAAGTGCGTTCGGAAGTGTGAAGCGTCAACTTCAAATAGCTTTTATATTTTTTTTTTTAAACTTTCTGACGAGCTTTTTATACGAAATTCAAGAAGAGACATTGAGTTTTATTTTAAAATAAAAAAATCTATTAACACAAGTGCTTTAAAATAAAGATGAAGCTAGAAGAAGTGAGACCAATCGCTCCCTACGCAGCCACTGAATTATATAGCGCGTACTTACGTAAGACTAAGTGCGACGCGTCGCGGCGAAAAGCGCGGAGCGACAACTTTAAATTGTTCTAATATTTTTCTTTTAAACTGCACGACGAGTGAATTTATTGGAAATAGAGACTTTAAACATTATTTTAAAATTAAAAAATCTAAAATTGTAAGTGTCCCTCTATTGAAAAATCTAATTTGTTTATAAAAAATAGTTGTAATTTTTTTATAAGAGAGTTTTGCATCAAATTAAATATTTTTTAAAAGTTTAATATTATTGCCGCAAATGAAGAAAAAAATTATGCGATACCAATGAATAATATTCGAGACATAACGGCTGAAAAATTTTACACTTTCTTTTTTTTTTAAATTCGCATAACTTTTTAAAAATTAATATTTTGAGCTGATACTTGACAAAAAATCTTATTTTAATATAAACTGAAAATTAAATAATTTTGAAAACAAAATTGAACTGGACACCGTAATGTACTAAGAATTCATTAAAACGTACTATACATAACGTTGGTGTTACATTTGCGTAAATAAAATACGTCGATTGGTTTTGCCTTCTAGCGTCTAAGCACCGAAGCCTATGGGCTCGAGACAGCTGAGGTTTGGATTGCGAGATTTGTAAGGAGTGAGTGTGTGTTTCAGGATTGAGCAGATATAGTAGGCTGTATTCTAAAAACGAAACCAGGCTTAAGCCCTGCTCTGGAAAAGGTCCTAGCGAACGTGTGTCATAGGGATAAGAACGATTAGCCGCTTTACGACCGAAAATTTCTTCGGAGAAAAAAAAGAATAATTGGAAAAAAAAAAAATGAGAAAGAATAAATACAACTAAATTCGCTTTATTTAGTAAAAGGGTAGCAACAGGCGATTCTTCTCTGCCACTCTCTCTCTCTCTCTCTGTCTCTGTCTCTCTGTCTCTCTCCCTCCCTCTTTCTCTTGCTCTCAAGTTTCAGCTGGTATCTGACGGTTATAGTATGAAATTGTATTACCAGAAACGACTTAGACTCGATCCCGACTCCGAGTCTGAGAGCGTCAGAGAGTCCTAGGAAGTGATTTTTTCTTCGCCGTCGCTTGGCTCATTACCTCGGTTTTCACCTAGAAGTTTTTCTCCTACTTTTGAATAAAGATGTATGGAAATTTGTAAGTTTCGCATTTTTGATCGTGGAAATCGGGGCAGCGTTTGCAGTTTCCCACGCGTGGCTCGTAATATGATATTGGGGATGTGAATAAGTTGTCGCCGTTTTTTGTAAAAATAAATCCTTTATTTAAAAAAACTAATTAAAAAATCAGTCAATTAAAGCATTGCCCATCGCTGGAGATTACTTTTTTCCATATTTCCGGCAGCATTTGAATTCTACGTCGAAAAAACGACACTTCTTTTTGGGCTATCCACGAATCGATCTATTTTGTCGTTTCTTCATATGAAGTGAAGTGCTGCTCAGCCAGGCCGCTAGTTACTGATCGAAATAAATATTAGGTTGCTGCAAATGAAATGGCTAATTTAGTAACAAATTTTTAAACAGCTGTAACTTTTTATAAAGACAATTTATTTAATCAAAACAGGTACCAATAGATGCAACACGCTTTTCCCAACGAGATACAAGTACATTTATTCTAGTTTTGTAGAAGTCCAAGTTTTTGGTTCAAAGAAGCTCCTCGAAGGCATTTTTGACAGCAGCTTCATTATCAAATCTTTTTCCTGTCAAAAAGTGATCCAAATGTTTAAAGAAATTATAATCTGTTGGTGAAAAGTCTGGTGCATATGGAGGGTGAGGAAGAGTCTCATAGCACAACTCGTTTAATTCTTGGACCGTTGTTCTCAATACATGAGGTCGTGCGTTATCATGAAGCAGTATCACTCTATCCCTGTTGACAAGCCTAGGTCGTTGAACTATCAATTTCTGATGCATTTCATCCAGTCGAGCACAGTATTTCTCAGCATTGATGGTTTCGCCAGGTTGCAGGCACGAATAGTGGATAACTCCAGCTACAGACCACCAAATAGTTACCATTATTTTCTTTGAATGAAGGCTTGGTTTCGGCATGTGTCTTGGCGCTTCACCGGCATCTAGCCATTGAACCGAACGGCGACGATTATCGTATAAAATCCACTTTTCATCGCAGGTCACAATTCGGTACAAGAACGGTTCCTTTTTGTTGCGGGAGAGAAGAGAACTTGAAATCTCTATTCGCCACGTCATGTTTTGCTCGGTAAGATTATGAGGAACCCATTTGTCAAGCTTTTTCACTTTTCCAAGCTGTTGCAAGCGGTGACAAACTGTCGAGTTGTGAACGCCTAATATCTCGGCAAGATCCCTTATGGTTTGGCGGGGGTCTGACTCCACTAATGCACGCAGCTTGTCGTTATGGATCGATGGTCCTGGGTGTCCACGTGGCTCGTTTCCAAGGTCCATATCTCCGGATCGAAATTTTACGAACCACCGCCGAGTGGTTCGTTCGCTAACTGTATCAGGCCTAAATGCGCTGTTGATATTTCTCGTTGCTTCCGTTGCGTTGTGCTCTAATTTAAATTCGTATAGTAAAAGTAGCCATTTTTGATTCACTTCAATGTTCACTTTCTCTTTTTGTTTTTACGATCACTATGAAGTGCAAAACAGAAATGACTCTATAAACCAAGGTGGCAGTATTTATACTTCGAGATGTCATATCATTTGCGCCGCCTTGTGCCAACATAATACACTAAAATTGCAGCCAACTTTATGTCATTGCTAAATCGGCCATTTCATCTGCAGCAACCTAATAGTTAGATTATTAGGTATTTTAATATTAAATATAGAACACAAAAAGAGAAAAACAAATCTGTATTTCTTTATTTATTTTGTTTCAACGCACCCGTCCCTACAGACATACGACTTGTGATTTCTAGGCGCACCTAGAGACCAAAAATGCGAGTATAATTTAACACACAAGGCGCATCTCGTTGACCAAATTTCAGTGATATTTCTTAGTGATTTAACCGTTACGTGATTAAAAGTTTGATAATTTCTTTCTTAAAATCTATAGATTTTGGTACAAATTTTCTAAAAACAAAAACGTCTTAAAATTACAACATTGTCAAAGAATACTTTCGAATTTTTTGTGATTTTCTGAAAAACTTTTTTAGAAACTTTAATTTCGTAGCTTTTAAAAACTCAAAAATTTTTTTCAAAAATTCTGAAAAAATTTGAGACTATTCTTTAAGCAAGTGAAAGACATTTTTGTTTCATGGATCTTTTTCTAAACTTCGAAGTTTTTGAGAAAAACAACAGTAATCAGAAACGCAAGTATTCGGAAGATTCTTGCATTTTATCTGCCATATAGGAAGAAAAAGCAAGTATATAAAAATTCTCTACTAAAGTTCAAGAATTTTGCGTACCGATGGCTAAAGGAAGTTTCAGATATCGATGTGTTTCATGTCTGAAAAAAAATCATAAAAATATATAATTAAACATTTTTTACCATTTTTGTATGCAAAATCGCCATATTTAATTTAGTTGTCAACATTCAATTTTGAGCCCAGACTTAAATTTACCATACCCAGAAGCGTAAAAAACAGTACCTTTAATCTATTTATTGTTCCTTTATATACATGAATTTTTCGGTCAAATGCATGTTGAAATTGATCGTTTTGGTCATTAATAGGTTAAAAGATTTCTTTTGTAAATATTCTAAAATGAATGCGTAAAACAAAGCTCATATGACACGTAGAAAAAATAAAGATAAAAGCAAAAATAAATGTAGTAGAATACAATAACAACAATAACAAGAACAAATAGATTAATCGGAGACAAAATAGCGGAAGCAACGAAAATCAAACTAACTTGTTAAAAATATATTTTATTTGACTCTCCAACACTAGTTCAATCCTTATCCGATAAGGCTTATTAAGAAGTTAAGTTATTGGTACGGACCATGAAAGGTTGTACCAAACAAAATCCTGAGTGTAATGGCTCTAAAACACCGTGAACAAGCAAGCGAGCTAACGGGCGAGCTACTGCCCGTAATTTTTGTTTATTTTGGTATTGGAATGCGTTTCACAATCTGATAATTGCTTTTATTATTCAAATATTGAGATGAATAATTAATTCAATAAACACAAATGTATATGGATCAGTATACGACTTAAAAGTAAAATCAAAATTTTAGTTGCGCATAGGCATTATTTAGTATAGTGGCTTAATTATTTGAAATTAATTGGTAAATGATCTTATTTTCATTTCAAAAATTACTATAGATCATGCTTCGTTGAAAAGAATAAAAAACTATTTCATGTTCAATTTTGAGTTTATATTATCATAAAGCTAAACGTAAACATGGTAATCTTTTTTAAAAATTCATGCAATAAGTTTTCAAATAAACTACTTTAGTTTGGTTTTTCATGAAGATATGGAACTTTGCTGTTTAAAAAAATGTTCGATTACTATCGTTATTCGACTTTATCATCAACATTTGTCGAAAAACAAGTTTTTTCTCCAGACATACAATTAACACTATTTTTTTATTTGCTTCTATGATAAGATTTATATCTATATTTATTTCTTTTAGATATTTACTATAAGATTTTTATTTCTTTTCAGATTTATTATGTATTCAGAAAATATACTCGGTAGTATTTAAAATGTAACTAAAGCGACTTAAAAGCAGCTAAATATACATAGAAGTCATGTTTAATCATAAACGTTAGTTGATGAATTGAAAAAATTCTTTAATTCAAATTCTAAAATTGAAGATTTTATATATTAAACTTGTCATTCAGTTATGCGTTTAAAAGTGACAATGTAAAGTAATCAGTTCAATTAAAAATAATGCATCTGAAGCTCCGTGCCTATCTTTTAGTCAACCACCTACATATTCTTCTGCAAATTTATCTTAAAATACCGACCTAAAATACCATCTTGTAATATTTACTTAACAAAAGAAAGTAGTAGAAGATACCGTGGAGATGATTATGTAAAGGTGCATTGCTACACAAGTATTGTTGCCTTTGCAAAATATATCGATGTCTTTTTACAGTACTATTCCAAGCATGGCTTCAAATTTTCATTAAAAGAAACATTCTGTCATTAAAAATTGTTTTTATGACAAGGATATAAATAACATTGTAATATTATTATATTGTAGCAGTATTAATGTTTTAGAAATCTCTAAGCTTTTACAAATAATCAAAATTGATATCGATAAAGAGCCGATGCATTCAGTTAAAGATTATTCGTAACCGAAAATCGTCTTATCATGTTTATAATTTTGGTCAACAAAAATCTTCACATTACATGAAATGACGAAATGCTTTCGAAATTTTGATTTTTGAAATGTTATTCGAGTTATTGTTGTATTTCTGTACAGAATTCAAAAAGGCAATTCTAATAACGTCATTTATTCTGTAGTGGATCTGGAACGTTCCCAACAAGTTTCCGATTTGTTTAAATCAGTATCAAATTTATTTGAAAAAGTTGTACTACCATCTTGTCTTGGAATAAGAGCATCAAATTGAAAATATTTGATTGAAAATCACATAGCGCCAGTTGTAAGATTATTGCATAATGTAAATAAACAATTGGTATTGCTATGCGATGGCACTTATCTCAAGCATAAGAAAATAGAAATAATAAATATCAACGCAAGTTCTACTCAGGTCAGAAAAAAGAACCACTGTGCACGACCTTCCTATGCAAACGTAAATAACGGTGAAATACTTAAAAAGAATTCTCAATCATCTTGATAGTTTAGTTACCCTCTTAAAATTAGATAATAAGTATAAAGAGAGGTTTTAAAGATAGTATTGCTAGATTATTTAAAATGGGATAAGAAGGACACTTGCCTGCGTTGAAGGGCTCATGAAAACAATTAACAGCTATCAAGGCAAGGAATTGCGCTTCGTTGCACTCGTCCGTTGGGTCGCTGTAGCAGTGTATGGTATAATTAGCTCAAAATACAAATTGTTGCGCAATCAATTTGCTAATAAAATAATTCTCTATGCACGAACTTACAGTTGAATATCTTGCTTTATTACTAATATTGTACGTTTGGAAAAACATTCATTTCTAGTATTTCTAGTAGGGATAAAGTGATTGCTCTAATAAAAAGTCGTAAAGGAATGAGTAATAGCTTAGCAAAAGAAGTAAAAACTGAAAGATGGAGTCGATAAAAGACAATATCTATGCAAATTCACTTTAGAAGACGTATTAGATTCTCCAAAAATAATGGAACAAGATTTGAAAGTTTTTTTCACAAGTACTTATCAGTTGGGACAAGCGGTTTATTATCTAGCTGAATTGATTATTATAAATAGTAAAATAAATATCGATTATTTGAAGTTTGCGTAAAATACAGTCCAAATTCAATAGGATCTGGTAAAATAAAACGATATGCTACTTTTCCAAATGTGCAAACAGAATGAGAATTCTTGGCTGCTGCTCACATGTAGCTGCAGTTGTTTGCTATTTATCTTATGCTTAATACCTACCGAATATTATAAGGGCGTGTAAGAAATTAATAAGTATTTTTCTAGCGAAAGATATAGTTTCTGTTATCAATGATGATACGAGGTCTGGCTATTAAATAACACGACTGCGCGCCTAGAGGGCGCCGTAGAGGGGTGGGGAAAAAAACAAGTAGTGCGTTGGGTATCTAGATATCTTGTTTATGCACGTACCAAAACACGTTCTCGTCACTATTATTGTATTTGTGCAGTAGTGGTTTGAAACGAACGTGTTTTTTCTCGTGCCGAAAACCATGTGTGACGAAAAACAGGAGCAACGTATCAATCTCAAGTTTCTTGTTAAATTAAAAAGAACTCCGACTGAGTGCTGTAAATTGCTGCAAGAGGCTTATGGGGACAATTCTCTATCTCGTGCGCGTGTTTTTGAGTGGTGTAGGCGCTTTAGTGAGGGCCGAGTGAGCACTGAAGATGATCAACGCCTAGGTCGCCCTGTCACTGTTTCAACTCCGGAAACAGTGACCGAAATCAACCAAATTGTGCGCGCAGATCGTCGAATCAGAATCCGGATGATTGCCGAGGCTGTAAACGCCGATAAAGAGACGGTTAGACAAATTTTACACGAGGAATTACACATGACAAAAGTCTGTGCGAAGTTGGTGCCAAAAAACCTGACTCCTGACTAAAAGCTCTTGCGTCAACAGGTCTGCTCAGATTTCCTTGAAAGGTTAAAAAACTATTCCGGACTGATGAAAAACATTATTACTTACGACGAAACGTGGATTTTTCAAAACGATGTTGAAACAACGCAGCAATCGATGCATTGGAAGACGCCTGAATCGCACAGAATCAAAAAAGCAAGGATGTCCAAATCAAAATTCAAGGCAATGTTGATCGTCTTTTTCGACATTAACGGTATCGTGATGACTAAATGGGTTCCAGTGGGTCAGACTGTCAACCAGACTTACTCTTTGTCAGTTTTGGCAACACTGCGAGAACGAGTTTGTAAGAAACGGCCCAAATTGTGGAAGAACAACTCGTGGATTTTGCACCAGGACAACGCACCTGCCCATAACGCGCTATCTGTGAAGCAGTATATGGCCGGTAAGCGCACTTCAGTGCTCGAACACGTGCCGTACTCGCCAGATTTGGTACCGTGCGACTTTTTTTTGTTTCCGAAAATAAAATCTGCTTTGAAAGGGACCCGATTTGAGTCAATGGAAGCAGTAAAGCAAAAAACGGCAGAGCTCCTAAAGGCTCTCACCAAAGAAGACTTCCAGCACTGCTTCGATCAATTGAAAAAACGTATGGAAAGGTGTGTGGCGAGGGAAGGGGAGTATATTGAAGGGGAGCATTCAAATGTAGAATAATTTTTATAATAAAACCCTTTTTTATAACCAGTCTCGTTATTTAATAGCCAGACCTTGTAGCACCGAAGGCCAAACTTCAGGCTGTAAGTAAAAGATATGAATTATTAAAAAGATATAAGCTTACGTATTTTATTTTCGTTTCTTTTACATCTAAAATTGGTATGTTAAGCATATTAGAATATATAATTTAAAAACGAAGATAGAGTATCCTTTATTCGCTTTATCTGATGTCTTGGTGGGAGACTTACCCGTCTAAATGTAATAAGTTTAAAATATTCTACCATAACGTTCTCTACATCTATTATTTATTATTTGTTTGAAAAGCAAGCAAAAAAAAGAAAAAAATTTTCTAGTATTATGCTAACACATTATTTTTTTGACGAAAGTTTAGTCTACATTGATTTCATGATGCAATTAAGTATGCATAATCAAATGATTAGTTCAGCTGTCGCACAATCTATTGGGATAAATGACTTCAAAATGGGTTTTTAATTTTCTTTTCTAATGATTCGCCAATTTAAAGAATCTCATAAAATTTAAGAATGTGAAAAAACACAAAATGCTTTAAATGAATATTCTCATCCTTTTTAATGTATAGTCTTTCTTTTTATTTAGAAAGTTTTAAATCATTTTAGAAATGTGAAACTGGTGCGAAAATATTGAAAAAGTTTGGATAGATAGCTCTTCGAAGAATAATTTTTAACGTCCAACTGATTTCACTAGCTTTGTTTGGAGCTGAGATACCTCAGAACAACGTTTTTTGACTTACAGGGGCTCCTTGTCTACCTAGGGGACTAAAATTTCAGCCAGAGAAGTTTTTCTTTAAGCCCTACTCAAAGCCATTTTCCTTTGGCAAAACCATTGAGGCCTTGATTATGCGGCTATTATCCGGCTAGGCTCTTTCTAAATTTTCTATTACAATTTTTTCGGTGATTCATAATAAAATCGTGTTTTATATTATTTCTAAATTTTCAACGTTCAATATAAGCTCTTTTATTTCAAAAATGATTATAATATGCTCGTAGCAGACTTGAAATTGCACGAAGCTTGCACAAAATATGCAAAGCCTGACAGATCATTATGAAAAAAAATTACGCAAAAAAGTGAATTGAAAAGAAGTTAATATTATTTTTAAAATAAAATTTAATACTCAATAATTTTTTAAAAAATATCTTTTATAAAAAAATATCTTTGTAGATAAAATTAATTAAAGTGAAATACCTAAAGTTTGTCTTGTATCTAATTTTGATGCCATTGATTCTGGTGCAGACATAGTTCGTTTATATGGCCATTTAGAACCAAAACTTGCGCTCAATGTTTTAATTGAACTTCCACTACCATCAGATTGAGAAATTGCCTCATGAGCTCTATGAATTTTTTTTAAAAATGCATCACCGCTTAAATCTGTACTTTTTAAATCTAAAATAAAACAATTTTAAAATTATTAGTACCTTATAAAAATTTAATATTTTTATGGTTATACATAAAAAAAAAATATTCTAAAATAGCATCAACTAATTTATGCAAGTAATAAGAAAAAAGAACTTGAATATAGAATGTTTTTTGTTATTATTTGTATGTAGCATAAGAAATTTCAAATAAAAAACTAAACCGTGCCAATGGAAAAATATACAAAATAAATAGTTGTAAATAAAAAAACAGCTGAAAAATACAATAAGAAATGTACAGGGTGGAGCAGGAAAGTATCTTTATTTTCGAGATCGCGTTGTCAGTAGAGGGAACGTATTGGATAAGTGGGGGTAAGCTTGAATGATGCTGAGACCTTGGAAGTTTCCGTTAGGGCCGCTGTCAGCAGTAGACATTGCTTGGTCGAACAAGCAGCGCGCTTTTGAAATGTTCCCCGGGCGATTGATTTCCCGGTATAATGACATTCCATGGCCTACGCGCTCGTCGGATCTAACTCTGTGTGATTACTTTTTATGGGGCTACCTTAAGAGTGAAGTGTTCAAACATTGACCCAGGACCCTGGAAGCCTTCAAGCATGCAATTTGCCTTGAAGTTGGCCGCATTCCACCATAGATGCTTCGCAGAGTTATGCAGAACTTCAGAACCAGACTACAGCAGTGTATTGGCAATGAGGGACATCACTTGTGTGATGTATTGTTTAAAACAAGGTCAAACTAACTTCCAGCTTTACCCTTCAGATACGACAATTAAGATATTTTCTAACATCTTTTGTTATTTTTTAATTTACATTAAAAGTTAGGAATACTTCCCTGCCCCACCCAGTATTAACTTCTAATGGATTCTAAAGCAATTGAGATACGCAGATAAATCCAGCATTTCAATATCAGAGAAAAAAAATTAATCACAGAAACTATTAATTTGAACAATTGAACCAATAATATAATATAAATGAGCATACTACTCTAGCATATAAGTTTAGAATCATGATACGTTTTTATTGTAATACCTTTTGTTTTATCAGATCTATCAAATGCGTAGTTGACTATGTTGAGAAGAGTAGTATGTTGAGAAGAGTACTATTATTTTTTTAGTTTTAAAGATTATAATATATTATATTTGACTTATTTGTAAAACTACAGAAGATTAAATTTATGAGAGTATTTTATTTGTCTTTTTTCGTTTTTTTTTTTTTAATTTTTTTTATATATTCAATGGGAAAAAACGGGAAATTCGCCTACACAGGACCGTCAGCCAGATCCTTTTGGTTTACCTAGACAAAGACAAAGAACCACGCTGGGTTTCGTATTCACATCAGCTCTGGCCTCGGATAGACCCGATGGCTCGAATACATCCATAGCGAAGGCTTTGGCATCTCCAGGAACCATTTTACCAATTATCGGTCGAATTAGCATCTGAAGAAACCCAGATGCGAATCGAGCATAGATGAAATTGACCTTCTGTCCAATCTACAACGTTAGAACTACTTCCGTATTATTTCGCCGTTGCAGGTTCTGTCCATTCGTCAGTACGTCTTGTATACTATTATATTCTCTGTCTATTAACAATATTATTAAAAATATCTCACTGTCTCATGGTATTTACCGCCTATTGCAGGCACCCGCCTACCTTCTTTCTTCTCAAGACAGTCTCAACGAAAGTAGCTATCACCGCCCAACTGTCCTTGTCTCAAAGCATGCTACTCGTGATCATCTCAAGTGACAGTCTATCTGTAGTTTAATGTCAGTACATGTAAAATTTGTGCTCCGCATCATCCCTTTTATACCTGCAGTAATTACATTACGGCTTTCGAATCCTTTTTTATCTGATTAAATATAGTCTGAAATACCCATGCCCTGGAGAAAAATTAAATCAGATAGAAATGCACTTTTTTAAATATCCACTTGGTGCACGTTTTTAGACATCTTGTCAGTACCCAGGAGTCCTTTTTCACTTTCTTACATAATCTACGCCAGCACCTTCTCTCACTAACCTGAATAGCGTTGCTTCTGTACTACCTTATCAAGTGTAGAAGTATGAAACCAGAATTTTCCTATAGATTGTGCTAGCCACTAGTGTAAGCACTGTAAGACCGTTTCTACAGCGCTATCATCTCCCTCTAACAGCTGACGAAGATTTTTAACACAACAACCCAAGTTTCATACATCGGTATATTTTTCTATAACCTTAAATACGTCAAGTTTTATGCCTACGAACTAAGATTTGCGGACAGCATTGGATTTTTGTTATCATTTAAAGAAAACTGCTGCAGGATCGCATCGAATGCTTACCGAAGCTTACGCGGTGAACATGCTCTTGGTAAAACATAATGTTTCGAGTGGTTCAAAAAATTCAAAAGTAATGACTTTGACGTGGAAAACAATGCGTGAGAAACCACGAAACAAGTTCACAGACAACAAATTGCAAGCCTTATCAGAAGAAGATGATACTCAAACTCATCAAGAACTCGTAGATCAACTGAATGTCAATATCAAACATTACCTCTAGCTAATCAGAAACAGATCTGTCACCTCCATTAACGTCTATTATAAGCAATACTAATGGCTTCAACCTATTCTTAATTCTCTTAAATACCTTCTCATTTACTAACGACACTATCGCGCCTTGATCCATCAACGCCGAATACAATTGTCCACCTAATCGAACTCTATAAAAATTACGATTTACCGCAGTACCTGCAACTTGCTTTGATAATCGTTCATGAATAGACCATGATATTGCTACTCTTGGCTGAGTTAGCAAAATCACACTTTGTTGATGTGTGACTTCAGGATTCGAAAACCTATAACTCTGGCAGTTTCTTTCTCCGATGGTTCTCAATCCTTGCCCAAATATAAGCCACCTACCAACTTATCTACTAGTTTGTTAATCTTTGGGAGCTGCAAAAATCCTTGTGGTTTTTCAATTTCGCAGAGTTTGAGTTTAGATTTGATCGGTCGTAGTGGTACAGATCCGCTCACACGGCTAGTCGTTGTTTGAACTCCTGTTTTCGACAATACTTGACGTGGTTGTTATGATAATGGCACTGTTTAACTGCTGCATTTCTGTGTTCTAGTTTGTTCTATTTCTACAATATTTTTTTCCCTCTTGGTATGGTACAGGGCGCAGTAGACCATGCTACTCCCTCGCTTCGCTGTTTCCCACCGACTGATGCTTGGTACGCACCGAGGCGCAGTGTGGATAATTTCAATCGGTATATCCGGAAGTCCTGCACCATTGGCAATCCAGACGGTTTTGCCTATTTTCTTACGTGGGAACATAGTACGTTCAATGGTCCACTGCTTTGCATATACAGGTTGTAAAAGAAGTAATGATACCCATGAATAACTTTCCAGGAACGTTTTCTCCCAGTAAATTTTTGTGCAAAAGTTGTAGGGCTTAGTCCAAAGAATTGATTGATGACCTTGCCGTTGATCCCCAGGTCATTTCTCAAGAACATTTCAAGGATAACTCTTATTTTACAAATAAGAATCCATATTTATTACTTTAGAAATGGAAAAAGCCAAAAATTTTACGTTCAGATATGTACTTGGCATTAGATAGAAGTTACCCCTGGAAGTCATTCAAAGGTCATTTTTAGTTTTTAATGGTAAATCTTGAACCAGGTTGCATTATGAAAAATCTTGCAACTGGAAGTTACAGATTTCGTACTGCGCGACTTACTAATAATCTTGACTGACCCTCAGGTTATTCTTGAGAGCTATTTGAAGATCAACTTGTCCTTTTAAATGGCAACCCCTATTTTTTACTTTAAAAATAATAAGAGCGGAGAATTCGCTCTCAGCGTGACACAGAACCAATGACATGGACGTAATAGAAATATGGTCCTATTAGGTTGCTTGACTAACGTGAGTCCCCTTGTATTTTACGTTAGGCTGCTTGATTAACGTTAGTGCCACAATTTTTTATATCTTCATATGAGCGGAATTGCTGATTAGCCAATCCATATGCCATCGAACGGAACAAGTGATAATTGGGCCACGCAATATCTGGGGAATATGGCGGGTGGGGTAAGACTTCCCATTTAAGCGTTTTCAAGTAGATTTTAATGGATCCGGCAACGTGAGGTCGAGCGTTGTCATGCAGTAGAATCACTTTTTCGTGCCTCTGCTTGAATTCTGGCCGTTTTTTGCGTAGTGCTTGGCTCAATTGTATCAATTAAATTTGATACTGTTGCCCGAAGAGGGTTTTATTGGGCTTCAGCAGCTTATAATAAATAACACCGACCTGATCTCACCAAATACACAGCATAACCTTTACAACGTAAATATTGTGATGAGTCGATGATGTAGACGCATGACCGGGCAGTCCCCTTGACTTTCTTCTCTTTGGGTTACTCAAATGAATCCATTTTTCATTATTTGTCACGATGTGCTGAAGAAAACCCTTTCTTTTTTGCCGTTGGAGCAGTTGTTCACAGGCGAGAAAACGACGCTCAACTTTCCTTGACCACAATTCATCAGGAACCCAAGTTTCTTGCTTTTGAATCATTCCCAACGCATGCAATCGTTTGGAAATGGCTTGGCTGAGGCAGGTTTTTTTTGTTTAGAATAGATCCTTGTCGAGCAATGCCTCCAATTCAGCGTCTCCAAAGATTTTTGGCCTTCTTTCACACGGACATCCGTGAATATCGAAATCACCGTTTTCGAAGCAACATAACCAATCAAGGCACGTTTTTTCACTTAGAGCAGCATCCGCTAAACGTTTTGGAGCTCTTGATGTACTTTAGCTACCGTTTTCTTTGAATGAAAAAAGAAAAGCAACACTTCTCGCAAATGACGATAATTTGGCACAAATGAGAAAATTCTACACCACCAAAAGATGCTTAAACAAAATTACTAATGTGTCAAAGCGATTTTTTTACCATATGTCTAAGCTTGCTTTATGATGTTTTGGATGTCAAAATCAATAGACACTTTCAAGAGGAGAAATTTATTGACAAATAAAAAAAGTAAAATATTTTTTGGATGGAATTTTGCGATGAAATGATTAGAAATATTAATAACGAAATTGTTTCTTCATAACATTGCTTTCCAAATGAAGCTACTTTCAAATTAAAATGACATGTTAACAGACATAATTTATGATACTATTCTGACGTTAACCCGTACTGGATGGTCGAAGCATATATGCAATATTCTCAAACTAAATGTCTTGGCAGGTATCTTAAATAATAGATTTATTGGACCTTCTTCGTCGATGGTATTTTATAAATTTGAAGTTATGAAACTATGTTACATAACGAAGCACTACCAGAAATAAGACGAATATCAGGTGATAATTTTAGAACATTTAGTTTTAACAACATGGCGTTCCAGCCCATTACGGGAGAGATGTTGTGAGATACTTAAATAAAATCTACCCCAATCAATAGATTGGTAGACGAAGATAAAATGAGGGGCCACCGCGTTCGGCATCGAGGGGCACCAAGCTTAGCGCCACTTAATCACTCCTTTTGGGGATATTAAAATGAAAGGGTTTATCCAACTCGACCAAAAGACTTGAAAGAATGAAGACAAAGAATCATCTAAAAAGTAGCACTTATTGATGCTCAAAGGATCAGAAATGTCGTAAATTACTTTTATGAAAAGATAGGTTTCTGCCAAGCAGCTGATGGTAATATTTACGAACATATGCTGTATTGAGAATTCAGCATTTTAACGTGAAAGGCAAGGGCACTAACGCTAATCAAGTAGTCCAACGTAAGAGACCAGGGAACTCACGTTAATCAAGCAACCCAATGGGACCAAATTTTCGCCATGTCCACGTTGTTAGTCCTGGGTCACGCTGAGAATGAATTTTCCGCTCTTGTCATTTTTAAATAAAAAATAGGGGTTGCCATTTAAAGAAACAAGTTGACCTTCAAATAGATTTTAAAAATGACTTTAGAGTTAGTCAAGACCATCGATTAGTCGCGTGGTACAAAACCTGTAATTTTCATATGAAAGATTCTTTATAATGCAACCTGGTTCGAGATTCACCATTAAAAACTAAATATGACCTTTAAATGATTTCCAGAGGTAACTTTCACCTAATAGCAAGTACATATCTAAACAATAAAGTTTTCGCTCTTTGCATTTCCAAAGTAAAAAATAAGGATTAACATTTAAAAAATAAGGGTTAATCATGATATGTTCTTAAAAAATGACCTGGGGATTAACGGTAAGATTATCAATCAATTCTTTGGACTAAACTCTACAACTTTTGTCCGAAACACTTTTTTGGAAAATACGATTCTAGAAAATTATTCGAGGGTACTGTTACTTTAATTACCTGCATAACATGCTATTGTCGGACGCTGTATAGCACAGTATTCCACTTGATAGCAAATCTCTGAGCTTGCAGTCCGCGGCAGGCTTGGCCATTTAGTGGTAATTGCAACTTTCTGTGGTGCTAGCGGTCCTACTCGTGGACGCGCGCCTTGCCACTAGGTACGTGGTGGAGGCAACGCACTAGCATAAGTCTGCACGAGCGGCACATGGCCTGGCGGCCACAGCAGCGTCTGACTCCACCCTAGATATGCGCTAATTGCAGCTACCTCTCCCACAATCTGATCTATATTCTCTTTCCTCTTGGTTTTTTCTTCTTTTTCTTCTTATTTTTCTTCTTTTTGCTTTTTGCGCTGTAATCGCTGCATTTACTAATTCTCTTTGGCTTTTTCTTTGCTTTCACATTTGTATTCCTCTTACATTGTCCTGGCTCTTTTGTGACCACCGCGGCGACCTTTGAACTCTAAATCGACCCTGTATATGCAGCACCCTTGATGTGCAGCTTCTCCTTCGAAACAGGGCCCACGTACAGGCTGCCTAACTCTTTCCTCAGTTCTAATCGACGATTACATTTCAAAATATATTTAAAGAACGATACTTTTTTTCCTCCAATGCCTGCTGAACCAGTTCCTTTCACGACGGCGGCTTTTTAAAATGCCCGATCGTGTACCTGAAACATTAGAGGTACTCGGTGATCTTCTCACTTCTGGCCATTGTACGTTCTTCCAGGTCCTCCATGCCTTCCCACATGGTTTCCTTTACTTAGGAATCCTTTGATCGGCGAGGTCAATGGCTTCTATCAACTAAGCAGCGGTCTTCTTGCTCCTCTGCTACTTCGCTCAACTCTTCACCCATTATTTTCAAGCCGGCTTCCATACCTTCGCTTATGCCCCTCTGATTTGCCTTGACCTGCCGTTCTGAAGTCCAAGCCTCCAGGCTCCTCGGCCCTTTTTGGTCGTAGTGTCGATGGTGCGCTCTTGGCAGCCTCCATGGTGCTTAAACTTACAAGCATCTGCTCGAACTAAGCCTTCTAAGAAAGCTAATCTTTCTTATTCGACTCCGTCTCTGAGCTAGAGGACTTAGCTATTGCACCAGCTGGTGGCCGCGATTCATCCACCTCAGCCGCTTTATCTAACGCCAAAGGCTTCTCAATCTGCTCTGATGGCTCTGATACCATTACGACTTTCTTCGCCGGCCTTCCTCTCCGTTTTGACTGTCTGTACTTCTTGATGATCTCTGCAGGCACCTTATCTTCACTTTCATGGGCTGCCTAATGACAAATATAGGACTTTATGATACCTCGCAATCAAAAGCAGTTAAATACTGTATCGCAGCAGTCGATCCCGCCTTTTGTACCCACGAAACTGACTTAATACTTCTGCAAATCAACCAGCAGCTCTTGGGGAATTTTCTTTTTTATCTCTTACTGAATCTATTCAACCTCCTTTTTCTTAAGAAGGGCCATCATTCAAAGGGCCATACGATTCTTCGCTCTTGCTCTATTTCACTGTACAATAAAGACAACATCCTATCTCAACTCTTCCTATTCTATCAATAAGCCATCAATCTTCTTGGAGACCACTAAATCGACTAACAACAAGCACGAAGAGTGCACGTGTAAGTCTCTCCTTTTTCTTAGCATACCTTCTTACACTCCAGACGTTAAAAATATAAATTTATATATATTTTAAAACATTTAAATAATATGTCAAAAAAATATTTATAAAGAAATAAGTTAATACAGTCTGTCAAGTAAGAGCGTAGTCGACTTCACCGACAGGTAATAAAAGATTTTGCTCTAGTTTTTTCGCAAGCCGATAGAAAAAAGCTTTGTCCTTAATGCATTGTTAACAAAAATTCAGTTGTCGTTGATTTTTTTGAAGAGAATCACGTTAAACGCCATGAGTGCTAAGTACGCGTCGCGCTACAAGGCTGTGTTTCTTTGCATACACTCAAAAGGTCCCAAAATGTCGCAATCAGCGGCTGCTAAATATATGAGAAAGTCAAAGGCATTTGTACAAAAGTGGATACAGCGATATAAAGTGGCTAAAAATGTCGATGATTTACCAGAACGTGGCTCAATAGGAAAAGTGAACAAAAAAGATGAAAAAAGAATAGTGAATCTGTTTTCGCGGAATCCTGCTTTAACACTGCGGCAAAGACAAGCAAAATTAATGGCAAAAGGTTTAGATATATCCTACGAAACTATCCAAACCCATCTTCGTACTCATCATCTAAAATGGCGCAACACAATGAAGAAGCTTCTGTTGACTGAAAAACATGTGACAAAGCGACTCGCTTGGGCGCATGAGAATATTGATAGAGATTTTAAAAATGTCATTTTTATTGATGAATGTTCTATATGGGCACGTTCTGTCCTCACGCGAGCCTGGTCAACTTCCACCAATAGGCTTGTTCAGCGGACCATAAAACATGGAATAAAGGTGCATCTTTGGGGCTGCTTCTCAAACCAGGGATTCGGCACTTTGCACCTCTTTACTGACAACCTAAATGCCGAAAAAATGATAAAAATCTACAAAAAGGCTTTACTGCCATCAGCCAAACGATGGTTCATCACAAAAAATGAAGATTGGATTCTGCAGGACAACAACGATCTTAAACACCGCAGCAAGCTCTGTACTCAGTGGAAGACTCAATCTAGCATCGTTACATTGGATTGGCCGTCGCAGTCGCCCGATGCAAACCCTATTGAAAATGTGTAGGCATATATTAAACGGAAGCTTCGTGGAAGACGCACATACACTTTGAAGCAGTTGTCTTACGAAAATGGTCGGATCTGGAGATCCTTGCTACTAGAATACGCCGTCAAATTAGTAGAAAGCATGCCTCGGAGATGCCAGGCAATTATCGACGCCGGTGGTGACTGGACACATTATTGCCGAATTGCATCATTGTTTGTAATGTGTACAATGTATATATGAATATAAAAGTTTCTTTAAATAAATTTTTTTATAAATTAACACGACCACGCTCTTACTGAACAGACTGTAAATAAAATAACTTTAACCCAAAATTACATATATATACATACATATTTAATAACCCAAAATTATATGCATATACATATTATTAACTATAATTATATATATATATATATATATATATAATTTAAGATTGAAGTCATTTTATTTATTAACTTATTTATATTTAAACATGTGTTGCAAGTTTCAGGGACTGCCGTTTCCTGCGATTGTTCAATATATTATACAGTCTGTCAAGTAAGAGCGTCGTCGACTTCACTGACAGGTAATCAAAGATTTTGCTCTAATTTTTTTGCAAGCCGATAGCAAAAAGCTTTGTCCTTGATGCATTGTCAACAATGATTCAGTTGTCGATGATCTTCTAAAAGAGAATCACGTTAAACGCCATGAGTGCTCAGTACGCGTCGCGCTACGAGGCTGTGTTCCTTTGCATCCACCCAAAAGGTCACAAAATGTCGCAATCAGCGGCTGCTATATATATGAGAAAGTCGAAGGCATTTGTACAGAAGTGAATACAGCGATATAAAGTGGCTAAAAATGTCGATGATTTACCAGAACGTGGCTCGATAGGAAAAGTGAACAAAAAAGATGAAAAAAGAATAGTGAATCTGTTTTCGCGGAATCCTGCTTTAACACTGCGGCAAGGACAAGCAAAATTAATGGCAAAAGGTTTAGATATATCCAACGAAACTATTCGAACCCATCTTCGTACTCATCATCTGAAATGGCGCAACACAATGAAGAAGCCTCTGTTGACTAAAAAACATGTGACAAAGCGACTCGCTTGGGCGCATGAGAATATTGTTAGAGATTTTAAAAATGTCATTTTTATTGATGAATGTTCTATATGGGCACGTTCTGTCCTCACGCGAGCCTGGTCAACTTCCACCAATAGGCTTGTTCAGCGGACCGTAAAACATGGAATAAAGGTGCATCTTTGGGGCTGCTTCTCAAACCAGGGATTCGGCACTTTGCACCTCTTTACTGACAACCTAAATGCCGAGAAAATGATAAAAATCTACAAAAAGGCTTTACTGCCATCTGCCAAACGATGGTTCATCACAAAAAATGAAGATTGGATTCTGCAGGAGGACAACGACCCTAAACACCGCAGCAAGCTCTGTACTCAGTGGAAGACTAAATCTGGCATCGTTACATTGGATCGGCCGTCGCAGTCGCCCGATGCAAACCCTATTGAAAATGTGTGGGCGTATAATAAACGGAAGCTTCGTGGAAGACGCACATACACTTTAAAGCAGTTGTCTTACGAAATTCGTCGGATCTGGAGATCCTTGCCACTAGAATACGCCGTCAAATTAGTAGAAAGCATGCCTCGGAGATGCCAGGCAATTATCGACGCCGGTGGTGACTGGACACATTATTAACCAAATTGCATCATTGCTTGTAATGTGTACAATGTATATATAAATATGAAAGTTTCATCAAATAAATTTTTTCATAAATTAACACGACCACGCTCTTACTTGACAGACTGTATATACGAGTAATGTACTGTGGGATCCCAGAAAACAATTTTTCTTTTTTTCTGGAATTCAGGAAAGAAGCTTCATTTATTTTCTGACATCCCATAAATAACTAAGTTATCCTCATGTTTAACCTCCTTTTATCTAAATGTAAATTTAGAGATACTTGTAACAATAAGTCTATAAAAGTTTTGTAAAAGATTGTATATTCTTCCAAATAACTGAAGTTTATTTAATTAGATTGCCGCCTTATTCCTTATTCATAATATTAGGACCTTAAATGAGTTTTCGCTGTTTCTTTAAAGATGGTAGTAGCAGTACTCCGTGCACGGAATTTCGAATGGTAATGTGCATACAAGGAAGTACTGTACTAGGTTGTTCAAAAAGTTTTGAAAGCGACATCTATAGAGCAGTAGAAGAACCAAAATTTTTACGCCATTTTAATATTTTATCTTTCATATAAACATACCCAAAGTTTCATTCCACTCTGTCAATTCATTGTTTGTTTACAAGCCGTTTGAAGTTGACGTGTCAGTGTATTTTTTTTACAATGGAAAAAACCGAATATCGTGCAGTGATAAAATTCTTTCTTTTGAAAGGTTTATCAGCAACGGAAATTCATACAAAAATGGTTGAAGTGTTAAAGGAATCTGCTCCTTTATTTCCAACTGTGCATCGATGGGTTTTAGAGTTTAGACGTGATCGAAAAAGCGTTGAAGACGATCCACGCTCAGGACGTCCAAAAAGTGCATTAACACCAGCATTCATAGCAAAAGTACAGGATATGGTTCTGAAAAATCGTCGATTGACCGAAAGAGATTTAGCAGAGGCCCTAGACATCTCATTAGGCAGTGTAAGTCATATTTTAAATAAAGTTTTGGGTTCCAGAAAGCTCTGTGCACAATGGGTGCCGCATTCGCTCACAATGGAACAAAAACACGATCGAATGCGACTTTTTAAGCAACATTTGGAGCGTTTTTAAAGTGATAAAAAGGATTTTTTGCGTCGATTTATCACTATGGATGAGACTTGTGTCTACTATCATGACCCTGAATCAAAACAAGAGGCTAAAGAGTAGTGTCAATCAGGCACTTCAGCACCGAAGCAAGTTCGTTTCCAGAAATCGGCGAAGAAGGTGTAAGCGTCAGTTGGTGGATTATCTCCAAACTGGCAAAACAATAAATTCTGAATATTATTGTAACCTTTTAGACCAATTGGATGAAAAAATTAGTGAAAAAAGACCCGGTTTGCACAAGGAAAAAATCATTTTTTATCAAGACAATGCACCCGCTTCCACAGCTCAAAAAACCATCACTAAAATAACCGAATTAAAGTACGAATTGTTGCAGCATCCACCTTATTTGCCTGATTAAGCTCCCTCTGTCTTCTGACTGTTTCCACACTTTAAAAAATATCTTCGTGGGAAGCAATTTTCATCAAACGAAGAGGTTATAGCCGTTGTAGAGGAGTATTTTGCAGGCTTTGCAAAAAGTCACTTCCATGATGGGATAAACAAGTTGGAAGACCGTTGGACCAAGGGTATTGAACTTATGGGAGATTATACTGAGCAATAAAAGTGAGTTCACCTACAAAAAAAAGTATCTTCATTTCCGCTTTCAAAACTTTTTGAACAACCTAGTATCTAACCTTAAATATCAGTGTAGGATAGTTCACTTTAGTGTAAATAAAGTAATTTTTTATTGCTTCTGAAAACGTTTACTTTTGTGCCAAATTAAGTGTATTTGTGGGAAATTTTATTGCACTATTTTATTCAAAAGAAATTTGCAGCTGAGGCACACAGCTTCTTGTTGAGACTTACGGTGACAATGATCTATCGGATATAGTATTCAGACTGGTTTTGACGCTTCAAAAATAATGCTTTTAAACTTAAGGATGAAGAACGTTCTGGCGCATGCAAAAATTTTAAGACAAAGAATAAGAGGAATTACTTCAACAAGACCGATGTCAGACGCTAGCAGAACTTGGAAAAATATAGCAATATTGCGGACATTGGATGCCGTATAAACTGAAGCGGAGATACGTCGAATGGTGTTGTCTCACGCGTGAACTACTGCTTTAACGGCAGAGAAAAAAAGGTTTTTTGCACTATACCGTGACTGGTGATGAAAAGTGGATACACTACGATAATCCAAAGCGTAGAAAATCGTGGGGTAAGCCCGGCCATGCATTAATATCGTCCGCAAAACCAAATATTCATGGCATGAAGCTTCTTCTCTGCATTTAGTGGGATTAGCAGGGTGTCGTTTATTATGAGCTACTCAAACCGAATGAGACTATCTTGGGAGATCGCTATCGACTTTAATTGATGAGTTCGATTCGAGCCCTTGAACGGTCGTTATACGAGCAAAGACACCACAAAGTGATTTTGTTACATGACAACGCTAGACCTCATATTGCAAAACCAGTAAAAACCTACTTTAAAACGCTTGCTCTTTGCTCAACAAAATCACCCATTGTAAAAATCGAGAAATTCACTTTTGGTTGTTTACAATAACACGTGTAATTCGGAGATAATTAAACCTTTTGACAAACAGATGCTTGGCAAATGCTATAGACAGTCTTACCAACCTAGGAAAAAAATTTACCTGCCTTCCTAATGCCCGGGAGTTTTAAATGACAATTTCACCTTAATTTTTGATCACAGTAGTATATATATATATATATATATATATATATATATATATATATATATATAATGTGTAAAGTTTGGTTCCAAAACTAATAAAAGTATATGTCTAAAAAATATTTATATTTCATTTAATTTACATCATAATAATACTGCATCTTTATCTAAATTTTGAAATGAAAAAATCTAGCATAAAAATTCTTATTTATAGTCTTCTTTTTACTTAAGTTTGCCTTAGCTAGCTCTCTAGAATCAGATTCTTTTCTAACTGCACTTTTTTTTATTACTCTTTAATTTGTCTTTTTTTACTACAAATATTTTTTTAATAGATACATCAAACTTGAAAACTACTATTCTTGAACGTGAAACATCGTCCACTGTAACTTCTTCAATATAATTAGTTTTTTTAATATTTTATTTATTTATTCAATTACTTAGATTGTAATCACTTTCTTCGTCAGCAGACTTTACTTTTCATTCAAAAAAATTATATTATCACTTTTTTTATCAACTTCGATTCTTGATACGATTTCTTGTTTTATTATACAGCAACCCTTTGAATTTTTACAATATAATAATCATTGAATATTTGTTATTAATTTATTTGATAATTTTATTTACATATATTTCATGTTTTTCATCAGAAAAAATAGTTAAAAAAAAAAAAAAATTTCTTAAATTTCTCATGCTGCAGGACTCGAACTCTGGTTCTGACGTGTAATGGAAGTAAAATATTATCGTAACTTATGCCTAAACCGATTGAGCCAAATTCGGCATAGTTAGACGATGCAAAAACTTATATAAAAGGTTTCACCTTCAGTAAGCTTTTAAATATATAATATTTTCATGAATTTATTAAATTTAAAAAATATCTTTCTTTAATATTTTGTATAGTATTATATTTTATAACATTAGAACTTTCGCAATTTGTAAAAGCGGAACAGAAATAAAGAAAACAACAATTATTTTTTAAGCTTGTGCTCGTTACTACACAGATATTATGCGTTCGGCAAATTTCTTTTACAAGCTTTGAGATTGCTACGTATAAGTACGTTTGTATAAGTTAAAAAGTTAAAGCGAATAGAT
Organism: Chalcis sispes; assembly: GCA_949987625.1. NCBI lineage: Eukaryota > Metazoa > Arthropoda > Insecta > Hymenoptera > Chalcididae > Chalcis > Chalcis sispes. The sequence continues at coordinate 31,937,724 of OX465095.1, read as the reverse complement.
TTATTTTTAAAAAACGGAAGAAAATATTTTACTTTTTAATGAATCTATCCTTTATACGTAAATTACAATTAAAAAATATCGACAGAATAACTATTTTATCGTGGCTAAATTACTAAAAACAGAAAAATCTCAAAACATAGTTATTAATCTTTTTTAAAAATTAAAATAAATTTATACTATACTTATTAATATTTCTTATGTTAATAAATGATTCAAAAATTGATGGAAAAAAATCTTTAGATTGTACTGACAGACACGTAATTTTTGTATTAAAAAAGAATTTCTCATGCTGCAGGACTCGAACGCTGATCCTTGCGTGTAATCGAAGCAAAATGTTATCGTTGCTCATGCCTTAGACGATTGAGCTGAATTTCTCATGATTATAATAAATAACGCAAAAACTTATGAAAAAATTGTACCATTTAGTAATGATTTTGAATATAAAATAATTTCATGAATTCTTTTTATTGAAAATTTTTAATGGATAAGCAAAAATAAAAATACAGTTGACTATGAATTTTTGTTTTATCATTAGTCAAACGAACGAATTTATACATGGAAACATTAGTTAGCTTGTACCGAGGAAAATAAATACAAGATCTGTAACGGAGAGTCCGTCATAGGTCGTCGACGAAGAATGTAATGTTTACATTCTTGCTTGACTGTTGCTGGGTTGCCGGTTGGGGAAAGCCGTTTGGAAGGATTTTTCGGAGAGCCAGCAACGTTCAAAAATTACGCGGTTTTCGAACTCGCGGCGACGATCAGTGGGAAATTAGGGAGCCGCGAGGGAAGAGGAGAGGACAGCAAGCGCAACAGTTAGTCTAGCTGTGCGCTCTCGCGGAGTAAGTAGTTTTCTTCCGCGCTTCACGGGAAAGTGAAAAGTTATCTTTTTGTGACAGGGAGGAGAGAGAGCGTCGTGAGTGAGTGAAGCCAGGGAAGAGGTGTCTGAGAGAGAGAGAGAGAGTGTGAGAGAGAGTGAAGAAGAAGAAGTTGAGTGTGCAGCGTGAGGAAGAGGAACAACGACGGAGAAGCGCAGCGTAGCAGAGAGCCGGGGGACGGGGGGATCAAGAGTTAGCGAGAGGCGACTGGTGGTTGCCACCGCGACTTCTGAAGCCGAGGGCGAGGCGGATATAGGCAGCATCCAGGTGAACTCGCAGCGAGGTTCGGCAGCCCTTCTTCAGAGGAAGAGCCGCAGGAGCCAGGTGCAGCGGTGCTGAAGTAATCTGTCGGGAGCTCGACGTTCAGCGGACGAGCTTTGTAAACAGCAAAAGTGAGTGTACTCACTTATTTGTGCAAAATAGAGAGCGAGAGAAAGAAAAAACGAGAGTGTGTGTTAGCAGGTTTGCGGTGAGGGTGGTAAGGGATTGCTACTTCCCTGCCCTGGGGGAAGCAATAGGCCTCCGTCGGCTGGGAGACACTCGCGGGCGGCGGGCCTGCATCATCGCGTCAGAAAGAGCGGGAGAGAGAGCGGGAGAGAGAGTGAGAGAGAGAGTGAGAGAGATTGAAACATTGTTTTAACATAATATTATTTTTGTGCAAGGCACTCAGGGCGCATGTAGCTAAATCGGCTACGACGTAGTGCCTACGTCACAAATGGCGACTGTGACAGGATCCTGGTAATCCCTGGGTCCTCGTTGTGTACATTGGTGAGCTTGCCCAATGTAAACATTGCGCTCGAGTCCCTTGCCGATGTACAATTTCTCAAATATTATTTGAGAAAGTGTTTTGTCAAGCGGCGTAAGTGCGAGAGAAACAGTCAGCCCATTTGCGCGACAAAGATACGCACATAGAGGAAAGGCCGATTGCCAGCCTAGAGAGAAAGAGTTTATGGCGCTTGCACTAAGTGCACTTGGCACTTATAGCGAAAGCGCGTGTGTTTGAACTTGGTCGATTTTTCAACTTGTTCGAACTTAGTCGATTTTCGTCTAGTTCGAACTTAGTCGATTTTTTGACTTGTTCGAACTTAGTCTATTTTTTAACTGATTTGGACTTAGTCATTTCTTAGCCGAGGAAACTTTGTCGGATTTCGTGAATTCAGACATAGTCATTAATTTTTTTGACCAAGTGGACTTTGCCGAAATCTTGCACGTTCGAAGTTAGCCGATTTCTCGACTGATTCAAACTTAGTTTCTAGTCAAGGGGGGGGGGGGTGCTGAGAAGAGTTGGTAGTTTGTTTTTTCTGTTTGTTCTTTTTTGTTTTTTTTTCTTCTCTCGCTTGCTGCAGGACACCGAGATGGCTGATTACGTACAACTGATTGTTCGTATGCTGAACAGGTCTCGGGCGGCCCGCCAAGCGAGACGAGAGATCGGCGCTCTTCCGGTTAAGGACGTCATCTGACGGCTGAAAGAGCGCGGGCTTAGGATAAGGGGAGAAGGTCTGGAGTTGCGCGAGCGACTCCTTAGGGCGATCGTACGAGATGATGATCCGAGCGTGTTAGTGCCGTGGTATAATGATTACGACGCCGACCCAGCAGCTCCTCCCGCGCCGATCCACATGTCGTGTAAACGACTCTGGGAGACCAGAAAGTGGTCCCCAAGAAGAAGCCAAGCAACGCAGAGTACCTCAAAGCAGCTCATGAGGGGAGAGTCCGACGCAGGGAATTGGGCAGGGCCCGAGGCACTGAAATCCTTGAGGATCAGTGACTCGGCCCGCACTCCTGTTCGGAACAGTGCGGGGAGAGATTTGGAGTCTAGGTAAATAGAGAGTGGAATAGCGGAGGGGCCTCACTGGCCATCCGTCGTGCTGCCACTCGCGATTACAAGCGCGGCGGCGCCTTTCAAGGTCATTTCGGCAGGATTAGCGTCATTGGCGCACCCAGCGGCCCCGGTTTCGACCGTTGCGGCCCCTGCGTCTACGCCACTGCCAAATTCGGGTCCGCAGCAACCTGCTACGGTAGTCGTCGGTGCGGAGCAGTGGCAATTAGTCATGAGTCAGCTGACAAAGGACAGAAATAAAATTAAGAAGTGAAAAGAGTTTCTGCTATCTTTAAGTCAGTTCTCAAAAGCGGCTCAGATGCCGACGTCGACAGTGGAGTTAGGGACTGCTCACAGCAGACCCCCCCCCCCCCTCCCCGAGTCCAGCGCACGGCACAAGGACTGTGGCGGGCTGCAAGCGTACTTTCGAGTACGTCGACCACATACGATATGGGTGTTCGGCCGAAGACTCAACAAGAGCTGGGTGTACCTGAGCACCCTGAGGAGCAAGTGCCGCTATATGCTCATGGTGACGGAGCTGCAGCAGCTCATCGGGGAAGAGGAGAGATGCATGGCCCCTCCCGCAGTCAATCAGAGAAAAGGCAACGGGAAGATAGGGCCACAGCAGAGCGTGAGCTGTTCTTAAGGGAGTTGAAGCAGTGGGAAGTGTCGTTCGCTGGCAGAGACATGGAGGATTCGTGCGAATTTGTCGCGCTGATGGAAGATTTCCAACGTTTCCATTCCTATGGCGAAGAGGCGATGCTAAGTGCTCTGTCAGTCGTCCTCACCGATGCAGCACGCTTCTGGTACATAGAAAACAGAGAAGGCATCCACGACTGGCAGGGATTTTTTCGACGTTTCCGTGATCAGTACTGGCCTGAGGTCAAGGAAGGAGCAGTGATGAGAGAGTTGGAGAAGCGTACGCAGGGGAATGGTGAGAGCGTCACACGATACATATCATCTTTCTGCGCGATTAAAGCTCATCTAAAAAACCCGCTGCCTATGTCTCAACTGGTAGAGATGGCGTACGAGCAGCTGCAACCCGAGTACCGGTTGTTCATGGCCACCGCATCGATCCGGAGTTATAATGACATCATATCACATGGGAAACGGTGCGAGGAGAATATGAGCGAAAGCGAGCGTTTTCAGATCCGCCTTCGAAAGACAAGTCTGTCTTCCAAGGGGCGGCCTTCACCGGTACTCCGAAGCGCTCCAACAAGATAGCTGAAGTGAGAGAAACGGAGAAGAAGAGGATGTTCTCGTCGGGGCAGTGGGTAAAGTTGGAGAGCCCCAAGGGAACCTCTAAGAAGAAGAAGCGCGGGAGAAAGAAGAAGAATTCGAGTTCCTCAAGTGGTGACAAGGCTGCGGCTGTGCAGTGGGCACCGAGGAGTCCCACGCCGTCGCGAAGCTACGCAGCAGTCGCGCGAAGCTCGCCAGCATCTAAGCCAGCCTTGAAGCAGCTCCCGGCGTCAGTGTCTTGGCAGACACCCTTGCAGATGTCTTAAAAAAGACCCAGCTCGCCGCCGGAAGGCCCTTCGCCGAAGTCTACGGCGACAACACGGGTCGTATGCCCATTCTATGTAGTCTGCTATACGTGTCAGTGGGTGGGACACAGAGCGTCGCTTTGCCCCCAGAGGCGGTGCTTCGCGTGTGGGCATCTCGGCCACTTCGTAGCGGAGTGCTCCTCGACGCCGAAGGTACAACTTGAGCGCGGAAAAGCGACCGCTAACTCGTCGCCTGTTACCTGCCAGATATGCGTGATGGCAGGAGTTACTGCTCTCACCGGCCCGCGATGTGTGCCAATGGTCCTGCATATGAAAAACGAGCAAGCAGGATCCCCTAGTCGTCCGGTGGACTCTGCGGTTAGTCGTTATATGGACCAAGAAGGACGGCGACTGCTATTAACGAGCCGTAGGGAAGTGGGAGCGAAGAAAGAGAGAAGCTCATGCGTAACGAGTATTTGCGCCAAGTAGTGCACGATTTCTTCAAAGGCGTTAAGCCTGGAGACAGGCATTTACTTAGCCAGCCGCAAGTTTCAAACGGTACGTCTGCCCATAAGGTCGACAACCCCACCGACTCTTCGCCGTCTCACTCCGTGCCCGGTAGATCTTTGCAAGATCCCGTAGCGAGTGCAAGACGGCGTGTGGGGAACTGTGAGAAGTCGTCAGCGACTACTCCAGTTCAAGGGGGGGGGGGGGGCAGAGGCCGAGTTTGACTGGGCCATGGCTAGCCAGGGAAACGAAGTTGAATACGCGGTCGACGTACGCGCTGAGAATAGGTTGTTTCTACCTGTTTCTCTGAGCGGACGTGTTATTCGTGCGCTGTTTGATCCAGGTGCCATGATTTCACTTGAGAGCGTTGAGGATGCGGAGAGGCACAAGGAGAAGTTGCAGTTGCCGCACGTCGTAGTTAAAGGCGTGACCGGCCAAGGTAGTCGAGTGAGGGGCTTGTTTGAAGTATTCATCGTAGTTGATGGGGAGCGAGAGATGTTGCAGCTTCGTATAGTCGACGGAATTGATTACAAGGTTATACTCGGCATGGACTTATGTCAGAAGCTGAACATCGAAGCAGTGTTTGATGAGAGGTTGTGGAGAGGGAAAGGTGAGGTGCGGAGAGATTCTCAGCCTGGGGAAGACAGTGGTATGGTAAACGCGTGGGTTTTTGCCGAATGTGCGGGTCTGAGTGAAGTTGAAGACGAACAGAGGCGGCTGGTCGCAGAGCTGGTCGATAGGCTCATACCATCGCCCTCGCAAGTCCTAAGTTTCACTACGTTAATTTAACACCATATCAAAGCTTAAGACGCCAGACCCGTACGACATGCGTCTCCGAGAATGTCTCTGAAGATTTTGGAATTTGCGCAGCAAGAAGTCCAGCGTATGTGTGAGCAGGGGATAATAGAGCCAAGTGCCAGCAAATGGTGCAGTACGCTGGTTATAGTTCGACAAGGTTAGGGGAAATATCGATTTTGCGTTGATTTTAGTAATTTAAATAAAGTCACGCGCCGTGATCCGTATCCCATGCCGAATATGGATTCGATTCTAGACAAGCTGCGGAAGGTGCAGTTTATTTCGAAAATCGACCTAATAAAGGCTTTTCACCAAATATTGTTGAGCGAGGCGAGTCGCAAGTATACGGCTTTCGCTGTTTCAGGTTTGGGGTTGTGGGAGTTTTTGCGGATGCTTTTTGGCCTTATAAACGCCCCTATCGTTCTTGTTCGGCTAGTCGACGCGCTTTTCGAGCCACAGTTTGAGCCGAACGTCTTCGCTTACCTCGATGACATCATCGTGGTTACGGAGACATTCATGGATCATCTGGTTCGGCTTGAGAGAGTCTTTCGAAGACTAGTTGAAGCTGGCCTTGAGGTAAATCAAGAAAAGTGCGAGTTTTGCTGCTCGAGTGTGCAATTTTTGGGTTTTAAACTGGATTGAGAAGGTTTGCGGCTCGATCTTGATCGAGCTGACCCGTCCTCGGGTTCCCCGCGCCAAAAAACATCAAACAGCTACGTTCGTTTTTAAGCATGGTTACTTGGTATTCGAGTTTTATTGCACACGAGTCGGAGCTTAGAATACCTCTGGTTAAGTTGCTCCGTAAACAACAGCCGTGGGTATGGGAGGAGGAACAACAAGAGGCGTTTGACGTTCTGAAAAGAGCTCTGGGAGAGGCACCGGTACTCGTTTGTCCAGATTTTTCGTGACCGTTTACGGTGCAGTGACGCGAGCGACTATGCGATAGGAGCCGTGCTCACGCAAGAGGACGACGAGGGCGAGCATCCGATCGTGTATGTCAGCCAAGTGTTGAATCCGGCCAAAAAAAACTACAGGGCTATGGAGAAAGAGTGCCTTGCACTGCTGTGGGCTATCAAGAAATTCCGGCCGTACATCGAGGGTTCGCACTTTACTGCGATCACTGATCACAGTGCCCTCAAATAGTTGTGAGACTTGAAAGAGCCTACAGGCAGACTCGCGCGATGGGTCCTGGAGATGCAGCAATGGGATTTTGATATATTACACAAAAAGGGCGCTCTACATTATGTTCCCGATGCTCTCTCCAGGTCAGTTCCGGGGAACGAAGAGGAGATAGCTGCTTTTAAGTCGGTCTCAGACCCGTGGTATATCGAAAGGGTGAATAATGTGTGGCGTTATCGGAATAAATTTCCAAAGAGGAAATTATAGAACGACCTGCTTTACCGTTACGCCCGCGATGACCTGCTGGATTTGGTGACCCTCGGAGAAGAAGGGTGGCGATTGGTGGTGCCGGCGGAACATAGAGTGAGAGTGTTGGAGGAGACCCGTTGCCATCTGTCTACCGGACATTTCGGTGTCAAAAAGACCGATGACAGAGTGGCGATCGAGTACTATCGGCCTGGTACATATCGCGACATTTGAGATTTTGCCTCCTTACCATCCGCAGGCAAATCCCGTCAAGCGTTTGTACAGAACGCTGAAGACGCTCATCGTGGCCTTCGTTGAAGCCGATCATCGGCGATGGGACGAACATCTGCACGAGGTACGGCACGCGATGAACACGGCGGTGCAGTCGAGTCTCAAGGTTTCTGAAGCATTTTTAAATTATGGAAGAAATCGTTGGCCAGCCAAGTGGTTGCGGAGAGAGGTAGAGAAAGGTAACCCAAAGCTGAGATTGGACCCGAATATTTGGGCCGATCGGCTTAAGCGTCTCAGCGCGCTGAGAGACTTGGTCTGTCGTTACATTGATGAGGCGCAGAGGCGAAACGAGCGTTAATATAACCGGGGGCGACGATTCGCGGCGTTTAGTTCTAGGCATACGGTGTTGCAACGAAAGCGGGTCCTGTCGAGCCTGACGAAAGAAGTTTCATCGAAACTCGTGCCGAAGTACGACGGACCCTTTACGATTGAGGAGGTACTGTCCCTGACAGTCTATCTTCTTGAAGATTCGGGTCGTAGGTCTTCGAAGGCGCATATCTCCTATTTAAAGATGTATGTGCCTCCGCGGACCCTTCCCGGAGGGGCAGAGTAAAAAGAGCATTATCTGGGTGGTACGGAGTGGTGTAAGGGAGCGGATGGCGGTGGCAACTAATAGCTGTTCAACGGCTCGTCGCATCAATTCACTAATCTTGCTTGTTGTCGTCTGTGTTATTTTGTTTCAGGTCTTCGATAGAGACACACACGGCGTTCGAATTCGCTGAGTGTGCCGATGAGATCGAAGCTCAGCGGCTTAGTGAAAGGGAGGAGGAGAGGCGACGGCGTCGAGAACGCCAGCTACAGCGAGCTAGCTCAGGCAAATCCTCGTCGGTTGTGCCTGCGGCCTCTGCCCCGCTGATAGAGCGGGCCACGGTGGTAGCAGGGGGGCCGATTCCGGAGTCTATGGAGCAGGACTCTTCATACAGCCCTCTCCGCCGGAATCGAGGCCCTCCCCTCGTTGAGGTGGCCCCCTTCAGCATCGCGCTAGAGAATTTTGCGTGGTGGACCATTGAGGTGGAGGAGAGAAGCCCACTGGAGGGTTGCAGCCAGGAGACGCAAGAGTTGGAGGTGTTTCTAAACAGCCAGGGGTGGAGAGATGAAGAAGAGAAGTGCCACGACTCCTGCATGTCGACGGCGTAAGTACCTGAGAGTTCTGGGTGGTCGGCGGGTTATGTCGATGACTTGAGGTGAGAGAAGGCTGTTAGTTAGCACGCCCTCGTTTCGTCTCGGCCGAGGCGGCAAAGGCCGAATCCTCGGCGGAACCTCGAGCTCGATGACTACGAGTCGGGCCCGTCAACCTTTGCGGTAAATTGTTTCGAGGTGAGAACTGGTGGAAGGAGCCGTGAGGCGGTTGGTGACCTGTGGGTCAAGCTCGCCCCAGAGGCGAGGGGCGGAAAAGCGACCTCGCGCGGAGTTTTCTTTTCGGTCAAGGAAATTCCCCGTTGCTGGTCCGTGGATCCTCCTTTTGGACCTGTTTCAATTGCTGGCAGCTGGGGCACGGACAACGGGAGTGCCCGCGCCCAAGGACAGCCCAGTTTTGTAAAAACTGCGGCCGTCGCGGTGTAGCGACGTCGTCCTGCCCCCGTTGCCGCGATTTCTATAGGGCTTAGAGAAGGACACAGGGTTTGAGGGTCGCCGAACCTGTACACGAGCTTTATAGGGTGGAGCTGAGGAGCCCCAGCCAGCCCCAGTTAAGGAAGGGGAGAAGAAATGGAGCAAGCCGGAGGCCTCCCAGGTCTAGAGGACTCCAAAGCGCACTGTTACCCAGCGCCGTCGGGATCACCGCAAGAAACGCAGCCCCATCGCGCCCCCTGCGCGGGCGTCCTCCGCGGTTGCAGCGTCTGGTGGAGCGGCCGCTTGCATCCGCCGCATAATGGCGGCCAAGGAGCTTCGGCGAGCGTAAGCGCTTGGGGTTTCTCCCTCAGCCACCAGGATGGAGGTAAAGGCCGCTATTGAAGCTGACGTAGAGGCTTGCATTCGAGAGAATCGGAAGGCGGAGAAGAGATGGCAAGACGGGGAGAGAAGAGTTCCCTTCGAGGGAACGATGTCGGCTTCCCCGCAACCGTTGATCTTTACCTGCGCCGAGGTTTTGGCGCTAGCTGACTTCTTAACCCCTTGGCCACTGCCTCCTGCAGGCCGTCGGCAAACCAGTTGGTGGCCGTTGAGCCGTCCTCTCCCCAAGCCGAGGAGCACGTAGAGTCGGTGGTGGACTGGCTCCGGCTGATGGACAGCCTGAGAGACGTCTCCACATAAGTCAGGGGATTGGTGGACAAAGCTGTAGCGATGAGCACCATTGCACGCCTTGAGAGTCGCCGGGAGAAGTAAGGTGAGTCTTTTTCCTTTGACTATGGGGAGATTCTCGTTCCCGTCTAAAAAAGAAGGGTGCTATCGTCGACGTCTTGTGCTAAACTCTTTCTCCTATGAGGAGGTAGAGTTCAGGGGAGGACTTTGTGACGAAGAGTCTGTTATAATTTATTGACAAAGAATGTAATGTTTACATTCTTGCTCGTCTTTCACCGGGTTGCCGGTGGGGGAAAGCCGTTTAGTAGGGTTTTTCGGAAAGCCGGCAACGTTCGAGAATTACGCGATTTACGAACTCGCGGCGACGATTGGCGGGAATATAGGAAGCCGCAAGGGAAGGGGAGAGGAGAGCGAGCGCAACAGTTAGTCTAGCTGTGCGCTTCCGCGGAATGAGTAGTTTTTCTCCGCGCTTCACGGGAAAGTAAAGAGTTATCTTGTTGTGTCAGGGAGGAAAGAGAGCGTCGTGAGTGAAGTTAGGGAAGAAGTGTGTGAAAGAGAGAGTAAAGAAGAAGTTGAATGTGCGTGAGGGAGAGGAGTGACGACGGAGAAGCGCAGCGTAGCAGAGAGCCGCGGGACGGGGAGTTCAAGAGTCAGCGGGAGGCAACTGGTGGTTGTCACCGCAACTTCTGAAGCCGAGGGTGAAGTGGAGATAGGCAGCATCCTGGTAAACTTACAGCGAGTTCCGCCAGCCCTTCTTCAGAGGGAGAGCCGCAGGAGCCAGGTGCAGCGGTGCTAAAGGAAGCTGTTGGGAGCTCAACGGCCAGCGGACGAGCTTCGTGAACAGCAAAGGTGAGTGTACTCACTTATTCGCGCGAAATAGAGAGCGAGAGAGAGAGAGAGAGAAAGAGAGAAAGGGAGTACGTTAGAGGGTTTGCAGTAAGGGTGGCGAGGGATTGCCACTTCCCGGTCCTGGGGGAAGCGATAGGCCTCCATCGGCTGGGAGACAGTCGCGGGCGGTTGGCCTGCATCATCGCGTGATAAAGAGCGGGAGAGAGAGTGAGAAAGAAAGAGTGAGATTTTTTCCACGTATTAGATTAGTGAAAACAAACGCCGGCTCTTAAAATAGCTGTGCAAGTAATAGCATATATATACTAACACAGTTCTAAAAGAATTTTCACGATGTAACCTTTTAAATAAAAATTTTAATTCAGAAAATATCAAACAAAGATAAATTTTTCATATTTAAAAAATTCATGAAAATTGGTATTATATATTTAAAAGCTCACTGAAGGTTACACTTTTTATATAAGTTTTTGTATCGGCTAACTGCTATGTCAAATTTGACTCAATCGTTTGAGGTATAAGTAACGATAATATTTTACTTCCATTACACGTCAGGACCAGAGTTCGAGTCCTGCAGCATGAGAAATTTAAGAAATTTTTTTTTTTTTTAACTATTTTTTCTGATGAAGAACATGAAATATATGTAAATAAAATTATTAAATAAATCAATAACAAATATTCAATGATTATTATATTGTAAAAATTCGAAGGGTTGCTGTATAATAAAACAAGAAATCGTATCGAAAATCGAAGTTGATAAAAAAAATGATAATATAATTTTTTTGAATGAAAAGTAAAGTCTGCTGACGAAGTAAGTGATTACGATCGAAGTAATTGAATAAATAAATAAAATATTAAAAAAACTAATCATATTGAAGAAGTAACAGTGGACGATGTTTCACGTTCAAGAATAATAGTTTTCAAGTTTGATGTATCTATTAAAAAAATATCTGTAGTAAAAAAAGACAAATTAAAGAGTAATAAAAAAAAGTACATTTAGAAAAGAATCTTATTCTAGAGAGCTAGCTAAGGCAAACTTAAGTAAAAAGAAGACTATAAATAAAAATTTTTATGCTTTATTTTTTCATTTTGAAATTTAGATAGAGATGCAGTATTATTATGATATCAATTAAATGAAATATAAATATTTTCAAAACATACACTTTTGTAAGTTTTGGAATCAAACATTACACATTATAATATATATATATATATTGTGACAGATGGATTATAGAGGTTAAGCCACCTGCCATAGGCGAGAAGGCTAAGTTCGCGAGTTAACTAACCGCGGCGCCATCGATCAAGAAATCGATAGCGCTACGCGGGAAAGAAGCGAGGAAAGCCGCGGCGTACCAAAACGCAGCGCTATCGATCAAGGAATCAATAGCGCTACCCGGGAAAAAGGATAGGTGAAAGGAAAAGGAGCCCTCCCCTCAATCCTTCTTCTTGTTCCGCCGCTTCCACGTGTCGCACGTGAGTTTGTAAGCAGAGATAAAAAGCCGATAGATTTCCGCAGTGACCGCGATCTTTGTGAGAGAAACCGATCGTCGAGTTCAAGAGGACGAACACCGCGATAGTAAAAAGTAAGTGGCCACTCAGGTAGATACCGATTAGTTTGCAAATATTTATTTTTAGTTTTCTGACGCATGTGCGATCACGTCAGGCATAGATAGATATAGGATAGTGTACACGCGACACCGCGTAACTCAAAATCGGTTAGGCCGTACGAGTGCGAGTGAGAAGATCGATCTCTCTCTCGTACTATCATAGAATAGGCGTACAAGTAAAAGAAAGCCACTTTGACTCGTACAATTATCGAGCACGCAGTTTAGCGAGAGGAACGAGCTCTCTCGCTCAACCATAGACTGCAGCGTCGAGTGAAAGAAACGCTCTGACTCGAGCAGTCATAGACTACGGCAGTAAAGAGGGAGAACTGCTCTGTCTATATCCGTTGTCCATAAACTACACGTGAGTGTAGCCGCGTGAAGCAAAGAGGGTGCGCATGTGCAGTGCGCACCTCGAGAATTAGTATTGCGCGTGAAGCAATACGAATTGCTCTTCGCGTAAACGGACCTCTCGGCCATATTTATTACGTTTCTATATTATTTTCGTGGTTTTTATATAAATTAAGCTTTAGCACTGAGCCGGTGCCTTTTTATTTAATTTATTCCCTACAGCTTCTCTATCCCGAATACCGCCACCTCCGCGGGTGTGCCAATCTAGCATTAGCACACAAACTGAGCAGCCAAGCCCGGTGGGAGCATCACCGTTAGCGGGGCCTTAGGCAAGGCCCCTTACACACCAGAAAGAATAAAAGCAGGACCAGAGAAAGGTCCTGCGTTGCTAACGGGACGTAACAAATTAACCCTGTTACAATATATATATATATATACGAGGTCTGGCTATTAAATAACGAGACTGCGCGCCTAGAGGGCACCGTAGAGGGGTGGGGAAAAAAACGAGTAGTGCGTTAGGTATCTAGATATCTTGTCTATGCACTTACCAAAACACGTTCTCGTCACTATTATTGTATTTGTGCAGTAGCGGTTTGAAACGAACGTGTTTTTTTTCTCGTGCTGAAAACCATGTGTGACGAAAAACAGGAGCAACGTATCAATCTCCAATTTCTCGTTAAATTGAAAAAAACTCCGACTTAGTGCTGTGAATTGTTGCAAGAGGCCTATGGGGACAATTTTCTATCTCGTGCGCGTGTTTTTGAGTGGTGTTAGCGCTTCAGTGACGGCCGAGTGAGCACTGAAGATGACCAACGCCTAGGTCGCCCTGTCACTGTTTCAACTCCGGAAACAGTGACCAAAATCAACCAAATTGTGTGTGCAGATCGTCGAATAAGCATCTGGATGATTGCCGAGGCTGTAAACGCCGATCAAGAAACGGTTAGACAAATTTCACACGAGGAATTACGCATGACAAAAGTCTGTGCAAAGTTGGTGCCAAAAAACCTGACTCCTGACCAAAAGCTCTTGCGTCAACAGGTCTGCTCAGATTTCCTTGAAAGGTTAAAAAAAGATTCCGGACTGATGAAAAACATTATTACTTGCGACGAAACGTGGATTTTTTAATACGATGTTAAACATAAAACAAAATTCGGCGCGCGAGCTGAGGGCCACTGACTTAACCAGCTACTGTTAACACACTCGTTGACAGATTCCGCTCAAACTTAGCATAGTCATTAAAGACAGTTACAACAGTACTAACCTAGAAAAAAAAATTTCACCTGCCTAAATTGCCCCGCTAGATTTAAATCGACAATTCCCGGTACTTTTTTGACAAAATGTATATGGAAACTCTAGTTTCATATTTCTTCACATTCTACTTCAGGTATTCCATCAGAAGTTTTAGGGTTTCAAGGGAAAAACAAAATAGTGTACGTTTCAACTTTAGGTTTTGACTTGAAGTGGGTTATTTTGACCAAAAGTGAGGTTCCTTTTTAATGAAAAATCGTAATAAATAATCGTGTTATAACTAGAAATCGGCATACCTTAGCGATTTGTTATAAAAACATCAAAGGTAAGAAAATTTCATGCATATTACATTACGTTGGCACAACAGATGAATTTAAATGATTATTTACTTCGTATAAATTTTTGTGAGTGGGCTCTACAAATAATCTATCAAGACAACTTTTTCTAATACGTACTGTTTTCGGATAAGATAACTTTCAACAGCATCAGAACTTTAAATAGACATACTTGTTACTACTGGTGTGATGAAAATCCCCACTAATTTCGTTTAACTGATTTTCAAAATCGTTAGTCTTCAATGGTCTATTGTGGCATTGTCAATGGCTATTAGCTGGTTTTTTTTTTTTAAGAAAACTATAATAGCAAAATTTTTTGTAGTTTCTTCAAGACGTTTTACCGGATCTATTAGAAGACGTTGATTTATACACCAGAGAACGGATGTGGCTTTAATTGAATAGTGCGCCAGCAAATTATTCAAATGTTCTAAGAAATTATTTAAATAACCGATACAATAATGGGTGGATTAGGAGACTGTCGCGTGGTCTTCTCGTTCGCAAGATCTAATTTCTCCGGAATTTTTTTCTGTAAGGATTGCTGAAAAATATTATCTACAACAAAAAACTAACAATCAAGTAAAATATTAAGGAACGTATTTAAAATGCTATTGCAGCAACCACTTAAGAAATTCTTTTAAGTACAGACACATCATTCAGAAGGCGTATCGACCTATGCTTTCAAGAAAATGGATGTAATTTCAAACAATTAATTCGCTAAGTGTAATACTCAGTAACGAAATTGTTTGAAGTTACGAATTAACTTGTAATTACATCCGTTTTTTTTTTACTCACAAAAAAATTTATGTGAAAGGCAAAGAATTCATGGATGTAGAGCACCCTGATCGTGTAAGGCAAAGGGACTTACTTTCAACAAGCATCTTGAAGAGAACGAAAAATAACCACATCTACGTTGTTGTTTTTGGGTAATGCTATAAGTAGTAACTTCTATTAAAATTAGCTAAAAATTTCGCCCGCCATCTTGGCCTGCCATCTTGGATCTACCATTTAGAATTTTGCAAATCTGAGCTCAGATTCGTGATCAACGACCCCATACACACGCAAAAACTTAATTTGGTGAAAATCGGATCACTAAAACTTTTCTTGCTGGCGGAACAAGTTGGTTGTCTGCTATCTTAAAATTTTTAAAATAGTCCAGATCACATCTGAGAGTAAACTTTTCTGCTTTTTTATTTTCCAATGTCAAAGAAGAGGGTTTCTATTGTATACAACTCACTTCCAGTTAAAATAACCAGCATGAATTCAAAACCGGAAGTTGAAACGTACGCCATTCTGTTTCTCCCTTGAAACTCTACAACTTTTGATTTGATACCTGAAATAGAATGTGTAGAACTATGAAACCAAAATTTACCTATAGATGTATAGTGCTATAATGAATAGATAGCGCTAGCCATCAGTGTAGGGACCGTAAGACCGCTTCTGCAGCACCATCATCTCTCTAATAGCTGACGAAGATTTTCGACACACAACAAATCAAGTTCCATATACAGGTAATTTTTTCTATAATTATTAATACGATGAGTTTTGTGCCTACAAACTACAATTTGCATTAGTTCTTTTAGTATCATTTGATGAAAACTGTTGCAGAATCGCATCGAATGCTTGTCAAAGCATATGGTGAGCACTATCTTGGTAAAGTACAGTGTTTCGAATTTAAATAAAAAAATTAAGAAATGTTTATTGGTCACCAAAATAAGTAATTAAGGGTGATAGATTCAGATGTTTAACCCTGTATATACAAAGTGAACCATTTGATCTATCCACTCGAAAATCTCCAAAAAGTAAACGATATATGAAAAAATTATTCAAAAAAAGTTACTCTAGACTATAGAGGCCATCTTCTCGCAAAATCAGTTTTGACCTTGAGATCAATTTTCAAGGTTATTTGAAGGCCAAAGTTATTTCTTTAATTAGGAAATCATGTTATTGATATTGAATTCTGAAATAGCGGAGAATTTTACGTCTGAAATAATAATTAGGGTAAATTTTCATAAGGTCGAATCAAGGTCAATTTCAAAAAATCATTCAGAAAATGTTTTTTTTTTTTTGATGACATGTGAGCAATAAAAAGCTGATGTAGACTTAAAACTAACGACCTTGATCATCTTGACCTTGAAGTTAACTTAGAAGGTCATTCAAAGGTACTTACACGTCGTTGTTTTTGGGTGACTTTCAAAGTAAGCATTTTTACTTAGAAAAATCCTCTTGACCTTCACATAATTTTTAAATCAAAATGAACGTAGTGAAAGTCATGGACCTCTGAACTAACTTAAGCGTTTTCCATTTAAGAATCAATTAAAATTTGCAGCAAAACAGCTTTTGTACAATTCTTTCATATTTGACCACCTAAGGGTCAATCTAATAGATTAATAGACATTATTTTTCTACAATAAAATGTCTCCATGCTTTCGAAATCCAAAGTCAAAGGTAAGTGTTCTTATTAAACAAAAAACACTGTGATCTTTGAATGACCTATCAAGTTGACCTCAAAGTCACGATGATCGAGGTAGTTAGTCCACTCCAGCCTTAAGTTGCCCAGACGTCATAAAAAAAAAAAAACATTTTCCGGACAAATTTTCGATTTTGACCAGGTGAAAATTTAGCTAAACTATAATTTCAGACGCAAAATTTCTTGCTCTTTCTAAATCCAATGTCGAAAATAGAGGTTTTTTAATAAAAAAATCACTTTGACTTTCAAATAACCCTGAAAATTGATCTTAAGGTCATAACCATATTGCAAAAAGATGGGCTCCATAGTCCTGAGTAACTTTTTT